>JAZKJV010011815.1:0-39559 GCA_037367405.1 Ottelia alismoides | reverse complement strand
TGCAGATCTTTAGTAATCTGACTAATAGACAGTAAATTCATCTGAAAGGCAGGATCATATAAAACATTCTTCAAACGTATGGATGGTGTCAATTGCACCTCTCCCTATCCTGTAACGGGTAAGTGATCACCATTAGCAATGGCGACCCATCTGCCAGGTGGTATAGCCCTGTAAGACTTTAGTTGTGTTTTGTTTCCACATAAGTGATGAGATGCACCAGAGTCCACAATCCATTCTGTCATATCTGCATTCATATTACCAGTGAAGGCATAGGTTATACATGAGGAGCTTGAAGAGGCTCTGGCTGTTGTAGCAGCATCTGTGATGGTGTCAGTACTAGGAGTCACGATCTCTCGAATGCGAGAGACAATATCGTCCAGACGAGGATCAGTCTGGGGAGACACAATCTGCTCTGCTGCTTGACCAGAAACGGGATAGCCATGCTTCTGATAGCATGTATCCTCTCCATGTCCATGCTTGCGGCAATAGGTGCAAGGACCACGTTGGCGTCCACCGCCTCTTCCTCGAGATGCGCGTCCTCTGAACTTGATCACCCTACCTCGACCACGAGAGATTGCCATCGCTGAGGAATGCGAACGCGTAGTTGTCGAAGGGATGTTGAGTCGGCTGAGACGACTATAGGCCTCCTCTATAGGAGGAATGGTTGCTCCAGTAAGAAGATGGGCACGTGCAGCCTCATATTCTGCGTCAAGTTCGGCCATGAAAACTCCAACCATTGTGGAGTTTCTATATGTCTTCTGTTGTTCAGCAGACATCGTAATAGGCATGTAGCTATGAAGTTTTTCAAACATGCCACGCAATGAAGAGTAGTAGACATGCAAAGGGCGACCATTCTGCTTGGAATTGTAAATATCAAACTGCAGTTGAAGGATTTTGGTTTCATTCTTTGCTTGTGCATAAGTGGATGCCAAAGTATCCCACATTGCCTTGGCAGTGGGCTGATTCAGGATATCATTTGCTATTTCCGTAGTAAATGTCCCACAAAGCCATACTCGTGCGTACGTATCATCTTGTTTCCACGAAGAATTAGCCCCAGTCTTATCTGTTGGCTCTGGGTCTGTTAAGATGTGCTCCTTATTATTGCACTGCATGAGGGTGAGAAACTACATGGACCATAACTCATAATTGGTCCCATCCATCTTAACGATGGGAGCCGGACCTTTAAAGTCTCCGGTCGAGAAAATATCACCCTTGATGTCAGACATGATGATAAAACAGCCAAATAACAGACTTCAACTGGGGTAGACCGATATACTCGAGTCTATCAAATCATAAGAAGGATTGTTCGTGTGTATTCATACCATCATCCTGGACGGCTCGGCAGATAACGATACGGGGACCTAGATGCGCTAGGGCACGCTTTCTTTGACGTCTGGATCCGCTAGGCGCTTAGGCGCACGGATTGGTGCCTCGGGCAGAGGCGCGGTCAGGGCCTAAGTTGGAGTCGCGCACAGCCTGCACGCGATCTAGAAGTTGGGATGTACAAGCGCACAGGGTTCGCAAGGCGCACTGGAGGGCTTCTGGGCTCTGGAGGCTCACAGGTTGCGCGAGGCGCACAGGGTGCGTAAGGCGCACTAGAGGGCTTCTGGAGGCGCACAGGTTGCTCAGGGCTTCTGGAGGCGCACAGGGTGCGCAAGGCTTCCGGAGGCGCACAGGGTGCGCAAGGCTTCTGGAGGCGCACAGGTTGCTCGAGCGGGAGGGCGCAGCGCGGAGACGAGCGCGAGGGCGCAGCGCAGGGACGAACGGGAGGGCGCAGCGCAGCGCAGGGGAGCGCAGGTCAGCGCAGCACCGCGCGCAGCGACCTGCGCGGGCCGCGGGAGGGCGGCGCTCCCTCGGAGGCTTCGGGCGGAGAAGTCGTGGGAGGGTTCACGCGCGGGAGAGGCGGGAGAGGTGGGGATTAGGGAAGGGTATTATCGTGGCTCTGATACCATGTTAAAGGGATAAACTGAGATGAATTTATGAAAGGTCCAAAGGTTCTCTTATATAGGAGAAAAACCCATTGGATAAAATACAAAAGATAAATAAAGAATTACAAAAGATAAGAAAAAAACAGAAATTGGAATTATCTAAATATATAAAATAGGGATTATCTCAACAGTCCTCACCTTAGCTTCCCATTCGCTTCACTTCTTCCTATGCAAAACCTTCACCGACTTAGCTCCATCCTCCACCTTGGACATGAGATCCAACATCCCTTCCTTTTTTGTGCATTAACGCCCTTGTCCAAGATTCATACGCTTGAGCCAACCAATCTATTTCAGAATCGGCAGTGGTGGATGAAGCAACATCGAAGCCCATCGGGGGCTTCGACCATTCAATCTTACATCAGAGAGGATAGGGGTAGGAATTCACAAAGACTTCCAGGTGATACAGTTGTCATTCGATGGAATCACAATCCACATCCAAGCCCTTGATCCATGCCCAAATTTGGAGCCCTTGGAGCTCAGCACTGCTTCATCACTAACCGTTCAATAGGCAACCCAAACCTCCCATCATCGGGTAGAATCTGTTGCAATCCGAAGCAGTTATGTGGAGATTTAGGTCCCGAGCTGCATATGTCGCTCCGTCATTGTGCTCGTCACACAGAAGAAGGGAGAGAGAGAGCTCTGAATCAGAGCCTGTAGTGACAGCACAACTCTGTTTTACGGTGAAGACCCCTCTCAGTAGGAGAGATCCGCAATGCCTCCCACCGTTTAGTAACACCTCTCGATTGCTGCACATCCTCCCCCCAACGTTTGAGGTGATCACCAGAGTCAAGCCGCTGCTTCTCCCACCATTCAACGATCCCCAGGTAATCTCCTTCACATCTTTCTATTTCATTTCATTTTCCCTTCATTTTTCTTCACATTCTCTACTACTCGTATATCCGTCATCGGCTATCGATCTCGATATGAGCGAGAGAGTGAGCTGGGCTAAGAATCATGATGAATGCATGATTAGACACTCGACGAATACCTCAGACTTGGCAGGATCTAGAAGGATCACCAGCCTTCTGCTGCTGCTCCATCACTTGGGGATTACCAAGCTTCTCATTGGTCTTTACCGACCTTCGATCGAGGTGATCACAGGAGTTGAGACCCCCTCCTCCAACATCTCAAGCGAACGTTCATGTGACCTCCTCTCCCTTCTTCTCTGTTCTCCTCTCCATACTTCTTCTTTCTTTCTCTTCATTGTCGTCTTATCCTCTTTTAGATCTCAAATGAATCCTTGCATATTTATTCTCTTTTGACTTCAAAAACTCAACTCGACCGTCAATTCACCTTCATCTTCATCATCCTAATCGTATTCTTATATATCTCTCCAGAACCACCCATCAACAACGCTCCTTTCTGTAGCCTTGTATCTGAGCACCGCCCATCCTCTCCTCCTCCAACATGTACAACAAATAGAAATACCCATCCTCCATCTTTTTACGTCGTCAAAACAGGGCTAGACCCTCAAATCTCCCTATTACAGGCACACATCCGAAGGAGGAGATTATAAAAAATAGTCGACAACAACCCCTGGCCATGTGTTGGCCATCAACAGTTCCCTAAAGAATCGCCTCTTCTTGGCTGCTCGCGAAGGAGTTGAAGGGAGAAAGGGAACTGGAGGCACATCTATATATACCTTCTTTAAAGCTCGGTTTTTGCCGAGTGGTCTAAGGAGGCGACTCAAGTTCCTCCCCATGGAGAAAGGGCGTGGGATAAAATTCCACTTCTGGAAACTGCCATTAATTGTTTTAAAATGGAAATTTTATAAGTATACCCGAGTATGTGGCATCGTCACAGGCAGGATGGACGAGTGGTTTAAGGCGGTGGACTCAAGTTCTTTTCCATGGGGAGGGTGTGGGATTAAATCTCATTTTTGATAATTTTAACCATTAATTGTTGAGTGTGTGTTTTTTTTAAAATGGAAATTTTATAAATATGTTCGAGTATTCTTGTAATATCAAGAATAAATTATATATTCAAAATTTTATGCATGTGCCCTTCTAAATATGTATTTTCTACGCTCGTGGACAAAAATGGTATATTATATATAACATAAATAAAATCATGTTATATTATAAATATAATGTAAACAATAAAATATCTATATACCCTCTTTAATGATGGGTTTTCACCCATTGCTTGGCAGTTAGTATCATGAGAGGTATTGGTGTCTCCCTCTTCGCTTGGCCATTTCACCATTCTTACTTCTCCCATTTTTAGGTCACGTTTTCCAACCGTAACTTCCTCATGTTCTGCCACATGGTGAGCAATACTTCCTTCTTTGTCGGATGTTTCTTTCCCCATCCTGCGAAGCAGCTTCGCATACGAGCATCGACCGCTGGAGGTCCGTGCTCCAACAACTCCCTCCGCCCGACATCGAACCACCAAGCATCCTCCACACAGATCTTGAGAGTCCTATTTCCACCATTGAGATCTGACCATCTTCGATCGGAGTTAGAGTAGGAGGTGCAACAGAATCGGTGTCCTCCAGGAGGTACTATTGCAAGATAACAACCTTCATGCCTTCTGTGTGTCGTGCCCTCTAGCTGATTTCCCCCCCTTCCCCTAGAACACGTCCTCATGCTTATATCAGAATCCATTGGAGATCGAGTTCATCGTAGCTCTTGGAGATCTGAACCACTGTCAGGATGATCACACTTTTACCCATCACCTAGAACGATGATCCTAGGAGTATGGCATAACCATTACCTCCAGAAGAAGTATTGAGCTCTGCCGCCATGAATTTTCGTTGTCGGGGAAGAACAAGGGGTTGAATCCAAATGTATAGATAATGTCTGATCAGATAAAGTGAAAGCATTATCTATGACTGAGATCCAGTGAACCGCTCATTCACAACCACTGACCGATTAAGAGAATCATGTGAGATGCACTTAGGACAATTATACCACACCCCATATATTGTTGATATTCCCATATAAGTCCTACATAACATGTCTTCACATGAGGTCATGTCAACCTGAACATTTTACACCGTTATCCTCCGTGTTCCCCTTTATCAATTCATATATTATATTAATATTTAATAATATAATTTATTAAATATAACATAAAATTATTGATTAACAAAATTATGATATATTTCTTTAATAATAATTTTATGGTATATTTCACTTTTTTAGCATGGATGCACTAACGTAATATTTAAAATGATATGAACCATAACATATAATATGCATAAGATTTACATGTCTATAGATGATATAATACTTTTTAGATCAAATATTTATGATAAATATTAGATAATCCCTATACATAATATATTATATCATATCATAAATATTTTGATTACATTATGTATGGTATAATTTTTAGTATAATATATGATATATTATGGTTCATAAGATTTAATATATATTCATGTGAACATATCACATATTCAATTCGACATATGTGTTATAATCCTTGCAATAAACCATATATAATTTTAAGTTAACATCGAGATTGCTATTAACCATAAAATAATTTTATGATATACATATAAATTATATATATTATAAAATTGTTGATAAATTTTAACTAACAGTTTATTATATATAATAAAATTTCCATAGATTCAAGTTTGATGTAGCAAGTTGTATATATGAGTACAATTATATAATCTTCATGCTAGATTCTTTTATAAATTGGTATGTGAATTCAATTCTATGTATGGAAGAAGTTGTATATATACTAGCAACGATAAAAGAGAAAACGAGGAAAGAAGGACTATATGTAGATGATATTATTATTGGTCACTTTTTACACTAACAAAAAGTGTATAAAAATAGTATATTTACTGATGTTATCTAACACGATATGATAGTGAACAATATAGCTCTAGATGTAAACTTTATAAATAATTAGATATCTGCAGTGAACCGTGGGCATTAACCTCTAAGAGGTATGCTCGAGGACAGATGCTTATCGCTTTAAAGAGAGGTTGGAGCGATCTGATATGATGGTAAGTTCAATGAGATGACCAGACAACAAACACTCATGCATTAACTCTTAAATATTATTGTTTAAATTTGCATATATACTGTTGCATACAATAGTATTTTGGATATGACAATACGTATCTGTTAATTGAAACAGATTCAACATTGTAAACATTTTTCTAATGAAGTCGTATAATTATTTTACAAGTCATTTGATTATTTAAAGTAAATGTTAAATTAATTCTTTACATATGAAATCAATTTTTTATAGATGTTTTTATTAATTTTCAGGGAAATTTTGGAATTAATATTTTATTTCGCATCATCTCAAAAAAAATCATCTCGCCGCAAAGCGCGGGTAATGTACTAGTATACTGTAAATTTGGGGGGAGGAGCCCTCGATCTACACTGTCGCTTTGAGATCAGGCCTCAACCATTCGGTTCAACCGCATCTAGTCATCTCAGTCGTCCAAGCTTCCCATCCGCAGGTGGATCCTCGAAGTAGCTAGAATCCACCAAGCGGAGGTTAGGGACCGCTCCTCCAACCGAAGCAAGTAACTTCACGTGAGCGACTCACGTGCAGAAAGCTATTTATAAGGAGCCCCTCCTCCTTTTGTAGAGATGCATAATACACCATGGACACATGCTCCCCATGTGTGACCATGGTGAATTTGTGCCATTACACTCATACTTTCTGAACTTCACATAAATACACTTGCCATTGGGTAAATTACACGCATTGCCTCGCTGACTTCTTTCATCTTTAGAAAAGCCCATGGAAGATCAGTTTTGCAAAAAATTTTGTTTATTTTTCTTGCTTTTATGACACCAAAACTATGTCACTCATACTTTGAGCATTTGGAGTCCAAAATTTCTATTTTTGGTGTTATTTTGAAGCTTGTTTAATTGTCTATCTTATGATACATTGTATTATTCATCTTGATATACTTTTGAACATTATTAAATTTGAGGAATAAATTATTAATTATGATCACATTAATTATTTGAAATAGATTTTAACATCTCAACAAATTATGGAAAAGTGGGGGCTTTGCTTGGGAAATTAAACTGAGACTTATTGATCATATACTTTCTAAAATTGATTGATGTTGGGGCTTGCGGATCATATTGAGTTTCTCATTGTCAACCTACTTAATCTTACATATCTCTCATTACATTCATTCATCTTCATTACAAAATTCTAAAAAAATGCATTATTTTATTCTCATTTCATTGCATTAATTTTCTTGCATCAAAAATCACAAAAAAATCACTCACCATGTTTGTTAAAATTATTGCATCTTTTTACTCAGAAATCCATAGAAATTTGTAACAAATCCAAAAAACTTAAAAATATTCATCTCTTAAAAATCTAACCCTAAGTTATTTGAAAATTAATTCTATATCCCCACGTTACCTCCTTGAGTTTGACCTTGGGATTTTCCCAAGTAAAATAGACAATTGACCACATCGGATTAATTTTCAGTTATTTTCGTGTAGTCATTTTTGATTGACTTGCACTTTATCACATGATATAAACAATGTTAATCCCTTATAATTAGAAGTGGCTAAGAGATAGTCATCAATTCCCTGACGAATAAGGCGAAGAATGAAAGCAGAGGAGGGGCTTATGTTGGATCTTTGTTGGAGCTTTATTGGAGCACCCGGTCATCGCTTGAGGTGGATGGTTGAACTGCCAAGCTCGAGTAGATCAAAGAGGTGACAATAGTTTTAGAGAAGCTCCATCGGATCTCTCAGAGAAGGAGGTGGTTGTTGCTCAACCATAAACCCAAAATTTATCACCTAGAAAAAGTTGGTGTTAGACATGTGAGCCCAGGTGAACCATTTCTACAATAATTGTTATTATAATATTTTACAATTGTTGTAAAGAAAGAGATAGGTCTAGCCTTTCTTTTATAACATATTGGTTGTCCATAGATCTCAATCCATGTGCACATGTAATCAATGGTGTAGATTATTTTGTGCTTTCAATCAATGGTCATGGTTTTATTGCATATATTTGCAAAAAAATATCAATTTAAAATAAATTAAATATGTTGAATATTCATCAATATAATTTAGTTTTAATTAAATCAATCAATATGTGGAATGAATGGAAAGAAGCAATCCTCCTTCCTTTCATAGAGTGCACGACCACATTGAAATAGTACTCAATGTGGTCATCCACCCTCTATGTATGAAAGGTGGCTCTCACATTCCAATTTTGTGAGATCTCATATCTCAAAAAAATATTCCACAAGTGCAACAACTTTTGTTACATAGTTATCCACCAAAATAATTCCAAAGTATTTTGTGATAATTTCACTCATGTCATTGATAATTATGAAACATATCCATACATCCAATATAAAATGTAAATTGCATTTACAAATAATTATTCAATGTGAATATAATTCACATCAACCTTTAATTCATAAATACTATATACAATTAAATCTCTCCAACATATTATAAATTACATTTATAATATTTATGATTATTATGGATAGTGATATGCACATTAATCATATCCTCGATAATTAAATTATATTTAATAATCTTAGATGACTATTCTCGTGTATCCAAATAATATGGATCATATTCACATTATTTATGATAATTAAATCATATTTAATTATCCATTTCTAAATGCTCGGATACATTATTAACAATTGAATTATTCTTGAACTCTTTCAAGAATAATGTGTTTTTTTATGGATACTTGAAGATAAGGACATGACAATTGTACATTCCATGTATAGTTACTTGGATTGAGATCATATCTCAAATTCAGATCTTGGGAACCTCTCAAAGATGTTTGACTAAATCAAACTATACATCTAATCTTCTCATTGCATCCGAATCATGATCATATCAATGTCCAACATTTGGACTAAGATTGAATTAGTGGCCACTAAAATCCAAACATATTTCATCACTCCCTCGGAATGGAAGTGCTATGATTATATAATTGTTTATGATCACATTAACCTCGAGTATTCCTAACACATGTACATCCTGCATACCAGAAGACCTAGAATAAACTTGAAGTTTTAGAACATATTTAGACTGTCTTCTTCATGGTTTTATCATTAGGTTTCTCATTCAGTCATTGGGAGTTGGTATCGATCATATGCTTTCCAAAAGTGTATATCACACCTACAAATTCTTGTTGTGCTTCCAAAACAAGATGATCATGCATGGAATTTGACCAGTCCCAATACCTATTGAATGAGCTCTTGTCTTTCGGTTCAGTAGTGAACATGTATGATCCCTTGGAGAGATCGTATTACTTATATTCCCTTGTATGCACACCAGCTCGCCAGTGCATAGATCTTGATTAGGTCATCAACCTATTGGTCTACCTAATATACATACTTAAATATATAGTAATAAATTTGTCTCCAATTAGAGGATACGTGCCTATATCGTGATAGCATAGGACATAAATCTTGGCTACCTCGATCTCGCCAGGTAAACTCTTTGATCGAACTTATATGATACCTCTGAATCTCTATTCCTATGTAAAGGATCTGCATCAACAGGTCGGTCAAATATCAGCCGTTAGAGATGGACTTCCATATCCTTCTCATGTTGGAGATCATCTCTTAACAATCATTTAACCATGCTTGATGAGTCCTCAATCTAACTCTTTAGATATCATCCAAGAACCAACCTCTATGTTTCAACCATTGAATCAATAGTTGTATGATTATTACGATGACCATGTATATAACCCAAATTGTACTAAGGGACCTTATAAGTGCATTCATTCATTTAATCTCAAACAAGGAGTGAAATAAACTAATAACCTTTATTGATAAATTAATCATTTTATTATAGGAATGTTTTGGCACAGGCTCACATGGAAAACATGTCCTCCCTCCTCCTTTCTTCTTTCATTCATGAGCGATGCTTCCCCTATCAACATACAATGAGGAGAAACACAAGAGGACTCCGGTGACGTTCTGGGGGGATGCTTTTTGTATCTTCTCCATTCCTTTTCTCGAGCTTCATCTCAGGAGAAGTTCGAGTTGCTCCATCTAGTTGACACACAACAAGGACAGGATTATGGATGATGGCCAACGTGTTATGCTCTTGAGGTGTCACTCTTGGTTGCCGAGGTAGAGATGGAGCGAGATGCTCCTCGAGTGTCAGGAACGAAGGCCTTACTCTTGAACTTTCCTCGACATGTACCTACAAGGAGGGGTTGGCTCGAAGGGTGGTCCTTGATAAGGCATCAAGGCACAAAAATCAGAAAGGGGAACACATGTCTAGGGGTATGTTAGGATAGTTTCTTCGAGGATTGATTTAATTGACATATGGAAGTGTCGTCGTTATCCCCAAAATCCAGCGACAAACAAACAATTTTTTTCCTTCTCTCGCTGCAAAATAATTACAGAAAATAATGTGGAGCAAGAGAAATTTTCGCTACTTATTTACCTGTATAGCAGACAGGATCGAACTCAGGGAGGCTACAATTCCCGAGGGTTATTCAATTAATCAAAAATCAATTAAAAGAAAAGCAGGAATCTCAATGGCAAACTATCCTTGATTTTGTGGATTTTTTATATTTTTATTTTATTATTTTTATTATTTTTCAATTTTTTAGTGATTTTAATTTTACATTTTTTTTAAATTTCAAATAAAGAACAATATGCACAAGATAAGAACTACGCACATCAAACTCTTTTTGTATTTTTAAATTATATCAAAAATTCTTAGAAAAATCTAGAGAAAATATTTTTGGGTTTTAAGGGTTTTGAAATATTTTTTGGATTTTTTATACAATTTTTAGATGTTTTTATATTTTTCTAAAAATCAAACAGTGATAAAAATGAGAAACAATGCACAACCTGGAGTAATTGCAACTTAAAAATATTTTAATGCCTAAAACTCTTGGCAATTATTTTTATGATGAAATATATCCAAATGTCTACAAACAGAAACTGAAATCATGATTTTTTGATTTTTGTAGAATTTTTTATGATTTTTATAAGGTTTTTAGTGTTTTTCAATTTTTTTGGATTTATAAATAGTTGATGCACAGTCTTGAACAGAGGGGTGTTTATGGGGTGGGTACCCGACACATTCAATCGTGGCCCACTTCGACCCATCATTACCAGGTCAATGGGTCGACCCGACCCATTTCAAAGGGTACCCGATTCGAACGTGTACCCTAGTTATTTGAATGGGTAACGGGTACCCGCAGGTCACATTGCATCCTGCAAATCATGCAAGATAGCGTAATAATTGAGCAATTATAGGGGAGACACAACACATGTACACTTGCGCATTGATAAGGAAAGAGTGGGTGTAGGATTGGTTCTGCTCCCACGGCTGGGGTTGCCCTGACACCAACTGCTCCCAAATATGGTTTTTGACACTTTTATTTTTATAATTTTACAGATATTTAATTTTATAATTTTTATTTTATTTTTATATTTTCTAATTTTTTTTATTTTTATAATAAGTTATAATATAAGTATATGTAATATAAGTATATAATATAGGTAATATAGATAATAAAAATATAAAATGTGTACAAAAATAAGAAAATACCCTAAGGTATTGTCCTTTTTATTTTTTTAATGTTTCAGAAAATATTTTTGGTATTTTTAATAATTATGCTAATTATGAATACTAATCTAAGTAACTAGAGCTATATATAAAGATGTAGGATTTTATATTTATGAATATAGATATAAATATTCAAAAATCACAAAAACAAAATATTTTTATCTTTTTAGGTTTTTTTCTCTATTTTTGGTATTTTTTATAATTTTACTATTTTTATGACTTTTAATTGAATTAAAATGTCAAAATAGTGGCTAAAATTAATAAGTCGAATTATTTTGGAATTTAAAAATATCTAAAGGTCTTAAAAATTTCCAAAACTATTTTAATATATAATAAATATAATAGACAAATTTTAGGAACAGAAACAAATATTCTAACATTTGTATATTGTTTTTTATGATTTTTTGTAAAGGTTTTGGAGATTTTTAATTTTTAGGTTTTTCTTTTTCTATTTTTCGGGATTTTTGGTATGTAGATGCAAAATAGGGTAATAAAAGTATACTTTTTTTAGATTTTTTTTCAAAACATTTTTATATTTTTTGTGTCTTTATAAGCTAGATAGGGAAAATAACTCTATTTTTTATTTTTAATAAATAGAAATACATGATAAAACACCTTAATAAAAAATATGTGGTAGAATAATATATAAGATACTTATACTAATTTTCTACAAAATTTTAAGGTTCCTGAGATATTTTTAACAAAAATAAAATCTACAAAGAGAAAATATAGACTAGTAGGGATATTTTTGCAAATATTCAAAGTTTAGGCACTGTTTCTAGACATCCTAGAGAACTACATGGTTCAATAAGCAAATTTCTCTAATATTTCCGATAATATATACTCGGAGGGGTAGTTTTGCAATTAATACAAAGTTCATGGGGGCCAAATGCAAAATAACCAGAACATATTACATTAATATTGCAAAAATGTGGACTAAAAAGAAATACACAAAATTTGAGGAATCAGATGCAAAATACACAGTTCCCTCGCGTGCATGGACACGTGAGGTGACGTGCGTTGGACCTAAACACAAATATGAGAAGTACATGGGAATAAATGTAAAATATCAAGAAACTTTTACACTACAAATCAAAATTTAAATATTAAAAAGAAATTATAAAAAGCGAGGGTAGGGGGGATATGGTGAAATTACCCCCTCAACGTGATCCAACAACACAAGACTTCCACTTACCTATGTGACGTGCTGAAGACGGTGAATGATGCTTCGGAGGCGGGCGGTCCAAATTAGATCGTCAGTGGAGATCGTGCGGTCAATGGTGGTTGTATCTGACAATTGGTAACAAAACTAGAGCTTCACATTGATCGAACGGTTGCTGCTCTTCACCAAGAACAAGGAAGAGCAGCAGCACTGCTGAGCTTTGATCGTCTCCTTGACCCTCCTCTGGTAAACTCTGACTGTACTTGATGGCTCAAAACGACTATCCAGTCGGTGTGCATATGGTGTATGCTTTAGAAAGGTCCTAGGAGCTCCGACGAGTTCCAGCATGGTCGGAGAAGCAGGGGAGCTCCAGGACCTTGTGTCTTGGACAAAATCGACCCCTTAGGGATCCTTGGGATTTGGTACCGGTAATGTTAGGTCCATTAAAGAAAGGGGAAGCCTCTGGTAATTTGGTGAGTTGAGAGTGGGCGAAAATGGAAGAGAGCGGAGGTGGAGTACAATCTGCTTGGTCTGGGGTAGATCAATATGAATGAGGGTGCATCGGGTGTAGAGGAAGCGGTGGAATATGAAATGGAGGTGACTAGCGGGTCGAAGGACATGCGTATGACGATGAAAAGGTCGTCGGAGTTGAGCTTCGATGAACTACAAATCTGATATTTTAACTAAAAATGACACTAAATCAAGCAAAACTAAAGCTAAGATACAGTATTCTAGATCCTAGGAATAGAAAGAACTACTACAATGTGGCTCTACTTGCATGGGCTGGGAGCCTGGTCGGAGCTCCGCCTGTGAGGGTGGCGATGCTCAGACCTCAACAAATACTCCTATTACTCCATGCCAAAGGGGTCCTCGACATTCCTGTTGTCACTAGGAGGCTTCAAGACTCAACCTTCAAGAATTTTGAGGGGCTAATAGAGATCAGAATCAAATGATGGTCAGGGGAAGGTATATGTACAAGGTTTACTTGTCTTGGGCAGAACACGCAATGCAGGAAGCTGTTGATCGAGGAATCAATGTGACGTGAAAGTTCATTGATTGAGGTACAAAAGTCGAGAAGACTTCGAGCTGAATCGATGCAAGCATCAAGCAGGAAAAATCCGAGGAAGATGGAGTATTTCCATTCTTGCATGCCTAGACCCGTGGTCAAAGGAGTTGACTACGAGTCAACTATGGATGACTCTGATTAGGCCATGCCCCCCGCAAAAAGATAAAATAGAATGCAAAAATAGAAATAATTCAAAATATATATATAATGATTTTATTAGTTTTTTTCTTAAAACATGAAAAAATTCTGTTATTTTTCTTGTAGTATTTTAATCTAATTTATATTTATGTTTACAAGTTAATTTGACATAGGTTACTTTTTACAAGTATAATTATAGGATATTCATCTATATAGTGTTATTTTATTTTTATTTTGTATTTTAGATTTTATTATTCTATCTACATAATTTATATAATCATAACTAATTTGAATATACATAAATATATTTTTATTTTATTTTTCTAATATTGTACACTTACATAAATAGATGTATTTATTCTATAAGTATATGTATAGGTAATTCATCTATGCATTTTGTACACTTACTTATTTTATTATATTTTGAATGGTTTTATTTTATTCTAATTATGTATATATGTTATAAATAATATTTACTAAATTATAAAAACATAAGATTGTAAAATTATAAAGCATAAATAAAATGAATATTTTATTCTAGTATAATGTACAACTTTTGCATCTTAACTCTAAATTGAATGAAACCACCTTCATTTAATACCTAATAAAAGTTATATATAGTTAAATGATTTTGATGAATTTTGAGTTAATATGGAGGAGATACATGTTTGGGAAGTTGGGATTTTGGATTTTTATTTTGAGTGTAAAAAGCATAATATACATTATTTTTGTGTGAAATAATTTTTTATTTTTCTATATATTTTTATCTAGAACTTTCATGTACAAAGTTTATTGATTTGATGTATAAATAATAAAGAATAAAATAGGTCCCAAAAAGGACTTATTGAAGAATTATAAATAGGGTTTTATTGTATTTTTAACCCTTATCTCCCCCTACTTTATTCCTTATCCACCCAGTCATCATGATGCCTAGGTCTCGGGGTTTAGGATCATTCAATACCTATCATATTTCATTTATTTTACTTTTCTTTATTCTTTTATTTTGGCTTTTAAATACATCATTTTATACAATATTTATGATAAATAAAATTTATTATTTTTTGCAAAATAATGATATATACATGCATTTAGATAGGGTTTAAAGGTCAAAATGAAAGAATAAAGGTGATGAAATGGATATTCATCAATACCTCAACAAGTATATTCATATGAAGTAGCCTTTGGGCTTCATAATTAAGGAATACAAAGTGTGCAAGATAAAGAACTCCATCTATGGGCTCAAACAAGCTTCTTGAAGTTGGAACATCAGATTTGATGAAACTATAAAGGTTATGATTTCAGACAGACTTTTTATGAACTATATGAAGCTTAGTGGGAGTGTTATTCTGTTCATCGTGTTAAATGTAAGTGAAATCCTAATCATCTGGATTGATAGAAGGATTATAATAAGTGTTCTATAACCTGGTTACCACATACCTTTGGTATAAAAGATCTCAAGGATGCCTCTTGAATCTTATCTTTTTTAATCTATTTAAAAGCAAAGAAAAGAAGGCAATAGTTTTTCCACATTGGACAAATCCTACATGGGAAGTACCAAGGAAGGCTTCTTTTCAGATATGGTACGAACCTATTTAAAGGGATAACACCTCAAGGTGTAGAGGATGTGAATGCTATAGATGCATGCCATTGTGCATCAGTTATATGAAGCCTTGTGTATGACATGATGTGTACAAAAAGCTAGATATCTGCCATGTAGTAAGAGTAGTAAACTGTTACTAATCCTACTGTAGATATGAACCACTTGATTGTAGTAATAACACATATTCAAGGAGTTAAGACTATAGAAATAGTGATCTCCTAGTCTTCAGATACCTTGGAAGACCATGCCTAAGTCTAAGGAGATAGAGATCTCTGAGCAAAAACATATTGCAAATCCCTTAATGGTTATGTTAACTGCTAAGTTATGGAATAAGGCACTATGATTGCTTTAAAAGTATTGAGTATCGATTTCATAAGATGCATCATTCACATTAGATGCAATCACTATTACTAAGAGATATGAAAATCTATAGAAGGACTTAGTATAATCTCTCATAACAAAGTGACTACTCAATCATCAAGCAATATATCTACATGCTTACAATTAGCACATGAGTTTGGGTTTAAAGATCATCCTATTAATGGCTCTTCGAGGTAGTGGGAAATTGTTGGACATGAGTGCATATGGCGAGCCATTATGCAATAAAAGTTATTGTAAATCACTTATTAATCTAAAATAAAGAATAGATAATTTGCATAATAGGTCCCTTCCTACAATTAGGGTTATGTACCATGGCCATCTTGATGTCATACAGTTGTTGATCCAAATGTTGGATCACAAAGGTCGATGCAGGGTTGAATATCTAAAGGATTAGATTTAGGACTCAATTGCATCGTCAAGTGACTATCAAGAAATGATCTTCGGCTTGAGAAGGAGATGTCAATCCTTACTCTAAAGGATGACATCCGACCTACCTCTTGATGCAGGTCCTCTGCATAGGAATAGAGATTCAGTTGTGTCGGATAAGTTAGGTCAAAGAGTTGACTTAGCGAGATCAAGATAACTAAGACCTATGTCATATGCTATCATGATACGGGCACACATCCTATGACTGCAGACATATATATTACTATATGTCTAAATATTTATATTTAGCAAACCATTAGGTTGATGACCTAACCAAGGTCTATACACTGGCATACTGGTGTGCATGTGAGTGCATACAAGTAGTACAATCTTTCAAAGGGATCATACATGTTCACTATTGAATCAGAATATATGAGCTTACTCATGAGATATTGAGAAATCCAAATTCCAAAATTGGTTATCTTGTTTTGGAAACGATAAAGGATTTGAAGGTATGACATATGCTTTTGGAAAGCATGTGATCAATACCAACTCCCAATGATCGAATGAAAAACTTACTGGTAAAATCACAAAAGTGACAATCCAAAATGGGATCATAACTTCAGTTTAATCATAGTCTTCCAGTATGCTGGATGCATGGGTATTAGGAATACTCAAGGGTGACGTGATCTTAAATGATTGTATACCATGAAGCTTCCATTCCGAGGGAGTGATGAAAAGGTTTGGATTTTAGTGACTCCACTCAATGAACTAGTTATCAAATCTTAGTTCAAATATTAGATATTGATCTAAATTGGATTCAATGACAATAAGATTAGGTACTTTGTTTGACATGATTAGAAAGGCCTTTTGAATCTGGATGTGATATTAGATTTTGTTATCCAAGTCATTATACATGGATATACAATCACCATGACCCTATCTCCAAGTATCCGAGAAGAACACATACTATCCTCAAATGAGTTTTAGGAATGCTCCTAAGATATAATTCTGAGAAGTGGGACTATTTGGTGATTTTTGAATCACTGAGCGAAGAAGAGAACTTAGGATAATTAAATTATATTTATTATCATGGATAACATTAACTTGGATAATGTTATCCACAATTATTCAAGAATAATGTGGATAAGATCACTAATTTTGGATATGTTAAAAGTAGAATCTAAGATAATTAAATTGGATTATGTTATCCAGACAAGATTAATGTGGATAGTGCTATCCATAGTAGTCGTGGATATTGTGGATAAAATCCATAGTATCCTACTAAGACTTGATTGTGAATAGGATTCATAAAATTAAAGTTAATGTGAATTGGATTCACATTATACAATAAATATAAATATGATTTACATTTAGTTGTGAATGTATGAATATGATTTATATTTTTCAATGGCCTACTTGCAATTATCACAAATAATCTGTAATTATTTATTGATAATTGAATTTTGAAATAAATTAATAAACAAATAATTAGTTATGGTTGTTGAAATATTACAACTATATTAATTATAATAAACATGGAAATAAAATGGAACTCCCTAAAAAGGGGGAACACCCATGGTTGTTACAACCATGGCGGGCATCTTAGGAATCTCCTATTTATTTTTTTCTATTATTAATTATTTGTAGATTAATTTATTGAGAGTTTTAAATGGATAACTAAATTAACAATTGAATGGATAACTAAATTAACAATTGTTATCAACTCTGATCCTAAAAGGGGATGTGATCTCCTTTAATCATGACCATTGATTTATTCTAGGATTGTAATCTTAATGGTTTGAATGCGTTTATAAGGAGGGACATGCTTTTTCTCAATATACAACACATTCCAATAGAAACATATCTCTCATCTCTCTCTCTTTCTCTTCCTCAAGGATGTCCGCTCACAGGGACAATGCCCTTGATGTTGGATGTTTCTCCATCCCTCTCTGGGCCATCCCCTTGTAGGGACAATACCCTTAATGGTGGATAACCCTATCATTACGCTGTCGGAATGATTTCATTGATCTCGTGTAAAGTTTCTTTATCCTTGATTCTCTAGGATCATGATGAAGATGGATGATTACATATGACAAAATCACAAACAAGGAGTCCAGGATTGTCTTGTTCATTTACATGATGTATGTGGTTCATCCCCACGCCCGTGAGTGATATCTCCATTGGATCAGACTCTAGACATGCGGTCTCTTTCTTTAGAGACTTGAGGATTACATTCAGGCTTCAAGAGGTAATTCTAAACTCATAAAATATTGATGGAACAGATTGGGAGTGGTTCTCAATCCAAGTGGTTCCATCAAATATTTTGCTAAATGTCGCTTCTATTGCGACTTATACAAGTCCAGTTTTTCGATCTGATATGATGTGATCCACATGCTTTTTTGATGTGTGAGGCCTTAAAAACATCCCATAATCATCACCCCCTATACATAAATCATGGTCATCCTCGAGTAATAAATTAGTTATAAAGAACGAATAAGTAAGTTGGATCATTGACTATGCATGTGAAATATGAGACTTGAAATTCATGCTACAAGTTTTATGTGACTCTTGAACTCCAAGTCTAACCAAGTCTCACTCAAAAGAAACTCAAATTCCATAGCTATCAGACTCTCTTTAAGTATACATTTAAATAGAAGCATGGTAATTAGTGTTGATCACATATATAAGTGTAAAGTCTCAGCTTCGCCCAAGGTCCTAATCTAAAAATTCATCCTCAGGACCGGATGCTCAACTCTAGGGAACAAATAAAGTTTCACTTCATTCTACCATCTCTTGAGTAGGTAGATATTAATGTATAAGATGGAATGGCCAAGTATGGAGGAAATAGGATTGTGTCATTTCGTTTCACCTCTCATTGGAACAAGGATCACTTGAGTTCCTTATTAAACACACACACTTGTACTTTTTGGTGCCAATCAGTATGTCTGTCAAGGCTTTCAGCTATCTGCATTTGTTTTTCTGGGCATACCTGAGGTATCTCTTTTGAAGTATCTAATATAATTTCTACACCCAGAATTGTAGTGCTTATGATGCAAAGCCCTTTTTTCGTGCTCGTACGACTCATATGGCCTAATAACTTTGGTACAAATGGACACTTGAAAAGGTGTGGAATGCTTACCTGTAATATAATCTCTTTTGTATATATTTTCTGGAAATTTTTGAGCTTTTCTCTATGGATATTTTTATGTATATATTTGGCTAGCTCCAGTACTTTTACCAAGTTGGTGTATATAGATTAATAATTTTAATAGCTTTACACACACTGGCACCTAGGTTTTTATCAAGATAGTATCGGAACCTTATTCCCATACTCGCTAATATGTTGATATTCAAGTTTCATGAAGTATCATATCCCATCCTTAAGCATCATAAAGCCAAATTCAAACTCAAACTCTCATCCTAGTTGAAGAGAGTAATAAAAAATTATTTACTACACATCATGGAAACGTAGAATATTTAGCAAACTTTTTGCCAAAACAATGTTAGTTCATCGTATGAACTAGAAAAATGTAACACAATAGTTTGTACATCTAGAATTCAAATAAATAATGAGGAAACAATTTCCATTATGATTTCTAATATTCATGATGAATGAGGGGTAGATCAGGGTTTACCTTTGAAGTGCAGTTTCTAAAATAAGAAACCATTCGAATCAAGTTTGGTCTGCAGAAGTCTCTCTTGTGAGCACGAAGATGAATAGAGTTGCTTCCCACGAACCTGGATGTCGACTAGGGCAACAAGAAGAGAGTTGTGAGAGTTGAGGACTCTCAAGATTATTCCTCTCTCAAGGGCATAAACTTTGGAAGATAATTTGCTCTTAGAATTGTATTGAAAAGAGAGGGCATAGCCCTGCTTTTATACTTGTTGTACATGTCCAACATTTACCATGGTAGTCCTTGGATATTAAATCAAGGGCTAAGAGAAAGTCCTAATTCAATAATGATCATCTTCTTATTATCTCCGATAATTATTAATTAATTTAAATAAAATAAGCAACAACTTTAGAGTCCTAATTTAATAAGAATTCAATAATATGATTGACCATGTATACTTAGTATACACGCCCACCACCTTCCATAAAAGGAAGTTGTTGTTGCATATTTAATTAAATAATTAATTCACTTGATAATCATATTATCAACATTGAAGAAAATATGAAATTAATCCTCAAAGCTTATGAATCATATTTAGGAGCCGAAAATTAAGTGTAAATACAATTTACATATGAAAAATTAATGTGAATCAAATTCACACAATCTCGTGCCTTGGAAAAATTAGTCAATCATATTTATATAAATATTTAGATGAATCACACACATATAAATATTAATTAGTTTGAATCACTATTCACATTAATCAATGAGTTATACTTGTGAATCATATTCACAAATTTGCTCTTATCAATAATATGTAATAAAAATTATTACAATATTTTCATTAACATGTATGAGTCCTAATTCAATTAGGACTCATGAGATAAATATGCAGATACTTGGAGATAAAGTTGGGGAGATTATATTATTCATGTATAGTGACTTGAAACGTGAATAACTATTCAACTTCAGGGTTCTTACCATTTTCGCAAATATCCATCATCTACAAATGTTGAACTTGAGATGTAACACTTATGTTGAACTTGAGATGTAACACTTTTACACTCTCAGTGATCTCAACAAAACGCATTGCACTCTCCGTGAACTGGACAAAGTGTCGATGAGTTGAATCCAGCTTCCTTGACCATTTATAATCATAGTCCAAACCATTTGGAGTTAAGAAATGAGCTCAAGAAGCTTAAATATTTCTATTTCCATGACCATTTCTATTTCCAATATTTGGACATTGAAATTAGAATTGGAATTAGAAATTGAATTCCAATGAATTGTGATTTAATCCAATTAAATTACAAATCATCTATTAGATAAATGGAGCCACTAAAATCCATCATGTTTCATCACTCCTTCAGAATGGAAGTGTCATGATAGATTATCCATTACAACAAATGTAACCTTGGGTATTCCCAATACTCATTCATCCTTCACACTAGAAGACTTTGATAAATCCGAAGATCAAACACTGGTTTGACTATCTTCTTTAGAATATATCAATAGATTTCTTATTTGATAATTGGGTGACAATATTAATCATATACTTTTTAAAAGCGTATACTAATATCTAAAATTTGTGTCCCATTTCATAAACAAGACGAATATGCATGGAATTCATTTTGACCCCCAAAATATCTCATGAGTGAGCTTTGTCTCTGTTCATCAAGAATGAACATGTATGATTGCTTCAAGAGATCATACATCTCATACGACTTCATATGCACACCAACAAATCGGTATACGAACCTTGGCTAGGTCACCAACCTATTGGTATGTCAAATGTGCATACTCATGCATACATATACATATCTGTCTCAGGTCAAAGGATGTGTGCATGATAGTGATGGTTACAATTCAGGTCTTAGTTTATCTCGACCCCATCAAGTCAACTCTTTGACTTGATTATTCCAACACTTCTGAATCTCCATTCCTGTGTAGAGGATCTGCATTAAGAAGTTGGTTGGAAATCATTCCTTAGAGAAATATTACCATCTCTTTCTCGGATTGGAGATCTTTATTGAATATCACATGTTTGAAGTCAGTTGTGCCCCCCAGCTGTATTGTATTCAATATGGTCATGGTACATAACCCTAATTGTAAAAAAGGACCTTAGTAATAAAATACATTCACTTATTCATTTCATTTCAGATGAACGTGATAAAATAATAACTTTTATTGCATTAATGGTTCACCAAGTACTTATAAGTCCAACACTAGTTCCTCATGCGAAACACCAACTCATCACAAAGAGTATACAATCATGCATGTATAGTGCTATTCATATTCTTTTAAGAATAGATATTCTACATGTGATATATCATGTATATCTTCCAAAATAGGGAGTTTCAATTACTATAACTTAAAACTCTAATGAACAAGAATGGTTAAAGTTTATGTTATGTGACACTCTAAACCAGGTAACCAGAACTTGTACAAGTCTTGTATGGCGTGAAGGTGTCTAGGATAAAACTACTTCTTAGATAGCATTTTTAAGTTATAGTTTTTTTTTTCAAAACTATTTTTTCAAACATCTTTGAATAATTTCCTTAATATATACAAAACTTTTTACAAAATACTTTTCAAATACATTTGAATCCTTTTACAAACTGCTTGTAAATTTTTTACAAATCATGTCATATATTTACTAAAAAAATTCAAAATATTTTACAAAATAATTTTCAAATTCATTTCAATTTCTCGTACCCATAGCTCATTATGTAATTTAAAAACATTCAAAGTAAGGGCTATAAATATTGTAAATATGTAATATATGCATACACCCACTATACTTAGCTTGTGCTATGCCCTCATGGCACAAAGTGAAATGAAGAACGTAACTCGTAGTAAATATAGTGGAGAAAACTATATGAGAACAAAAATCTATGCTTCCTCTAGACTTAGGCTTAAGAAAACCTAAGTGTAGAAAGAGAATATAGAAGATAAGGTACATAAGGAATGGAAGAAATGAAAGATATATATAGAAAAGGGACTAGCCCCTCTATAATTAGGCTTTGGGTAGCCTAAGTAAAAAGGAATATCATTACAAAGAGGAGGTTAAGAGATACAGGAGAGACAGAAAAATGAATAAGCGGGGAAACATTGTGATATGAAATTGGAAATGATGAATCTTCAGTGATGTGGAATATACTGTGATCTAAAACTTCAACGATGTTGAATCTTATGCTATAGTAATTCATGTAGAGGGGTTTCGAAGGATATCAAAATTGTCACTTCGCATGAAAGAAATCTTCACAATACAGACTAACTATTCATTTGATTCGAGAAAGTGTTTGAGCAGTTGTCCATTCACTAAGAAAGAATGTGAACCATATGTGAGATCAGATATCTCTACACTTCCATTATTGTACACTTCTCTGACTATGCATGAACCTATCCATTTAGACTTCAATTTTCCATGGAATATCTTCAACTTAGCATTGAACAACCATAGCTTCTGCCCCAGGACAAAGTTCCTGCATCGGATGTGAAGATCATGCCATTTCTTAACTTTAGCCTTATGGACCATGATGTCATATTACGACTTTAAGTGTGGTTTTGAATAACTCGTTATTCACGCATACTATAACTTGATCTATTTAAAGTAGCAAATTAGCAGATTATCATATGGTGTCGTTGCCGGTGAAAAGATGGAGAAAATCTGTCGGCATGGAGGTTGCCCCACATGGAAGGGAGAAGGTGGAGGTTGACAATGGCCAAGAGCCCTTGAATCTGAGGATCCAACAACCTTGATTTTGGCCTGATGGAGATGTAGTGGGTCGTCTGATCAAATGATTAGGGAGCTGGGAATGAATGTTGTATGGGACAAGGAGTGGGTCATGTGGCACACACATAGGCGACCATATGGCCCAATGAAAATCTAGAAAATAAAGATAAATAAAAATAAAATATTAAATAGACTCAAAATAAAAAGTTTACAACATGAAAATTGTTTAACTTTTCAAGATATACAACTTTCATGTAGAATTAAAAATCAAAATACATTATACATAGTAAGATTTTTGAAGTATTTTTAGAGATATAACAATAACCATTTTAATTTAAATTGATATTTTTCATATTTTTGGATAGGAATTAATATACAATATATTACTTACACTATTATTGTAATTTTTTTAGGATTTTAAATATATATATATATAATGTAAAAATAGAGAGACATACATACAATATAAGACTTTATTTATTTACAAGAATTATCATTAATTTTATACAAAGTGTATTTTTTTAATTATATCTAATTAGTTGATTAATTAATTGTTTAGGATAAGATAAAGGGTTAAAACTCACTATAATGTTAATGAATCTGAGATTCATCTGGACCTAACCATGGGATGTTACATATTACCTCATCTCCAGTGTCTACCTAGGCTTTGCAAGGTATTACGTCGCTAAATCACATGCATCTGAACCAGTCTTTACTTCTCTTAGTAAGATGTGCTTTGTTGATCAAGAACACCATGTTTCCTAACATGGTAATTTTATTGGATTGTCAAAGTATATTAAGACCAAATGATCATGAATTTTACAACCATCTTGCAATCTTTAGTACTTACATAATGTGTGATGGCATATTTCTGCTTGCCAATTCTTAGAAACGGCATTTGGCTAGTGCCAAGAAAATGCTCGGTGGTCGACTAGTATTCATTGTATGATTGGTTATCTTATAGTCTTTGTTTTGTGCTCTCGATGCTGGCCTAGTTTTTTCATTTCGAAATCATTTATGGCCATTTTATCTTTGTGAGGTACCTATCTTTGTGAGTGGGCTTTCCTTCCCCATGATATCGCCCACTCTTTCAATCTCTTATATAATTATTTAGAAGAGTATTTTAAGGTTGTATTGTAAGTAAAAGAAGCAAACGAAAACAAATGGAAGAAGCAAACCATATACACTGATTTACAAGGTTCGCTCGTAATTTGGCAAACATCCTTGGGAGGCGGAGATCAACTTTACTATTTGCAGAGAAAAAGGGAAAATATAGAGGTTAATTGAAAGCACTAACCGCACAGGGGTTTATATAGTACCCCATATAGAATAAATCTCCACAAATAAGAAGATTCTAAGATCTCTCTAATCTTGCGAATTTCTTAAATATTCTGAATAGGAAGATCTCCATAATCTCTTCCAATAGGAAGAACAAAGGGTTAAGAAATAATCAGAATCCAGATGGATCCACCACTCAATTTGTTGATATGGATGGATTCTTTAATTGGAATCTCCATGGATATTGTAATCAATCAGAGCCTAAAAGAATATTTGCACCAATTAGAATCTAGAAGGATCCCAACTACTTAGGATTTAAATCATATAAAAAATCTCTACCTTTAATAGAATCCTCTGAGAAGCTTTACCAAGCTTTTTTGTTGCTAGCCCCTCCTTAGGACTACTGCCAACTGTTGACATTTAGCAAGCCTAAACAATGTTTAAACTTACTCCTAGGAATTACCTTTGTGAACATATTAGCTAGATTATTTATTATGCCAACCTTCATCACCTTGATCCTCTTCTCAGAACAAATGAAGTGATACTTGACATTGATATACATGGTCCTCTCACGATACACCAGATAATTGGCTAGGCATGTTGTATATGACTGTCACAGTATATTATAGCCTATTCATGTTATAGATTGTGATCTCCGACTAAGCCTTTTAGCCAGATGCCTTCCTTTGCAACTTTTGTCAAACCCTTGTAATCTACCTCTATAGTAGACAAACCAACTGATGGTTATAAGTATCCTTCCAACTGATGCAGAATGCCTCAAACTAAAGACGCGACATGTCATCAACATTTGTTACATACTCTAAATCTAAATATCCAACAAGCAAACATTTCAAATCACTTTTATAAGTGAGGCCAGTGTTAGATGTTCCTTTTAGATTCCAAAAAATTCTGTTGACTGCTTACTAATGCTCCTTCCATGGTCTTATGCCATAGAACACATAAGACTCCCAATTGCACTGACATGGGGAATTCGTGACATATGCGCTTCTCTACATTTGACTGAGGTGCAAAAGAAACTAAAAGAAGAATATTTTAGTGGATGGAGTACATAAGGGATTTATTGCAAACATCCCAAATCTCTTTGAAACTTTCCCAATGCAGTTCTTTTGATATAAGAAATGCTTCCTCTTTGCATGATCTAGGATTATTTTCATTCCCAAAATCTTCTTCGTTGCACCGAGATCCTTCATGTCAAACTCTGAATTAAAGAGTTTCTTTATATCATCAATAGTACTTTTCTTCTTGGCAAAAATCAATATGTCATCGATGTAGAGCAGCAAATAGATAAAGGACTCGTCCTCCACCTTGTTGTGGTAAACACAACAATCGTATGGGCTCCAATTGAACCCAAGACCAATCATGAAACTGTCAAACCTTTTGTACCTTAATTGGGAGACTACTTAGGCCCATACAAGGGCTTTTTTTAACATATACACATGATTTTCCTTACCCTGAAATGTTAATCCCTCTAGTTGACTCATCAGAATGTTCTCTTCGAGTTTACCATGCAAGAGAAAATGTCGTCACATCTAACTACTCCATCTCCAAGTCTCGATGTGCTATAAGAACTAGCAGCACCCATGATGGATGCATGTCTTAAATATGGGAGAGAATATTTCATTGTAGTCCATACCTTAATCTTACTATATCCCATTGGAGTCGGATGTGCCTTGTATCTGATGCCTTCACTACATGAGATTCTTGTCTTTTTCTTGAAGACCCTTTTGCAACCATCGACTTTCCTCACTTTTGGCAACTTGACATGCTCCCATATTTTGATTCTTGAGAAAAGACTCCATATCCTCATTCATAGTAGAAATCCACTACCTAGATTCTACCCTGCTATAGCTTCCTTATAAGTGGATGGCTATGGAGTATTTGCCTCCTCGGTAGCCGTTAGAGCAAATGCAACCATATCTTCAAAACCCTATCTCTGTGGCGGGTATATCCCTACAAGGTTGATCTGTAGAAACACTATGTTGTCTCTAGTATGGTTGCTTAACTTTAGGCTACTCATCATTAGCTTAATCGGAAGTTGTTTGATCAATTGGTTGAGCACTACTTGGTGCCAGTTTGAACTCTACCTGTTCATGGATATCATCACCCATCCATGCATCAAGAAACTTACTCCTTTAGTGAAACATATGATTATAATCAAATGTAGCATTCTTGTCTTGCACAATAATCTATAAACATCCCTTTCTTTATCTTTAGTTCTAAATTTCCTTCATTAACATGATAATATGTAGCATGGACAAAAACATGTAAAATGGAATAATATGCAAGATCACCAGACCATACCTCTATGGGTGTCTTGCAATCAATAGTATATGCATGACTCATGTTTAGCAAATAACATGTTGTATTCATATATCCACCCAAGATGCTCTGCCAAGATCAACATTTGAGAGTGTGCAACTTACTATCTATAGAAGTGTCATGTTCATTCATTTTGCAACTCCATTTTCTTGTTACATATCTCTGACGATGCGATGTCATGCAACACCCTTCTCATTATAGAATTCACTGAACTCCGATGAACATAACTTGAATCCATTATCAATATGCAGATGCTCGACCTTCTTAGAACTATAGTTCTCCAATAAGATCTTCCACTGTGTGAAAGTCTTAAATGCCTTACACTTGTACTTCATCATAGACACTCATCTTGGAATAATCATCATTTATAGACATAAAAAACCAGGAACCTCCCAATGATGGAACACGGGAATTGACCTCAACAATTAGCATGGATGTTGTCAAGTGTCTCCTTTATTGTGTGAATTGCTTTACTAAAGTACTTCCTGTGTTGTTTTCAGAATGCGCAATGCTCATAAAACTTCAGCTTGGATCCTCTGAGATCCTTGACGAGACCTTTCTGATTCAGAATATTCATCCCCATTTTGCTCATGTACCCAACCACATATGCCACACCTTTGATTTTGACTTCATATCTTGGGATGCTAATGTAGCTGAACCAATAATTGGATAAAAGACATTTTCAAATTTTATGTAAATAACTAAATGATCAAAATTCATATAATTGTAGCAATGACTATGGATCTAATGGAGAAAAAGTATGACTCATCTAGCCATAGTTTGGAGGATATATATAAGAAGCCAATACGTCTCAAGCACCTTAAGTTCGCTCGTAGTGATAAGGGATGGTCTCACCATTAGCCACTGATTTGGTCATAAGGACTTCTCCTCCTCATCAGCTAAGTGTGAGAAGCTTACAAGCATATGTCCACACTAAACTATGAGTTAGAGGAGATGAGGGTGAATGCCAAAGAAGGGCAAACGAAGTTAGAAGATGAGTCCTAAATGACCATTATAAATGCAAACACTAATATGAGATTTTAAGTAACCACCACTAGAGCTTCTAGATGACCATTTCCAAGATGAGATGATAATGTCGATCTAGTTAATGATGATGGGCCATGACTTGAGGCTGCGACATGAGTCTTGCTCTATGTATATATACTTACTATTTACATTTTTTTATTATTTATAGTGTATTGCAGTTGAATGTATTAGTATCAATTCATACCTTTATATTATAGCTCTTATATCCCTTTAAGATGTATTTTAAGTTAACTAGCATGTTCATAAGGTGGAGAGTTGTAGTAGTGAATATGCCTTCAAGGGAAATGCGGGGGTTGGTGGGGGGTGTTTAATACTATGGAGCTAATAGAGAGGGTCATGGGGAGGGAAGGGGGGGCAACATAATGAAGGTGGTTGTGAAGTGGACAAGTGAATGTGAGCCGATGCGATGGAGATGCTTCAATAGTTAGGGGCCTATGTGATGGAGACAATTGCGAGGGGATGTATATATGCTATATTACATGATTTGTGAAGGAGATTGTGCTTCTTCTATACTTTTCCATGAAGGTGTACTAGTTGAAATTATGATTGATTGAGATTTTTTGTGCATTTCTCCTCATTATGTGTGTAAATCTTTTGTTTTGTGCTTGCGATGTTATTGACAATGTTAATTTGTTAAAGATAGGGGTGAAAAACTAGTGTGTTGCTGGAATATAAAAAAGGGACAACCTTAATATGATAAAAACCATTAAGAATGAGCTCCCATTCAATAACTCGTTGCATTCGAAGACTTTGATCAAAATCTTATGAGATGATCCATCCTTTATTCTATCTGTAAATAAAGTAGTGCATTTTAGAGATGGCACCATATATTTAATGAAAGGGAACTCTGATCAATATTTTTTAAGTTTAGAGAGCTGGCAGAAAAGACTCATAGAACTAAGAGTGTCCTTCTCAATGGAGTTTGATTTGGCAAGATAATCTTATGTTCAGCATGATAAACTTAATAAAAATATTGGTTTAAGATCAAAAAGTCCGAACATTTGGTTTTATATCTACAACGAGAAAAACACGATCAATAAGGGGTTACATCCTACACATATTTCACATATAATACTTACAAAGTGTTATAGTTAAAAGAGGGGGATTACTACTTGACAGCTTCAGCTTAAGAGTTTGGGATGGTTATCAATAAATCTAATAAGGCCCAAACCAAATAAGTGTCATGGATAGTTTTCCTTGATCATGGCTTGAGACTAGGCTCAGGCCATTACAAATGTATTAGAGCAAGGTTCCTCTAATAGTGAAAATGGCTACTGGGAAGATAAGAATAGTTTTGCTCGATAATGGCTCGGGTTTAAGCTTAATACATTACAAATGTTATCAGAAAGGATTCCCTCCAATAGTTGAAAGGAAAACCTAAGAGGTGGAGCCTTCCCTACAAAAAGATAGGAGAAGAAGTCTACAGAACGTGCAACTGCCACAATTATTTGAAAATAAGTGATGGGCGATATATAAATAGGACATTACAAATATAGATAAGGGAGTTCTGAGACTATAAACATATTCCCATATGTTTGCTCACAGGTGTAAGGGTTAGCTATAAGAGTGGGTGATTATTGTTTGATAACTTGAGCTTAAGCATTTTTGATAATCATCAATAGATCCTTTTGGATGTGACCTCAACAAGTTATCAGGGCTATTTTTCCTTAAAAATGGCTCCGATCTAGGCTTAAGACGATACATTAGTTACATTGAACACCATATTTAATTGGTCAAAAGCTCTCAATTCTGAATTGATTCAGAAATACTGTATTTGCCCGTGGGGTAGATGAATTATGATTTCCATCTCAAAACTAATTAGACTATATACAAATAGATCTACATGTTATGCTAATATGGAAGGACGATATCTGACTTTTGATACTAAATTTTGGTCTTTGCATTTTAAAGATAGTATGTCTCATTTTGGAAAATTCACGAGGGCACACTAGTAGCCTAAGACCATGTACACGAATTTAATATTTCTTATGTGAGAAGATGTTATTTGTGTAAAAGTGCCATGGAAACAACCAATCACATGCTAGAAGAGTGACCCTTGATGCCCATCCTTCAAGAAAACTCCAACATATCAAAAATCCTAAATCCATAACCCAATTTTTTTACCATATTTAGGGACTCCTTCTATAGTTAGATGTTGTGGCAAACAAGATAAGCTCTTGCTATTGTGCTATACTGTAAAGCCTGCTATTTTTAGGAAAAAAATTTCAAACGAATAGCTTAAATTAAATGGATTTAATTAACAAATTAAATCTCTTTTGTAAGTTAACCATAAAAGTCTCTCCCTTAAACCTCAAGTCATCTTTCCCCAAATTCGCGAATCGTAGAGAGAGAGAGAGAGATAGAGAGTTTTTGAGAAGGCTTTACAAGGGACTCGCCATTCATCGCAGGTGACGGCGACGTCAGATCGAAGAAGGAGGAGCGTGCGGATTCGTGATTGGAAGGAGTCGTGACGACTGCGACAGTTAGGGTTAAGCGTTGGATTTGAGGTATGTATCAGTTTAGGTTTACGATGTATGATTGTATTTATCATTCTAGAATTTTGTATGATTAATGATCATATCCAGAAAACGATGTGCATTCTTCGATTTCATATGTGATACGTTTATTTAATGACTTTATTTGAGACTAGGCATCGATATACATGTTTTTTTAATACCGTAGGATGATGTAATTAAATGCTGATCTATTTGGAATAGGACTTCATAACGTATTAGCAGATCTATTTCGAATCATCTGTTAGTTTCGATTTCGTTCTTGTGGTCGATAACTGCAAATGGATATGGTCCATATTCATGGTTGGAGTTCTTATTTTTATTTATTATTAAAAAACGTATGGAAAAATACATAATAGCACGTTCTAATCACATGGCGACAACAATTCAAAATTTCATGAAATCAAGGTATATATTGTCAATGATCTTATTTATATTTGAAAAAAAAGAAACATTCATTCATCTTATTTAAATTTTGTAGTTGGAACCCTTTATCATATTTCTTTAAATAAATCTGTTTTTATTATAATGTTTATGAGGAGTTAAATTTGTAAAAAATATGATAATGTTATTTTGTTGGCTGCATAATTATATCATTAATTAATAGGATTTCACAAACGTAGATTAATCATAGGTTACCTCTGTCTTTACAAGGATAGGCGAACTCTATTCTGGATTGTGTGCATCCATTATAACTAAAAATGTCCTACTCGAGTAGTCTCATAAGAGTTTCGTTGTATTATTAATGAAGCTAAATTAAGCCTACAAATTCATACGAAATTATATGCTTAAGAAATTAATATGGAATCATCATATTCCACTTGTGTAATCTATCTTCATCATTAGCTATCGTAAATATGTTTTTTAAAAAATATATATACTTTAATTGGTGGAATATAACATATAATGCTCATTTTATGTCAACAGGAACGTAAGTAATCAACTAATAGCATAGATAAGTAACTTGCTATATGAACTTAACCCCATCAACTACACGAAGGTACTGTTATACAAGTACATGTTATAGTTTATGGGGACATGTCGCAATATATACATACAATGAGAATAAAAAATAATTAAGAAGATGTATAGATAAATGACATGGAATCAAGTGAACCATTAATAATATTGGCACCGACTCATAAAGAGTCACATGGACAACCGCAAGGGGTCGTGTTAGCCCAAGGGGAAACGCCGCAAGGGGCGTATGGTTGCAAGTAACCACAGAGGCTAAAGCTAAGTCCTCTCCAGTTGTAGCTACACTGTCAAGTCATGCATGGACCGCAAGTGCCAGCGGTTGAAAACGTGCAACAAGATACGCAAATGAATGTTATGAAAGAAAATGGTTTACAAGGGTAAACCATCATGAAATATACAAAAAAATTTGTTTAATAATAGAATGAACCATTACAGGTTATACAAGAATTGGTTTAAGAAAGTTAAACCACCAAATTCATGAGGGCTAATATGCAAAGTGATTTATATAATTTAATAACTACGTAAATTGCTTAGTATTTTCTGAAATATGCCCACAAGTGAAAATAAATGGTTGTCATATCTACTTATGAAATTTACATATTATACATGCATATCCATGTTTATGAAAGAAGCCAAATTATACATGATAGGGATCGAACTTCGATATACATGGGAATTATCTAGGCACAAAATGATATGCATACATGAAAATCCAAGTACATGAATTTATAACGGATCAAGGACCATTAGAATACCCATGCATGGACCCCTATGCACACGGGGCTTTAGGCTCGTACAAATTTATGTTTGTCAATTTCAGGTGAAGAACATGGTTGATTGCATACTCTGGACTATGCTACGGACCCCTTAGTATTTCGGACGTGGTATGTTTCAACTTATGAAGATATGAAGGATATCCATATCCCTACAAGAACTGTTAAGATGTTATTTTAAATTCCTAGTGTAGTTTTTACAAAATTACCCTAGTTGGAGTTGTAATAATGGAACTCTTAGTTGAATGAATGTTATGGACTATTTTGAATTTGATATTATCTCAGATCATTGATTGCCATTTATATTTTTAGTAGCGGTTCAGTCGTGCGATCTTCTATCGCAAGCTTCCGCTGGTCGTTGCACCCCGTTCCGTTACAAATGATATCAGTGCTAGAGTTCCTCTGGGCATAGGATATCAACAATTCTTAATGACCTAAGATTTGTTTATAGAGAGATTTAGTATTACAATTCATTGACCTTGTCAATTTTTGAATGAGATGGCTCCTCGTCGTGTAATTGAATCCATTGGAGACCATGAATCATCAATGAGTCAAGAGGCCGTTATGGGTATGCAGAAGCAGATGTTGGAGTTAATGACACTAATGGCCCAATAACAGAAGAGTCAAGCGTCTAACTCTGGTGGACTGACTCTAAAGACTTTCATCCAGCATTATCCACCCACTTTCAAGGGCGAGCATGAGTCGGAAAAAGCTGAGCATTGGCTAAGTGAGATGGACTTGACATTTGAGGCAACTGATTGTCTCGAGGAAAAAAAAGTAGTTTTTGGGACATTTCGTCTGCGGGTCAACGCAAAGGAGTGGTGGACTTCATGCAAGGGGATTCACTTTTTGGAAACTCCAATCATTAAATAGGACGATTTTTTGGAGTGCTTCACTGAGCGTTACAACCCTGAGCAGGATAAGGATGTGAAATGCTAAGAGTTTATAAATATCTAATAGGGAAATATGACAGTCGAAGAATATGCAGTAAAATTTCAAGAATTGGAGAAGTATGACAAGGGTATCTATGCCAATGAAAACCAACGAGCCAGAAAGTTTGTAGAAGGACTGAATGCGGGACTGAGCATTAAAGTGCTCCCTAGAGGTCCCACAACTTTATCTGAGGAGGTTGTAGCAACCGTGGAGATTGATGCAGCATATCAGAGGATACAACACACAAATCCTCGAAAGCATCCTCACAAGTCGAACTTCAGTGATAAGAAGCGTCACACTGCAATGAATACCAAGAAGACAAGGACCGATGATATACCAGCCAATAGGAAGTATACATATGAGGTGTGCCCGCATTGTGATAGGAGGCATCCAGGAGAATGCTACAAGTTAACCACTACTTGCTTTAAGTGTGGAGAAAAAGGTCACTTCATAAAAGATTGCAAGAGGGGATGTCAGGGATCAGAAGAAGCCGTTTGAGCAGAAGAAGAAGAAGGTGATAGGAAGAGTCTTTGCTATTACTCATGAGGATGCAGAAGGTGCCAACACAATAGGGAAGGTACTCTACAAATTGCAAAGACAAGGTTAGACACTAAGAGTCAAATGTTGCACATTATCATGTGGAACTCGAAGAATTAAGTCATAGACATGAAGCTTCTAAAATCCTATTTCTCGGTGAAGTCCCTCTGAAAATTAAGTGGATTAAGGTCAAGTCCAGATCACTCTCGGTTTCTGATCATAACTCAGTTCAAAAACTAAGGACTTTTCACAGATGCAAATGAATGTAATGCTGGATGAAGTGCAGGTCTGTGAAATGCAGACATTTTTTTTGTGACTCTTGATTTTTTTCTTCTTTTTTCTTTCTTTTTTGAAAAGTTTTTTATGCAAAAATGAATAAGAATCCATTTTCAAAAATTTTGGGTTGGGCACAATCAGTGTTAGTAGCAAAACTCTTTTTCTTTTTTCTTTTTTTAAGTTAGTTACCCACCCCGTAAATACATATAGACTTATGTGAAAGTACAACATATGGGTAATATATATACAGTATATATACAGACCCCCTATACTTAGTGAGTGTTGTGTTCTCAGAGCACAAGAAGCGTAAAGAAGACATAGCTCGGGCTAAGCATGAGAGAGTGAAAAAGAAAAAGATAGATCGGTCCGCCCCCCTATACTTAGGTTGTGAACAGTCTGAGTATAGAAGAAGAGTGAAGATGAGGTGGTCGAGATGTGTGAATGAGGAGAGTATATACAGATGGCCACCGATTCCCCTTTACTTAGGCTTTGGCCTAAGTAGAGGAAGAAGATGTACAAGGAGACCGATGTGGTCGGGAGGGCGGGTGGGTAGCCGATGATTAAGGCGGTTTTCGGCTGATCTTCTTGTGAGCCTGTGGTGGGAGATCGTAATGATGAGAAGGAGATGAAGCATATGATTCCCAACTATTATCAGTGTTATCCTCGGAGAAATCATGTTGGAAAGTAGATGAAGCATATGAGTCAGATGAAAGGTAACCATCATCGGAGTTATCCTCAGAGGAATAGTATTTAAAGTGGACACGCTCAAAATATTCTTGTCTTTTAATTTCTTCACTTGTTTTCTAAGAACTTGTTCCTTCTTGGGATCAAGCGATTTGTCCTCGGATGAATACTCAGAAGCACCAGTCTCAGTCAGTGATGAATCTCCATTTCATCACCTTTATTCTATCATTTTGGCCTCAAAAACCCCAGCAAATGCATGAAAATAGCATCAAATTGTACATAATAGCATTCATGATTCCTTGTATTAATTATACATTAAATACTGTGTTTAATGCCAAAATTATAGAATAAAGAAAAGAAAAGAAAAAGGAATAAAATATTGGAGATATTTTATGACCCAAACCCCGAGACCAAGGCCAGCATGGTATTGGTCGACCAGGAATAAAGTAGGGGGAGATAAGGGCCAGTGTACAATAAATACCTCATTTATTCATGCATCTATTTATGCATTTTTGACACCTATTTTATACATAATTATTTATTTATAAAATAAAGAAACTTTATACATGAAAGTTGTAGATAATAATGTAAATAAAAATACAAAATTGAGTTTATATAAAAATAATACTCAGTGCACATTTTATACACAGAATAAAAAGCCAAAATCTCAACTTCACAGACCCATATCTTACAAATAAAAACTCCAAATCACCGAAACTCACCTTTAATTGTATATAGCATTCCAAGACTTATTTAATAAAATTGGTTTCATAATTTTTGGAGTCCATATGCAGAAGTTAGGTTTTCGGCCCTTCTTGTATATAGGATTGATTAAAATATTCTTGTTATTCAATATTCATTATTTTTATAAATTCATATTTTTAGAATTTTGTAAATGATGTATATAATGCATACACACATTAAAAGTAAAGGAAAACCAAAAATAATTTGTAAAATAAAATAAGTCTACAAAAATTCATAGACAAAATACCTATGCTATATATCTATACATAAATAAAAAGGATTTTATTCCTTGGTTCTTTTATTCTTTTATATTTTTATAATAATGTATACATTATACATAACTCATTAAAAAAACAAACCCAAAATAAAAATCAAGAAAATACAAATAATAAATTAAGTATACAAAATACATAGGCAAAAGACCTATAAGGATACCTACATATACCTATACATATTTCTTTAAAAATATAAATAAACTCCTAAAATTAAATAAAAATACCTTTATACTCAAAAAAATAAATTATAAATTTATAAAATAAGTCAATAAAATAATAAAAGAAAATAAACAAATTAAAAATAAAATACCCAAAAATACATGTAAATACATACATATACACATTATTAAATTAAAACCATAATAAAACACTTCGAAAAATTCAATAAAAATCATAAATAAATACTATATGAAATAATACACATTTTTTATTTTATAAGAAAAAATTAATTAAATCGTTTAAGGTGTCAAATAAATCAATCTTTAATCAGGTCTCCTATTTTGGCGGCTAGCGGCCGGCGTGGACAATCGCAAGCCGGCCTTCGTTGACTCCTGGTCAACTGTCCCATCCAAAGCCCTGCGCCTCTGGACTGTCCATTCCCCTGATTTCATGCATTTTTTCCAGGCACACCATCCATCAATCGAAGATGCTTCCTTCACAAGAATTGCTCTCTAATCATCCATGATGCCCGCCAAAATCTTAGCTCAAGTAGATACTCATTGGATCAGTCAATAATCACCGGTCAATAAGGCTACTCGCCAATGTCTATAAATAAGTAGCTCCGCCTCCTTCCTCAAATTTGGCCACTTTTAATCCGATCTCAAGCCTTGATTCCAGTCCTGGAACACTCCTCGTGACAGGGGGGTGTGCTGGCGCCTCGAATCGGCCGGAGGGAGGAAGATTTTGACGCGACGGAGCTCCGGCGTCCGCCCTGCTCCCTGGAGGCCCCCAGGTATAAGAGCTGTCTCTTTCTATGCTTTTTAGTTAGTTTCTAATGCTAGTTTTCCATTCCAGTCATTAGATTAGGTTTTAGTTAATTCCCGTAGATTAAAAATCAAAATTCGAAGTTCGCCGGAGCTCCGCTCCGGCGACTTCTTCACCGTACACCCGACTGTTTCCAACCGCCGTGAGCACCCCATCTCGATCCCCATCGCTTTCTCCATCATCCCATCACCTTTGTCCAACCCAGGACCTTCGTTCTTGGTGAATCGGGGCTCCACCTCCGCCGTTCGCCGGAGCCCCTCCGCCCACCTTCATTTTGCATCGTAGCTTCAAAACCCTGGGTCGAGGAGATAGCTCTCTCGCCCGCGATTCTTCCTGTGCAGGTACAATGAGGAGTAGAGCCCATCTGGGCTTGCATTGAACCAGGAAGAGGTTTCTGGAGGTCCCCTTCTTCACCGACCTCGACCGAGCGACTCGGACCTCCAGGAGCCATGAGAGAACCATCAGACGACGCGGAAGCTTCCCAGCTACGTCCAGAGCTCTTCAGATATGCGGGAGGTGCCCGGAGGAGCCTGAGCTGCTCGATCGAAGCTCGCCGGGGGCGAGCTTCTTCCCCGTTCTTCCAGACGCCTTCCGTACCGTTGGATCGGGAGGCGAGGCCCAGATTGAAGGACAACCGTTCGATGAAGCCACACGTGCACCATCAGATCAGCCCAGATCGTCTAATCCAAGCCCTTCATCGACGAACCGGTATCCGTCGTCAGATGGATGACACGTGGATAAGTGGCACCTCCAGCGCCACAGGATGAAGCACCTTATGGGGGTAAATTTCACATCTAGCCCCCTCGCTTTTTGTATTTATTGTTTAATACCGAAAATAAAAGTTTCAGTTGTAAATAAGTTGTAGAAATTGCAGAAGGACCCTCAAAGTTTATATATTAGCATTTTAGTCCCTCTGCGCCTCACGTGCAGCAACCACGTGAGGGGCGTGAAATTTGCATGTCAACCCTGCCGGGTTTTAGTAATTGTAAAATGGTCCTGAAAATAAAAGTTCACGTGTATTTTTATTGTGATTTTTGCATGTATGCCCCTGAGAGATATTTTAATTGCAAAAATACCCCTGCCAGGCCATTTTATTTTTGAATGCTTTGTCTATTTATTTTGAGCTTCATATTTCTTCGAAAAATTTTGCAAAAATAGGCTTTCTGTTAGGTTGTTCTTGCACACCATAATTTTAGTTTTTAATTTTGTTACATTTTTGCATTTATTTAAAATGAAAAATATGCTTTTTATTCACTGTCTAACTTATAAAATCCCAAAAAAATATGAAAATGCCTCGAAAAACTCCAAAACAATTCCCTATGGTGCATTTTGACCTATTTTAGTGTCAGTCCAAAAATCCCAAAAAATCTCAAAAAGAAATCCTTAAAAATTCAAAAATACCCAAAAACTTCAAAAAAATGTATAAACTTAAAGAAAAATCAGAAAAATATGAACTCAGTCCCTATTTATGCTATATTTTATTATCTTTATTAGAAAAACAGTGTGGAAAATTTTTGAGGCTGTTAGCTATTTTTAATACCTATTTTTCTTACAGCCAGACCCTATTTCACTGTTTGCTTTTAGTTTGCTATTTAAAAATACTAAAAGTGTTTGGAAAAATGCCTAAAAATCACAAAAATAGTAGAAAATCACGAAAATCCCAAAAAGACCTTATTCCTGAATTTTTGAATATTTTTTGAGTATTTTTATAAATATTATAGTACCCCTTTATATATATGTATTTCCTAAAAAAAAGAAATATATATATATTTCTAACTATTTATATGTATTTATATATCTATTTATTAACCCTAATATATATATATATAATATATATATATATATATTATCATACTTATATATACATATATATATTGTATGTATTACAAGCTATATACTAACCCTCTATGGGTATACATAATTTATATATTTATATTATATGTATATATATATATATTACTTAATTATATTATTAAAAAAAATTAATAAGTAAATAAAAAAATTCTAAAATTCAAAAATTCAAAAACCCACTTCACACAAGGATGACTCTGAGATACATGTAGGCTATGGTATTTTGTATTGCTCTCTGTGGTTCGACCTCTACATGCTTGTCACTGTGCATTTTATGGTAGAGTAAATAAAGATTAATTCACATTTCTTTTTGAGCTTAATTGTTTTATTCTTTGGTTGTGGGTTAATTGCTGATTGACACCGGTCTTCTATGTGTGGTCGCCTCAGCGACAACACTTTTATATTATTCATGGTGACCCTCATGGAAAACGCCTGTTATCAGATGGCGCCGTTGCCGGGGAGCAATGAGCATAGCCTAATTTATTTGTCATTCTTGTATAAAAAAATTTTTGATTCATCATTCATTTTTGTGAGCAACCATTTTTATTGCTATTAATCACCATGCTTCATTTATTTATTTATTGTGATTATTTTATCTGCTCCATTTGATTGATTGAGCTCTACTAATGCATTCTTTTTGTGACTTTGATGTGAGGGCCCGCCATGCGAGGATGGCTTCTTAGGAAGCCAATGCAGCCAAGCTTGGAGGAGGATGGTCTTCTTCTCATGACCATCTGGAGGGAGCACCAAAGAAGCAAAAAGAGAGGA
>JAZKJV010011814.1:10000-479395 GCA_037367405.1 Ottelia alismoides | reverse complement strand
TGACACCTGTGTAGCAGATTTTTTTTATATTTCTACAATTTTCGCCACTGTACATCTCCCACGACAAAATCTCTTTAGTCACAACTATTTTATTTTGGCCAAATCCTATGCTCTTTGGCATGGTGGTCTTAGCCACATTCTTGTTACCGTGGTTTACATCTTTTTGGCACGCTAGCTATTTTACCGTAGATTAAATATTTTTTCCTCAGTATATTTACCGTGGCGAAAGTTCCAATGCCACAGTAAGTTCACCGTAGTCAAAGAGTATAGTTTTTTGTCACGGTAAATCATATGACACGGTGGTATAAGTCACGGTAATATTAACATGATCAATTTAATTATGCATAGGTAATATGACATTAAATCATGATACGCAATCATGACTCGTTCTTTGTCTTTTAGTAGTGTATTTATGTATCGAACGGTCTACAACAAATACAAAATATATGCATATTTTTCATAGTTACGTAGAGTTTGACTGAAGCATCTCTGCCTTTTTTTATTCATCAGATTATAGTATCTCCATATTTTCTTATCTTATCTATATCTAATTAATGGAGGTTGACTTCAGGATACCCTGTCAACGTATTTATATGGCCTTGTATATTTTAGTTAAGGAGTTATCTAAGTAAGATCGGATATGATTTTTTTAATGTTTGTGATGGTTGAAGACTATTGTAATCGAGTAGTCAACTATATATGAAAATTTAACATATACTTGTGTAAATTTGTGGATTATACTCTCAACCAACATCATAGTACTCTCAGTCCATATTGTGCTATCATGTATCCGTTCACGTATATTAAACCATGTTGATTTAAAATGGGTTTTTTTAATCCTTCCTTGCCGTACATTGTTTAATGTATGTTTTTTTAAAGTTGTGCCTCTCTTAGATTCTTCATTATTAGTTATGCTCCTTATTTTTTTTGCAATGTCAGCTGTATCCCTACTTTGTTGGTAATTAACAGTTGGCACCTCGGGTTAAACTCTGTCCATTCCATCCCAAATAGACGCTATCTCAGGGGTACATGTGTAATTAGATCAAAAAAGATGGGTGGAAATGTAATTTTATTGAAAATTATAGGGAAACTACTGTTATTTTTTTAATAAATCAGGCTTTAATTTGTATAAACCATGGTTTGGTTATCTCACTAGTGGCAAACTAATCCAGAGGGCACAACTATAAATAGTTTAAAAAGGTAGGGGCACAATTGATATTGCAAAAAGAGAGAAGGACATAATTAATATTTCAGAATATATAATGACATGTATTTTTCGTTGCTAAATGATTTTTATATTTGAAATTAGTGATAAATAATATATATGTTAGAATATAATTAGTTATGGTACATATAAAGAGCACCAAGTACCTATTTTCATTTTCTTCATGTTTTTATTGAAGGTTAAATGGGGATACCTCATGTGGGGTAATCAAGTTAACTGCTCCCACCTTAATTTTTAAATTTTTGTGAAGTTTTTTTAATGACACGTGGGGATTAAGTTAGATTAGTAAGAGTAATATGTTCCAAGTTTCACAAAAATAGGTATTTCTAACACATCCATCTAGAAAGTATCAATTTCAACAATTTTGAGCCTGTTAAACTTTGATAGCCTTGATGTACAGGATAAGAATCTCAATTTTAGTTGAATTTTGAATGAGAATACAATGATACTATGTGATCTAAATTCCCTCAAATCTCATTAAAAAAATATCAAAAAATAAAAAATGAAGTGTGGATGTAGCTAGCTAACTACCCACATGGGGTAGCTCCATTTTTTCCTTTTATTAATGATTGTTATTTGGGATATTTACACCCATAACCCTGAGTAATTCCATAATTACCCTGGATACCCTCGATAATCACGAATTACACTCAGAACCCTGAATAATGTTTAACCTTTACATGACATAACCCTGTGTCAACTTCCGTCAATTTAAGCCGTTAATTTTGACAGATTCCATCTATTTTAGACAGTTTTACCCCTCTAATAAAATCACATTCCCAAAATATACCCCCATCTCCTTCCCCAACCTGCAACCTCCACCCTCTGCAATGTCGCCCCCCCCCCACCCCCCCCCCCCCCCCCCGCGTCCATCGCTTTCCCGTGTTTGCGTCTGTTGCCTGCAATCACCTGCAACCCCCCCCCCCCCAATCGCCTCCGCCGTTGCATGCGAGTCTGCGCACATTCTCTCCCCGCCTGCGGGCTCCAGCATCGAGCCCCGCCCCCTTATCTGGCTCCTGCTCGCCCTCCCGTCGCTCCCCGCCCCCCCCCCCGCCCCGCCCGCCCGTCTTGCTCCCCCTCCACGCCGCACGCGAGATGCGCACCTCCGCCTCGCATCTTCGTCCTGCTGCACGGTCCTGCCCTCTCCCCAATCGCCTGCACCCTCCCCCCCTCCCAAATCGCCTGCAACACCCCCGCGCCCCCTTCCCCTATCGCATGCACCTTCGCCTCTGCCTCGCCCACCTGCCCTCCCCCAATCGCATGCAACACCCCTCCCCCTGTGCCCCCTCCCCCAATCGCCTGCAACACCCCGCGCCCCCCTTCCCCCGATCGCCTGCACCTCCACCTCCGCCTCACCCGCCTGCAACACCCCAAGGTCGGTCGCACCCCCCCCCCATTGGGATGAAGCTCCAAGGCAGCACACGCCCGCCCGAACGCGCCTCCTCCGCCCGCAGGACGCGACTCCTCCGCCCGCGCCCCGACGCGCCTTCTCCATCCGTAGGTCCACCCCCACCCACCCCCCCAGGTCGGTCGCACCTCCCACACCCCCCCCACCCTCCCCCTTGCGCCTCCTGGGATGGAGCTCCAGGGAAACCTCTGTCGGCGCCTCCTCTGCCTGCTCCAACCGTATGCGAGCCCTCCTCCCTGTCCCCGCCTGCCTCTGCTCCCGAGGAGTCTTGCACCCAGCTCCAACCGTGAGCCCTCCTCCTTGCGCCCAGTTCCTGCCCCGAGCCCCGCCGCATTCCCCGCCTGCAACTCGAAATCACCCCCCCCCCTTCCCCCGGTCGCACCTGCAATCGCGTACCCTCTCCCCTGCCCTCCACCGCCTGCAAGCTTCCCCCGGCATCTGCAAGCAGAAACCCACCCCCTCCAGTCCATGGGTTTCTTTTTTTTCTTCTTTTGACTTAATTTTAGCCATTGGATCGATGGCTAGGTTAGATTAACTCAACTGTATGGTTGGGTTAATGGTTGAAACTAACGGAAGGTTATGGATGTAAGACGGAGTAAATACTCGGGGTTTCTCATGTAATTCGTGATTATCGAGGGTATCCGGGGTAATCATGGAATTACTCAGGGTTACGGGTGTAAATATCCCTTGTTATTTTCCCTACAACAAAATGGGTGACTTCTTTTCAAAATCATCAATATATTATACAAACTTTGAAAGATAAGAAAAATTACAAAAAATATGTTGTTATTCAATGGTGTTCGTTCGATTATCCGATTGGAGTTCTTTCGATCAAGTCGGGTGCTGATCACGCCCAACCATCATAGAGTGTCATCAGACGGTTCGCACGGTGCATGCTAACCGTGGTTGTCACCATTTATGTAACATGGAATTTTTTGGCAATCTTATTCTATACAAAATATAATTGAAAATATCGAGAAAATAGAAATTCCACTGTGAAAATGTAGAAAATGCAATGTTCCTCTGCTCAAAGTTTTCGCCCAAATCCGTATATATAGCTGTAAAAAATATGGAGATCTCTGTGATTTCCTACTAGTGTTACTCAAATATATATGTTATTGAGTGATATCTGACATCAATATACTTTTATTATGAGTGAGTTCTCCGATCCTTATTTTCATGGATGGTACAGTATCTATCATGATGTAGCGTATACTGATCTTGTTTTAGGAGGCATCGCTTCATCCATAACATCTCCTTGCAAATCTTTGCGGTAGCTATGACTATTGAAGAATAGAATGCTTTTCACGATGAAGTGGCATATTCAGCGGGGTATTCGATTTTTTGCAGGGCTCTTCAAAGATATGGAAGGAGAGTCAATGGATAAGTGGGATTTATATTTCTCTATTTTTCGTGTTTATTTACCAGTTTGAAAGATAAGAAAAGGATAAATACTGAAAATACGACTATCTCATAGATGTTGTAATCATGATGTGTGAATGATACTTCATACATGATTCCTAAGATTGATGCATTAAAGACCCTCGTTTCACTTCAAATCATTTGCATGCTACCTTTGTGGTTTGAAATAATAATGCTCCAAATTTCAATTGCTACGATGAGAATATCTAATCAGTAATCATTTCCCAAAAAATGTGGTATTTTTCTATATTTCACTATGATTTGAAGCTCTTTTGCTTGTTAGACTTTGATGAAAGCTTTTCGATCCTTTTTTATTAGATTATAGTCCTTATTTTTATCTTATCTATATAAATTGGAGGTTGACTTTTCATGCACTATGTCAACCTATGTATACGCTTTAGATATTTTAAGGAATTTTTTAAGTAATACGAGAGGTCATCCTTTGTATATGCCTTAGACATTTTAAGGAGTTTTATAAGTAATATAAGTGGACTAGACATTTTAAGGAGTGAGGAACTGCTACTTGATAACATATGACTAAACATTTTAGCTGGTTATCAATATGTTTAATTGGGTTCGTTCCAACAAGTTATTGGAGTTAATTTTTTCTAAGAACAATCTATAGATCTAAGCCTAAAACGTTGCAAATGGTATTGGAATCAAGTTCCTTCATATAGTGGAAAGGGCTACCCAATTAGAACTCGTTTGGTTATCAGGCTACCCGGAGTAACCTGGTTTACTCTTCTGCATTCTTATGTTGGAATTCCATCTCCAAACCCAATTACCAAACAAGAGTCATACTTGCAAAGAAATAAAAGGAAAAAAAAACAAGCTTGGCCCAACATATTGTTGGAGATATGTTTCCCTATTCATGATGATTTATGATATCTTCAAATAAGGTGGGGTCACAACATTTCCATGTCCAGCCATTAATGAAACCCATTGGATCTTGATTCGACATTTGCTTTCAAAACTATCAAAAAAGATATTTTCTTCACCTTGATTCATTAAGTTCAAATTTCATTTAATGAATTCAATTCATTATTTTAGGATTGTCTAGAATTGATATTTTTCTTTAATACATTCATTTATAAAGTTCTAATTCTATTCAAGATAACTTGGATTCAGGAATATGATTGTAAAGTCCAACTTGTATATGTAGAATCCATATTCAACAAGAGGTGGGTTAAGGGTGTTCCTATACGGGAGGATGCGAAGTTTCTGGAGGAGGTGGTGGACGAGGATGTCGTGTGCCACCTGCTGCCCATCACGACGGAGGGAGCCATTGCAGCCGTGGTGGTGGATTCTCCGTTACCTGCAAGAATTGATTTAGGATTTTCAATACATGAATTTATGGAGATAAATTAGGATGGGGTTTTTACATTCTATTTCTAAAATGTGATAATGACCAAAATGAGCTTCCAATCAACTAAAAAATAATCATTAATAAGCAATTCATCTCAACCCTTTGATTGAATATTATAAACATACAAGATTGTTGTCTTACCATGGAAATGATAAGCCCAACCTCATTTGATGTTTCTCTTATATAGATAAACATCCATCTACACATAAATCTATGAAATACACATCTGACTTCAATGTCACATCTGAACTTTAGAAGGTAATAAAATGATATCTCGATCCCTTGTATTTGTAGCATTGAAACAAATAGTAAAAATCAGATATCATACTTCTCACATTTGAAAGTTAAGGTACGGCACTGCAGTTGGATTTATAGTGTAGGAACTTTTGTGCAATAAGTATTACTTATTGAAATATTTCGATGAGAAATATAAAGATAATGTGACTTCCTAACATTAAAAAAATAGAAATGGTTTTGTGTTACTTTCCATATTTGTTGGACGACATTATTATTTATGGGGCCACATCAACATATTGTTGGGTCCACTCTTACACACAATCCATCTGTCAAAGTTTTTGATGCCCACAAAAATGTGGCCAAAGAGGAAATGCCACAAATGACAAAATCTATTTAATTCGAACATCCAAACCTTTTGTCTTCATCACTAAGTTTCAAAGTGTTGACTAGGAATATCAAAGCTACTTTTGTGTAATTACATCGTACAAGGAACAAGAATAAAAGCATGAAATCTCAAGAGGTGAGGTTGAGGTTTGGTCAAAGATCAAATATATGTTCGTATTTGATTGGAGTTCGTTCGAGTATAATTCGACATTGTAGGATCCAAATATATTTGTTTCGAAGCATTAATGCGGGAAAAATGACCACTCGGAGAGGTCAAAAACTCCTCCCGCATCACCAGATCCAGATGGAGAGAAAAGGTAGGGGCAGAGCAATATGCTTCGAGTAAAAAAGTCAATGTCAAAAATATATTCGAATATAAATATAAATAGTATAACATATTGACAAAACTACATCACATTACATTTACCATTTCAATTGTCCTAATCATCCAAATGCTACTTACAAAAGCATTGCCAATCTTACTAACTCTTTGGAAAGAGCTCACACCAATCATATTACCAAACACACCCTTGGAGTTAAAAATGATCTTGGCAATGCATTTCCTTCTTTCCCCTTACGATTTCACGTGGATACATTACTTGGGGGATAGAAGAATGTTATCCATATGATTCACAAACAGTCTGATTTGCATGTATTTCCCTTCATCTTCTTGTTGTGGCTCAATGTTATTGTGGGATGCGATGGGATCGATCGAGGATCATGCTTGAGGTTGTTTGGGAAGCTTGGACTCATTGCATTCTACCCGTAGTTGATAATTTTTTGAGGGAAACCTACAAATGCCAGACACCATGAAGAGCATGATCTATTGATAAGGAATCTCCATCACGGAAGCGAGGCTAGTCCAAGACCAGCTTTCGAGTTTCGACTACTCAAGTTCTTTTTCTTTATGAAGTGTGGGTCGATAGCCTGATCTCCCTTAAGGCTTAAATGTCACCCTTAAAAGGATATTGGCAGCTGAGGGAATGTCCTAAATGCATGGGTTGTAGGAGGCCATGGGCGACAGAGTCCTCCACCGGGTAAGAGAGAGCTTCCATGCCAACCACTAAGAGGAGTGGGCTATCAGTGTCACCTTTGTTCCCTGGAATAGTTTTCATGAGGAGAGTCATTCGCCATCATCAAGAATCAAGTGGTGGAGATGCAGTTAAAAATCTAGGTGAGCTAACATGGGTTGAATCCCAAGTTTTCCTAGATCCACGAAATGGAGAATGCTAAATATTATCGAAAGCCTTAGATAGGACAATTTTAAGGCATGCATGTGATGTGTTGACCTTCATATTGAACCTCATCACGAGTTCTTATGCAAGATATATGTTGTCTCCAATAGAGCGGTCCTTAACAAAGATCGTTTCATTTGGCAATTTGAAATCGGGGAGCGACTTGAATGCCATTTGGGGGTGGGGAGAGGGGGTGTTGGTATGCATAGCGGGGAAGGAAGGCTCGGGAGGGCCTCGTAGAATTCTACCATCACTTTTGCCACCAAGGTCACCTTATCAATCATCATGATGCCCCCATCAAGGAGAGTAGGGATGTTATCTCTCAGTGTGTGTGCTTTAGCAGAGATGTGGAAGAATATATGTTGTGATGTGATCCCTAATCTCAGCAAGTCCGTATGACTTTTATGCTTCCATATGTCTACTCAATATTAGCATTCAATTCCACAAAGTGCCATTTCACATCGTCTTCTAACTGCATCAAGAAGGGATCTAAAGGGTTTAGCGAGAGATGCATTAACGATTTTGAGAGCATTCTTTAGTTGCTTTCAACTCCTCAAATATGTTATCCTCCCTACACACCCATTCTTTAAGTACAAGCTTGCCGCTCATAAGCTTATGTGAAAAGCAAAAGATGGGTTTATGACGCATCGAGGTTGCCCAAGAACTAACTATAATCTCAAGATAGTCTTGGCAATTGGTCCAGTAGTCGAAGTAATGGAACGACTTGTGGTGGGAGGTCACAGGAACCAAGGAGGCCATCATCAGAAAATGATTGCTCAAAGGGAGGGGAGTAGCTTTTCATTGCTGAAGGAAAGAGGGTCAGCCAACCCAAATTCGTCAATCGGATCGGAGATCGAGGCTGGCTACCACACAAGAGTGGCCAGTCTACCACCCGGGAGAAGCCATCGGTATTAGACCAAGAAAGTGTAACAACTTGAAGGGAGAGGCCCACGCGACTACTACTCCAACAAGATTCCTTTACGAGAACATAGATGCCCTCTTTGAAACATAACATGTTTCCTTTTGCAAGTGAGGGCGCACTATTGTCAATGCATAAAGAAGTATTCAGTTGGAGGGGATGGACATCCCTTGGCCTCACTACCCAAACCTTCATGAGGCAGTTACTCAATGTATCACGTGAATGGTTCAATTCCACAATCTCAATCACAATCCTATTAACATCTTCATGATGTATGAAAGAATCAACAAATTAGGCTCGAACAAAGAAAGAAAATCACAAGCAACCAGGATGATAATAAGCATCAAGCTGAACTTGAACGATAAACTCATTCGAGCAAGAAGTAGAAGGGCATTCATGTAAAAACAACATGCAAAATTTTTTGCTTAAACTCATTCGAAGAAGAAGGGCATTCATGTAAAACAACAAACAAAATTTACTGCACCCTACAGAATCCAACCTCGCACTGCCACACCCATCAATTCCCTTCAGGTCCTCGCCTCCCCACCCTCCTCTCTCTCCATCCCAACCCACAACTTCCCCCTCCCTGCAAGGTCTCCACTGGTACCACTAGTAGTAAGTAGCATTTGCAGCACCTACTGTTGCCGCCAGCAGCAGCTTCTCCTTCCCCTGCCACTCACATGACCACCTCCCTCCTCGTATTCCACCATTCCACACCCTTCTCCCCGTACCCATCATGACGCCTCTCCTCCTCATCCTCTTCCTCCTCCCCACCTCCCTAGCCCTCCCCCAAAAGCCCAACACCGATGGGTTCTTCCTTCTCGAGTTCCTCCGCCAGATGGGATCCCCTCCCCCTCACAACTCCTCCTCCCTCTGCCCGCAAGCAGCCCGCTGCACCTTCGAGAACGACCACCTTGTCCTCCTCTCCGCCTCCGGCCTCGGCCTCCGTGGCCCCATCCCCGCCAACACCATAGGCAAGCTCGGGATGCTCCGGGACCTCGACCTCAGCCACAACAACATCACTGCCTTCTCCCCCGACTTCTGGAGCCTCGGGAACTCTCTCCGGAATCTCAACCTTTCCGCGAATCGGATCGATGGGCCGCTCCCTGATGGCGTCGGGAATCTGGGGAAGCTCGAAAAGTTGGATCTTTCCTCCAACCTCCTCTCCGGTTGGATCCCGGTTCAGGTCTGGTCCATGGGGAGCCTGACCCACCTCAATCTCAGCAAGAACCTGTTCAATGGTGTTCTTCCGCCGGAGATTGTGCAGCGCAGATCGTTGATTTCAGTCGACCTCTCTTCCAATTTGCTTGGGGGCAATTTACCGAGCGATCTCAATTTCTTGGTGAATCTCAGCCACTTGAATCTTGCAGGGAATGTGGTCACCGGAAAGCTGCCGAATTTCTCCGGATTGGAGTCATTGGAGTATCTTAATCTGTCGAGAAACCGGTTCGCAGGTTCAATATCCGACGCGCTTTGCCGCACACTGCACGTCGTTGATCTCAGCAGCAATCAGTTCACAGGCCACATCTCTCAGGTATCTCTGAATTACGGTTCTTGGCCCGGTCTGACCAAACTCGACCTCTCCGGTAACCGGCTCAGTGGCACGATATTCGCAGACTTGGGCGCTGCCCGGTCTCTCCGGTACCTGAGCCTCGCGGACAACCGGTTCACCCGCGGCAAGTTCCCGGAGATCAGCGAGCTCTCCGGCCTAGAGTTCTTGAATTTCTCCAAAATTGGGCTCATAGGGAAGATACCTGTGAGTGTTCGTAAGCTCGTGAACTTGAGTGTTCTTGATCTCTCGCATAACCATTTGGAGGGACAGATTCCAGATTTGAGCATCCGAAATTTGAAGGTGTTGGATCTCTCCAGCAACAATCTCACCGGCCAGATTCCAATGCAATTGCAGAGGAAGCTCCACAGCATGTCAAGCTTCAACTTCTCCTACAACAATCTCACATTCTGCTCGTCGTCGTTCCCCCCCGTGACGCTGAAAACCGCGTTCATCGGCTCACGCGACGACTGCCCAATTGCAGTGAACCCCGACAACACCGGCGTAGTGAGAGCCAACCATAGAAGACGTGATCTTGCACTGGCAATTGCAGCCTCTGCCATCTTCCTAATGGGCGTCTTAATGTGCATTGCCATCATGCTCCGAAGGCGAGGCGGATCGCTGCTCGTGTCGAAACAGATCGCCAGTAAGGACGACCCCAACTTATCGGGACCATTCTCGTTCGAGACGGATTCCACGACATGGATTGCCGACGTCAAGGACGCCAGTTCAGTACCGGTGGTGATCTTCGAGAAACCGCTGCTGAGCTTCACATTCTCCGACCTCCTCTCCGTGACGTCGCACTTCGACCGGGGGACCTTACTGGCAGAAGGCAAGTTCGGACCGGTCTACCGCGGCTTCCTGCCGGGCGGGTTTAATGTGGCGATCAAGGTTCTGGTTCACGGATCCACGCTGACGGATCAAGAAGCCGCCATCGAATTCGAGCGTCTCGGCCGGATAAATCACCCCAATTTGGTCCCCCTCACGGGCTACTGCCTCGCCGGAGACCAGCGCATCGCCGTGTACGAGTACATGGAGCACGGGAACCTCCAGAACCTGCTCCACGACCTGCCGCTGGGAGTTCAGCCGACCGACGACTGGAGCAACGATACGTGGGAAGACGACAACGACGGCGTGCGCAGCATCACGTCGGAAGGACAGACCACATGGAAATTCCGGCACAGGATCGCACTCGGCACCGCGAGAGCTCTCGCATTCCTCCACCACGGATGCATCCCACAAATTGTCCACAGGGATGTCAAGGCCAGCAGCGTCTACCTCGACTCTGCATTCGAGCCCCGGCTGTCGGATTTCGGGCTGGCGAAGATCGTCGGCAGTAACTTCGAGGACGAGATAGCGCGTGTATCGCCGGGATACACGCCGCCTGAATTGACCGGGCCAGAGGCCAGCCCGGTGACTTCAAAGTCCGATGTCTACGCGTTCGGCGTAGTTCTGTTTGAGCTGATCACCGGTAAGAAACCGGTTAGCGACGAGTATCCGGACAGTGATGACACCAATTTGGTGAGCTGGGTCAGAGGACTTGTGAAGAGGAATCAAGCGGGCGACGCGATCGATCCGAAGATCTACGAGACCGGGCAGGAGAAGCAGATGGAGGAGGCCCTCCGAGTCGGTTATCTCTGCACGGCGGACGCTCCGTTGAAGCGGCCGTCGATGCAGCAGATAGTCGGTCTGCTCAAGGACATCGAGCCCTGCGCCGCGGAGCAATAATGCATTGCTCCGCGAGGCAATTCTACATGTAACTTCAACTGTTCATTTCAGATCCTTTTCTGATTGAACTGGATGTCTCAGTAAAAACTTGGGGTGATTAGTGAAAATTTTGAGTGTTCATTACGCTTAATTTTTATTCCCTTTCTAATTCGTCCTCTTTGCCTGCACATACAGAAGTGATTAGATTCCCTTAACTTCTGCGAAATTTGCAAGAAACACCCTGTCGTTATTGTCGATTTCTGAGTAGATGTAAATAATGGTGATGTTTGGAATCCTCTGTGCTCTGCTTTGTCCAAAAATATTGTCTCGAGCAATCCAATTGGAATTTAGTAAGGCATCAGGCATTACAGTCTGTATATTATAAGGATGAAGTTGGGAAATTAAAAAAGAAAAGGGTGGCATCAGATTCCAGAAGAAGACAGTTGGGAAGGAGATGCCAGAAATCCTGATGTTGGGTAGATGTGCCTTAAAAATATAGGAGATGCCTCGGCAGGGGAAGAGAGTCTCCCCCTCCTTGTCGGAGACCATGTGATGTGTGTGGTCTTACCTTAGATTCCGGGGGTTTCTTTCATAGATACTCGTAAAATCTTTCGGAATTACCTGCAGTGAAATAGATGTTACATCCATGGTGTTCTATGCTGTCTCAACCGTCGGATTCATATGCATGTCTCTCCCGCCGCTCGGATAGTTTATTTTTTGTCCTTAGTGTAATTTATTTGTTGACCGGGTACTTAAATTTAAAATTTAAAAAAAAGAAGCAAAAAAAATTCAATTATCCATAGATACCCATAAAAAATTCCAGATTCCGGCTCAAAAAGAGGGAAGAAGCATAAAAGTGCAGCAATCAAGTAAAGAAAGGAATAGATCCTCTACCACGGGGATTGCAGCAGAGGTGTTGTAATCTCCTTTAATTTTTTTTGTTATTTTGAATCCAAATCCAACTTTATACATTGAATCTTAGATTAATTATCTACATATTCTTCTAATTTCACTTCAATCCGCGATTATTTGTTGTTTATAAAAAAAGTCACGTCGTTATCTGATTGATTGAGATGTTTCAGTGAGTAGAGCGAAGGACTTCCTCGGTTTTATCTTAACGACAAACATTCAGTCAAGATGTAAATAACTTGAACTCCATTTAAAAAAGATGCGAATGTTTGACCATTAAGATAAAATAGCAAATAATTTTGGATTTAAGCAAAAATTGGAGGATATGTAGAGCACTAATATAAGATTTAATCTATAAGATTAGATTTTAAAATCAAAATAACAACAAAAATTAAAAGTTAGAATCACTGTACAAAAGAACCCTCAGGTCATATCTCTCCTAATGTGAGGAAAAAATCTCACTCAGAATCAAATTAGTTGGCTGATTCTTTTTTCTAGTCGATCATTGTAACTTTGAGTTGGCTAAAGAGTTTCACCATTTAAATCTGGATTCGTCCACTTTATTCTTGTATTGACCTAAAAACTTTAACAAAATACCTACAAAAAATATTTTAATACCGTATTCTTGTACATATAATCCATGATAGCTAAATACCATTTTAGCATATAAAGGCACATAAATTGAACAAAAAATAATAATAAAGAACCAAGAAGTGTGCACTTAATGTTTGCATGGATACATATTGACTATTTGAAAAAAGAATAGATACGATTATTAATATTCTTTATGACCCTAATCCATATTCAAGTCTCAAGGATTGATCGTCTCGATAAAAATAAGAAAATAAGGAACCCTTAAATATCACAATAAAGTATATAGAACAGCTAAATATACCTATTTATGAAGTATACACACATATAAACAACCATAACTTTTATTACTATTTTTTTGAATTAATTATGTTTACATATATGGATGAAAGTAAGTGCAAAATTAGATAGATATACCAAAAAGAAGTACGTTAAACCACGAAGGAAACACAACCCTAAAATGTCAATATGGTAACTACTAAGAGATACCAATTTATTTGTAACTTTAAATGGATTAAACTCGCATTTAAACTCCATATTACAATAATTATTAATTTAGAAAAATGCTACAAGAATACCAAAGATAAAGGATTAAGATTTCACTTTTTGGATGCTTTGTACATCAATTGGTGACTACAATGAATTTATAAACTTTTCTACACATTTTATTTCAACTTATTTTGACCTACTTTTTTTGTACACTCTTAATAAAAATGTATGGAAAATACAAAAAAATCATCAAAAAATATAAATTTCACCATACCACTAAAATCCAAAGCCTGGTTTCCAATAAACAAGTGTACACAGACATATATCGCATACTATACTTACCTTTAATGGGTATTGGGACCTCTTAATATATAACTACAAATGTGTTACTCTCTTCAATGTATTATACAAATTACTTATCTCATTTTACTTTCTTTTAGTTTGTTATTTGCATGTTAATACTCTACTTTCATTTAAAAATATAAAACTAATAACAACGTTGCAGAATTAAAACATGCAAAAATATATAGGAGTACATAGGTCAAATGTACCTATAAAATTTCATAAACATTTTATATTTAGCGGATAATATAAAATCAAACGATAACAAAAATATGAGTATATGCCTAATATTGTGTATAATTATAATAAAATATATCAGACTAATTAAATCAGTTGTGTATAATTAATCTAACTTAGACGATGAGGTAAGTCACCTTTCATAGGATGAATTTAAATTGCTTCTCAAAATCCTTTTAAATAAGTTATGAAATATGAGAAGGAAGTAGATAATCTTAAAATTTTAACAAATAATTAGTTAATGATAATCTCTCTTGTTAAATGATTTAAATGTTTTGAAGAGAAAAATGAATTATTTAGAAATGATAGGTAAAATTTAACGCTTGAAAGTAGAGTTGGGCAAAAGTAAAAGAAGTATGACTTTTGCGTCTAATGCTAAAAAAGTAAAAGGAATGGATAGCTATACTTCTAAGCAATATATAAGTACTTATAACCACTCGGAAACTCGACCCCTAGAGGACCAGAGAAAGAAAGGGTGTCCAAAAAAAGAGCTTGCAGCTACTGATAATCAAGGGAAAAGAAAATGGAGGAGAACTTATCAACATACACGTCAAAAATGATTCTTAGCAAGGCCAAATTCTTATGAAGGAAAGATGTTCCTTCTATGAAGAAGGCCTTGGGATCGGAGAAGTTCACCGCCAAGAACTCTAGGTGATTTCTTAACTTCTTTATTAAGTTGATCATGAATTGACAATGAGCCCTCAACTTGTATCTTTAAGGAGAATCTTTAAGAAAATATCAAAGAGAGCTTTAATTAAGAGAAAGAATGTCGAACACTTAAATCTTTTTAGTCTTTTTGATAATGTCAAAGTGGTAGAGATAAAAGCTTTGTTTACAAAAAAAGTTTCTCTTATGTGGGAGAGAAAAAAAGAAAGTTTTTCTCAAAGTTATACGAGGAAAAGAAGAGGAAAGAAACACATTATTTTCACATACAATTTGTTGTTTGTAAAATACTTGTATTATTTTTGTTAGATTTTTTATCATTAGCAGAAAGAGGGGAGGATATCGAAAAAATGGTACCCCAAGTTAAATCATGCATAAGCAGTATCTTTTGATAATAAGAAAACATGTATATGTAGCTTGAAGCTAGATCAAAAGGTTAGAAATATAAAAAATCAAGAAGAAGTTCATTTTAACGAACTATATACTAACCTTGGTCACATGCATTACTTGATTGGAGGGTACAAAGTGCTATCGTGTTCCATTCATGTGAAGAGACCTTTGTGTGCCCTTTCTTGAGCCCTTGAAGCCTTGATGATATCAGCCTTACTCGTGGATGTGTGTCCTTAGCCTTTAGTTCTTCGAACATCAAAGAAGTTATCCACAAACCTCAATTGTCTTCGTTGAGCTATCTGAGCTTCAACATGATTGCTCGAAGCATCGACCACTCATTATATTCCAATCAAGCTCTACTGACCTCTAGAAGGCAATTTTTGACTTTGACTGCGATAACTTGGCCTTCTTTGAGGTTCATAGACCACATTAAGATTTCATCTGACCTCATGCAATGCAACTTGGTCTTCCACCAAGATTGGTAGACCACATCGAGCCTTGATCTTAGGCATGGAAATGGCTCTTAATCAAGGTCTACGAACCTCGACAAGGTTTCCTCTCAATCTTCTCAAAAGTGAGGATTCTGATTGAGGGGATATTCGTCCTAACATATTTCGACACTAAACCTGGTTCACTCGTGATTTGAATATGGAGCATGCCTACTTTTGTTGGCAGCTAGACCTTGCGAACACATGCTTGGAAGAAGAGACTTTGACTCAAGCGCATGCACAGACACCAAGGCCAGTTCTCCTTGATAACAGTTCAATGATAGATGTTACTGGTCAAGCAACTTCTACATCCGTGATATCCCTAATTGTAATTATAAACACTTGTTTATAATTACAACTATCGCAAGAAACGTCAATTAATATAAGAAAAAAATACACATAATATTTCGATGTATATAAATATTGATTTTAAACTCAATAATTAATAATAAATAACATATATTTGAAGTTTAAGAACCTTCTTAAATATGGTGAGTTCACACAGCCCCCATGCAGAGATAAATTGGGATCGATGCTCCCATTAATAGTTTTAAACAGCTTTTCGGTAATTTTTTTGGGAAGAAATACGGAGTAATGATGCGAATATAGATAAATATAGAGATACATGTATATGAATGATGATATTCTTAACATATAAAAAAACATTGTCAATATTGAATATTGTAAATCATGACTTTAAATATAGGCGCGGATATGGAAACATATAATCATAACTCATATAAGAGTATTTAACGAAAGATTACATGTGATCCTATGGACAACAAATGTATGTTATCACTTACATTCAGAAGAAATATTTTTGTATTGAAATTAGTAACGAATTAAAATATAAATTATATAAACTATAAATGCAATAAAATAAAAAGAAGTAAATTATACATGCGTAAATAAATAATTTTTATAATAAGTAATTAAATAGTGTATAGATTTATATATTTTTCTTGCATTTGAAAATGACTCCAGAATGCAATATATTACATATAACTCGACAATCAATTTAGATATAATTCTATAAACACATTGATGTCTGCATATACATTATACATATGTATAGATTCTGTATTATGGATATAATGCAAACACACGTGTGTTTATATCCTTAAAAAAAGAAAACGGTATACATACATCCATATTTGCAAATAAATAAATAAAAACCTACATACTCATCATTATTAACTAAAAAGTACATATCCATATCTGTTTAAAAACAGATGTGAAGACAAATGGATACGGATATATTGGTATCCAGTTGTATCCTTAACCCCGACCTCTGTTGGTCACATATAACATCCAATATCCCATTCAAAAGGACACTATCATGGGAAAAACTACGGCAAGATAAGTGATTCCGTGATGATTACATTATCTTTATCTAAAGTATTCATCTCTTGTTACCATTCAAATTAGTTGAACAAGAATAATAGATAAACCTCAGTATCTCTTATCCACCTTATTCGTTGTTCCTCTAGCCAATGCTGCCTAAGCTTTTCACAAATAAATTAAAGGAATGATATAGTTATGGTATGACTACTGTATTATTTTATTTATAATAACCTTTTAGATATTTGGAGTGAATGATGACAAGATCATAAAAATGTGGTCAATTTATTTTAGAGGTCCTCCTCTTTTATTTGTCATTTTCTCATATAAAACATATACACAAGGGTGTCAATGCAAATAAGCCACATATTTAAGGCGTCATCAACCACCCCCTGATCCCAACAGGTTCTGACCCCATGTATTTCATAAATATTTGCAGCTGCATTAACTTTCGCGGTGCACCATAATTAATGAGGAGTGGATGCCATTGTTCCAGTGGTTTAATTGACATGAGGATATTGGTTGAAAAGCTGCTTCTGCATCTTTGCTGCTGATCAACAACACCCATCATAAAGGTGTGATTGAATGCTCTCCCCCTCAAGCACAAGTTGTTGCATGGTCATCTTTTCAGAAAAAAAGGGACCCTTTTTTTCCCATTCAAAGCTGACCTATCTTTTGGGTGATTAACCTTTTTCCTTTGTGCCATTGTGGATTTGGTGTGTTCATTAGATGCTTCAGAGACACAACGAGATGTAAAGGGTTCATGCTGACCGGGGGAGATGCGGAATCCGGTCGGCTCGCTTTCGAACCGATCCTTTTGTCGACGATGCGCTTGGCTTTGCCAGGACATAGCTTAGCTGGCAAGCAAAAGCAAGAGCCGAGTACAAAGGGTTCGTTTGGTTGCAGGGTTGAGCATGGTTGGGTTGGCCCAACCCAGGATACCCTTCCTTCCAAACATCCCAATCCTCCTCACATTTTATTATTCACAGGGGTACCTCAACCCAACCCAACCCTCCAACCAAACGAACCCAAAGGACCCGTTCGGTTCGGGAATAAGCAGGAATAAGGATTGGGAATAAGGAGAATAAGGGTCTATTCTTTGTTCGGCTAGAGGATAGGAATAAGGAGAATAATGTGAAATAAAGGTAGGTAAGGTGGGATAAAGATAAGAATAAGAGTGAAATAAGATGAAATAATGGAGAATAATCGTACCACGGGTAACCGTGTTGGGAGGAAAATGACCCCTTATTCCCCTTATTCACCAAACGAACAGCCCCAAAGAGTTCGATCAAGGGATGAGATGTTAAGTAGAATTTGCTTCAAAAATCGAGCGGGATGGCTAGGGCCGTGAATGATGTTTTGAAAAATCTTTTATCTTGCTCTTCAGATCGAGACTCGTCTAAGATAAAGATACATGTAAACTTTTGCAATTACATGACAACCCTTGATTTCTCCGTATATACCTCACACACCCTGCCGAGAGTTGGTAAATTTATGGAGGCATGTGTGTTAAATATGGCAAAATTATAGCGGGGTTGACGTTGAGCCCTTCGACAGGGGCATGTGTGTTAGATAGAGCAACACTATAGGGGTCTCGGCGTAATTGCAAAGATGGTAGGCGTTGTCGTGTAGTTGGACGAGACCATAAGGGGCATGAAGTAAAATGCCCAGATAAATAGCTCCGCCGTTAAAAATTCAAAGTATTCCAGAAATGGATTATTCGGATCCCCATATTTAGATGGCGCGTGTTCACGTCCGGGTCGTTTTTATCCGGATTCCGCTTATCCATATCCGTACCAGTGTCTTGGATATCGGGCGGACCCGCCAATTTGTGCCGTCAAAAAGGGCAAGGAGTCATGGACCAGACCCCAGTCCAGTTAACCCATTTGTCGGTTTGGTTGGACTGTCTGTCCACACGCATGTTTGAATCATTTCAAATATATAATTACTTCAGTAAACAAGTGGATCTATCGAATCACCAAAATATCTTGGAGTGGTCATTTTTCCTCATTTTGGTTACTTATCTAAAAATAAGTAATTTACGCGTGACTATCAGTAACACTTGTCATATTACCGCATGTTTGAATCATTTCAAATATATTTGTTGCGAGATCAGTAATATTGAAAACAATTGTCAGTAAGTTACATTTGTAGCATGTTACTCAAGTAATACATATTCATAAATCAAGTAACTTGTTGTGAGATAAGTATTATATTCAAATGTAAAGGTACAAATTATTATTGTCCATGTAACAAATACCGAGTACAAATATCCATATTATTGAACTCATTTTGATTGTTAATGATTTTATAATTACTTAATACTTTACGTGTTACTGAAGTATCTCTTATTTACTTATATAACCTTTTAAATTACTTACAATGCGTCGACAATTTTTGTTGTAGACGTCGAGTGTTACTAATAGCAATCCGTAAGTTACTGATATCGAGTTTTTTTATAACTATTCAAAGCTATTGATTCCATTTTTTCTCTTACTTTACAATTTGTTATATGTTACTGATGCTTTTCTCAATCTTACTTATTTTATGTTTTAATTACTATTTATCACTCCTTCTTTACTTAGGTAACTTATTTTATTACTTGTAATATGACAAGTGGTACTGATAGTCGCGCGTAAATTACTAAATTATATGAAATCAAAATGCCTTAAATAAAAAATCAATGCTGACTACAAATCATGAATCAACTGTTATTGAACTCATTTTGCTTGTTACTAATGTTATAGTTACTTAATACTTTGAGTGTTACTGACGCGCCTCTTATTTACTTATATAAACCTTTTAATTACTTATAATGCAACGAGTGTAAGTGATAGCAATACATAAGTTATTGTTCACATGCATGGTTTTGTATAATTATTCCAATTTACAGGTTCCATTGTCTTCTTTTACGTACAATAGTTACATGTTACTGATGCTTCTCTATATCTTACTTATTATATTCTCTGTTTTGAATTACTATCGAATCACACATCCTTTACTTACATAGCCCATTTAATTACTTGTAATACGTCAAGTGTCAATGATAGCCACACATAAATAACTTAAGATATGTAAGTAACTATGAAAGGAATTTAATTAGTAAGAATAATAAAATAGAAAAGTAATACATGATATATTGTCAGTAACATATATAAAATCCATCAATAACTTAGTATATTTTTTCTGAAATAATGTTTTATCTATCCAAATCTAATTGCAAGACATCCATCTTATCTCCTTCTCATACAATCTTTTCAAGATTCAAATCCATCTAGGAAACATCGTTCATCGTTACTTCTTAGAAACCATGATCAATTTCCAATCACAAATGATCCATCGCGTTTAAAACTGAAATCGAAAATAAAAAACAAACGATCAAACTCTACAAAAAGAACTAAATAAATGTCTAATACACAACGAAAAAAATCTTACAAATCGAGGACTTGAAGACGCTCTTCTTTCATCGTTGGAAATCTTGAGATTTCGCAGCAAGAGGAAGACAGAGATGATTTTGGAAATAATCAAAGATAAATACAATGCAATGTCGGGCAGACTTAGTTGCAAATAAAAAAAGAAATCAATTTAAGGAGAATGCGGAGGGAATTTGTTATGGTAAGGACTAGCGCTAAAAAAAGGGAATGGATGAGATAAAATATGATCATCGGATCATGATCTAAAGGATGAAAACATGGGCTCATCTGAACTCAAATAGACATAGAGCTCATTGGATAAATTTTCTATATATATGAGATTAATTTGGTTGCCCTCTTACTATTTGGGGTAGCCAACATGGTTGCCCCGCGTTATTTTCGATATTTTTTATTTTTTAAAAAAATATCACCAAGTTTATTCATCCCTATATCCCTCCTATAGAACAAGTACGATTACAACAGTTCTAAGACCATTAAAATTACCTGCTCTAGATGGAGGGCATAAGAGTCTCTGTTTCTAACGAAATTAGAATGACATGTAGACATATATATATGGGAAAAATGGGGTTGCCCCCTAAGGGTAGCCAACATGGCTGCCCCCACTCCATTTTTTGGCAACTTTTTTTATTTTTTTGGAAAAATAAAATCATGTATATTCATCCCTATATCCCTCCTATATGCCATTCGAATTTTGTCAGAAACAGAGACTCCTACAACCTCCATCCATATGTCATTTTTTAACAGTCGCAGGATTTTTTAAATCGATCCTGTCTGGATGGAGGCCGTAGGAGTCTCTGTTTCTGACGAAATTCGAATGGCATATATAAGAGGGATATAGGAATGAATATACATGTCGATATTTTTCAAAAAAAATAAAAAAAATGGTCAAAAAATGGGACGGGGCAGCCATGTTGGCTGCCCCAGGGGGCAGCCCCATCAACCCCTATATATATCCGAAAAGGGAGGCCGCTACATGTAGCAACCAACGTGGCTGCTATATGTGGCAATTTCTCCAAATTTTTTAATTTTTTTTCAAAATTAAACCATGAATATTCATCTATATATCCCTCCTACATTCTATTAAAAATTCGTCAGAAACAGAGACTCATATGCCTTCCATCTAGAACAGCAAATTTCAGACCATTTACATGTTCTAGATGGAGGGCATAGGATTCTATGTTTCTGATGAAATTTTAATAGAATGTAGGAGGGATAAACGGTCTGAAATTTATTGTAATCGACCTGTTCTAAATGGAGGGCATATGAGTCTCTATTTCTAACGAAATGTTAATAGAATGTAGGAGATATATAGATGAATATTCATGGTTTAATTTTGAAAAATTTTAATGGAGAAACTGCCACATGTAGCAGCCACGTTGACTGCTACATATAGCAACATATATATATATATATATATATATAGAACTGGGAAACTGCATCGGGGGGTGTAGCCAACCAGTTGCACCCGACCATTTGTTTCATTAGTTTTTTGTGTTTTGAAATGAAATCTAGGGGGATCTAAGTCACCATATATCGCCATGGTCTCATGCCAATCATCTCTATAAAGACTATCACATTTTAACGATCTTGCAATTACTGAAATTAACCCTATCTAGATGGGTATGTTAGGAATGTTTGTTTTGCAAGAAATTTGAACATATTTCACTCAATAAATTAAGTAAATTCCTATACGTTTTCCTTCAAAAAATTCAACATCAATAAGAAAAATGGCCGAGTGTAGCTACTTTTGCACCCCCTGGTCTAACTTTCCTTTTCCCTATTTACACACGCGCGCGCACACACACACAAAGATTGTGTATTATGTAAAGATTTGGTCAAAGCGTAATTTGGGTCGGACATGGGTCGAAAGTGATCAGCTTCTAATACCCTATGGGTCAGTTAGGTTGTTGGATTGGGGTGGATTGGGATAACCTAATGTGAATAATAGCTATTTGGGATTGTTATGATGGTTAGAGAGGATTGGAATATACATGTGATGTGATGTCACTATAAATTATGATAATTATAGAATTTAGTTCAAAAACGGCCAACTGCACTTGGGCAGTCACATGGCCCAAGAGCAAAAGATCACCAAAAAGAAACAAGGGCCCAAAGAAAGAACAGTTAAAAGGAACCCTTAACCACCCACAAAAAAGAAGAAGATCCTTAGTTGCAATTAGAGTTATAATAAAAGTGGTGATGTAATCTTTTTTAAATTTTTTTTGTTATTTGAATTCCATAATTCAACATTATAGATTGAATCTTAGATCAATGCTCTACATATCTTCCAAATTTCGCTTCAATCTGAGCTTATTTGCTACTTTATCTTAATGGTCAAACATTCAATCATGGTTTAAGCAACTGAAACCCCATTTAAAAAGATCTGATCTTTAACCCATTAAGATAAAATAGAAAATAAGCTCGTATTTGAGCGAAATTTGGAGGATATGTAACGTATTGATCTAAGATTCAATCTATGAGGTTAGATTTTGGATCGAAAAATCAAAAAAAAGAAGAAGAAGAGATTACAACGCCTCTAGCAAGAGGATCTTCTTCCCCCGAGAAAAAGGAAGATCAATGTTTCTTAGGACAGGGGATATGTTAGTGCATACAAACAATGGGAAGATGGCATCTTTGAAGTAGCCTTGCCGTAAAGCCGGGTTGAGCCGAGCCCTCACGTCGACCGGGATGCACAGCTAGGTGTAACAGCTCGGATACTCGGTGGCCAACGGAAACATAATAACTTCCACGTCGGATCCGAGTGTTACTCTCGATCATCAATGATGTCACAAATAACAGTCAGGAATCATCTGAACCTTCCTTTATCCATAAAAAAGATATACATCTCTAATACATATCCAAGATCTTTCGTTCCAGTGGGCACAATGATATCCTTCCTTTAGCCCTCGCAAGAAGTCTCGAACTGCCACTAAATTTGTCCTTACTCCGACCTGCAAAAAAAACACAAAAATATATGGTATGAGATAATGTTTAGTATGTGTCGTGATAAGGTCAAACTATCTAGCGAAAAATCAAGTCTCCTTATGCTATTACAAATAACTCCATGCATAGATAATTAGCTGGATAAATATTTTCCACAATGAATCTTTGCGAATCTTCTATATTCCCCAACCTGAAATAATGTTCATAACATGCATTATTCATGGATACAGTCCTTGAATATGATCTTAATCATACCATAATATGCATGGATTTCATTATTTCTCTTATCAAATTTACCAAGTCAATAATTACATAAAGATGATTACATATATGAAATTAAGTGTTACACACATACACCTATTGCTATGAATTATCACATATGAACCCTTATTTTATCCTAACAATGAGGTTTGCTTTGTTCTCATTTCCATCATCATAATTATGTACTTTTTCATATAATGTATCATACACAAAAGTAGTGTCATGGCACATTCAATCCAAATTACCCTTATGATAATGAATATAATATTTGACTGTAGTCATACATTAGCATCATATGGATCACTCATAAATATAATTGTGCATATAAGAGTATCATTTTTATATTCATGCAATACATACCATACTTTCCATATATACCCTTAAGGTTAACCATATTTGCACATATGCTCATAGCAATAACATAATTATATATATACCTAAGTATTTCACGTAATTGCACACATACACTTATCATTCCAAACATTTGCATATATACACTTGGCATTTGACATAATTACACATATACACTTAGCATTTCACATAAATGCACATACACACTTAACATTTCACATATTTACACATATACACTTAGCATTTCACATAAATAAACATATACACTTAACATTTCACATAAGTAATTGGCTTCCACATAAGCACTTAGCTTATTCATGATAGATTTGTCTTATCTCATAATTTATTGAGCGGCTTTGGTGGCTTTTACCGCAGGCACAGGCAGTCACTCAATCATTACATAGAACATGATGACATCAGCGATGAATCAATATGCGGACTTTCCGCTAGGTTCCACTGAACCTGACACCCCCGGAAGGTGTTTCCCTTTAGGCTTTCGATAAATGGACTCTAGAGGTGGCTCCCATCTTAGGTGTAGCACTTAGCTCCGCCTACCGTTTAAGTGTCATTATTCATTGATAAGGAAATACCAGTTCTTTAAATATTATTTTCTTTTTCATAAAATAGCGGTTCATGTGAACCCTTTTAGTTCCACTAATAAAAGAAGGTTTCATTATACAAATACATAATGTACACACACAAATATACATACATATGCATTTTTTTCCTTTCCACCAACCAATATTTATAGTCAACTCTAATGACTTAATAATCATATCAAGGATCAATTTGTACGATATGTTTAAGTTGGCATCTTATTTATGGTAACCATGAATACCTTACTTTTTCAACAATAACAAAACTATAAAGCCATTATCTAATTGTAATTGAAATTCTAATAAATAGTGTACCATAGTTACAGTTATTCCCTTTCATGTCACTATTGTATATGTTGACATGTGATGAACATCATTGACAGTTATTATTATGTAAAGCATACTTAAGGACGTGTATTTGTAGTACAAGCCAAGAGGTAAACAACATATATTCTATGTAGTACTATATATAATATTATATAATACATCTCCTCCTTGAATTAGACGTTGCAATCGCCATGCCCTTATATTTTGCATTTATTTACATACCTTATTTATAAATCTAACAATGGAGTTTCTTGATCAACTACAACATTAGATTAAAAAGGTATATATGAGTCACTTGCCCCAAACCCAACACGTGGATATTAAAATTTTACTGGGCCATATTTTTTTTCGATGCAGTAGGATGCGTATATATATAACCGCAGAGTGCCCTTCAAGGATAGGGATGAGCAGAAGACAACAAAAGATGAGATCATAGGCACTAAATGTGAGCGTTATCAGCATCTGGTTCGAGAGGTATTTGACATAATCATATCGGGGATAATCTTAATATATACTAAAGTTGGATGAATCCGTTCTTCTTCTTTTTGATAACACATGGTTTCTTTTCTACTGTTTTCCCCATGTGATTGCTTATTTTGCCCTCTTACCTTTTTATCCTGGCCCCTTTCCCCCTTATTTCTTTCTTTGCAAACTATGATTCTAGCCGTCTGATTTTCCGGAACACGTGGGTGACTGTGTTGTCTTCTTGCCTTTTCATCTTCGCCCCCTTTCGCCTCCTCTTTGTATACCTTCTTCGTTGAAACCCTCTTGAGCCTTGCTCCTCAAGTCGTTCTGTTTCCTCCGATCATCGACACACATTTGAGGATTGCTTCTCTAAAAGGTTGGGTATAAATGAATTTGGTTTCTTCTCTCTGATGATCATTAATACTCTGTCTTTCTTCTCTCAAGTAAAACCAGCTGTCCAAAGTCTCTTCTTCGTGTCGTAGTCTTAATATCCCTGCTCCAACATCGATATCGTCAAGGAACCTCAAAATTTTCCATCGAAGGTATGCGTGATGCTTGGGTTTGTGGTTACGTTGTAGAGGCTAAGTATTTTCGTTTGGTATGGTAGCTTCCTTTGTTTCTTTTCGCACTTCCATTTTCTTGGTTTTACATATAGGAGGAGCGAGGTAATTTAGTGTTGCATAAGGCAAGGGAGGATATGTAGATGTATGATTTAGTTCCATCTATAGGGGTGGGGTGGCTGATGTAGCAACTTCGGGTATCACATGCAACGTTCACAGGTTGATTTGAACATTTGTCAGAATTTTATAATTGAACGGAGTCTTCTTCCGGAATAATTCCATCGTTTTCCCCTAAGATCTAATTCTGAGGGTTCTCGGGAGCAACATGTTTATGGGGAGATGGTGAGAATATAAATTGAATGTAGCCTTTTCCCGGAATAATCCCATCCTTTTTTCCGTAAGATCTAACTCAAGGGTTTTCAAGAGCAACATATCTGTGTTACTTCAAATAAGAGAAAACTATCTCGGGAGCAATATGTTTACGATAGTGAATTTTTTGGGAAGAATAGATTATATATATGACATGTGCTTAATGGTGAAAAAACAAATAAGAGAAAACTGTCTAAGCGCAACATGTTTGTGTTACTTCAAAAACTATAACGTCACGTTTTCTCACATGATCACAAATAAGAAAACTGTCTGAATCGCAACATATCTACTGTAAATATTATATATACATTTACAGCAGAATGGGAATACGCACAATGGAAAAAGAACGTTTCGTGTTGAGCTGAACTTTCCATTTTGTGCTCAATGCGAACACCATCTTCTTCCGTTCAATGGAGTTGTTCACATTGGTTATTTACATGTGGAAGGAGCCGTTGATGTCGAGAGGTCTAAGCTGCAATCTGTAGTACATTACTATGACTGCAAGCTTCAAGTGCAGGAAAGGATCACTAGGCAGGTAGCGGAAGCTGTACTCCAGAGATTTACGGAAGGTGTAATGGTGGTTGTCGAAGCAAGTCACACATGTACATGATATCTCAGGTAATCAAAAAAGGTAGGAAGCAACACTGCAACCGTTGCAATATTTTTTATTGAAAATATCTACATGATATTAATATTGTAATAAAACTATATCTGGTTGTTTTGTTTCAATATTTTTTGTACACATGTGTTAATGTTATCATCTTTCTGTCTGTTAAGGGGCCTATGTACATATACCGCACATCTGTAAATGTGACATATGCATGATGTAAATAATTTTTACAACTTTGTTTTAGTTTTCTCCATATTTTACATTTTAAATAATTATTAAAATCGTAAATTTATCAAAATAATTGTAGCAATTCTTATTGACGGTCACATAGACTCGCAGCAAAGTGCAAGTTTAGTCTATCTAGTTTACATATGATAACTAGACAATGATCCATCTAATATACATATTGTACACGTGTATCATGAAATGATGTAATGCTTGTAGGGTTGAACTATTGAACGATATAATCATAGTAGAAAAATACTCCAATAATTATAAAATTGTCAACACGTTGGCGCACATGCATATCAAGAATAAGGCTTTGGACCATTAACGAGATTTCACATAGTTCGCATGCGCATATCTAAATATATGTATTATCAGGGAAAGATCTCATAGATTCTATCTATTCTCCGTTCGATAAGGACTGCCATAACTTTAGATGCAGTGACCGAGAGGGGGGGATTGCCCCCCCCCCTCCCCCCCCAAGTCTCATAACATATACTTATTACTTAAATTATGTATTGTAACTTATTAGAATGGGTATGTGGTAAATGACCAATAGTTATAAATTTTAAAAGTAGTCATTGATATGGTCGAAGCACTACATATCATGGGTCGAATTGTATTGGGTGTGCGATTCAGACTACTTTGTTGGATATCCAAGACCACGGGTTTAAGGTCGACCCATATGAGTAAAATTAGAAATGCAAACGGATAAGGATATACTCATATCTGATATGCTAATGTATATGTTTTCTATTGATTTTAATATCTACTTCCCTATCCATTTTAAAATGGATACTGATATTGACACCACTTTGATATCCGTAAACATCCGTATTTGTATCTGTATATCCATTTTCATATACCATTTCTCATATTACTCATATATGATTAGTATTTTTAGTTAACTCTTAATTTCAACTTTAATAAGATTCGAAGAGACCTTTTGTTATCTATAGAAAAACCAATATTTCTTTGTTAAATATTCAGAGCTGAATTATAATTATATTTATCAATATTTCAAAATATAGATAATGATTTTTAATATCAACAAGATATATATTTCTGTATCAAAATTTAAAAATGGATATGGATATCATTTCCCTATATGTATGCGTTCGTTTGCATCCATGTATATGGACGGTTGCTATTGATATAACGATGGACGTTCGATGCTGATATATAAAATTATTTTCAAATGAATAATATTCATTAATATATATTTAACAATAAACAATACGGTAACATGCTTTTAAAGTGCATGACTATAGACTCATATTATTGTAGTGAGGAGTGTATTTTCTCTAAATGATGAATTTTTAGGGATAATTTTGTTAATACAACTTTTGAGAGATACTTACTTAAAAAGAGATTTTTACCCCACGAACACTATAAACTCTGTAGATTACCTTCTCGACCTTTAATACATCGATATTCCTCCCTCGACCCCGTAAACTTGCTAACCCTTACACCAGAGACCTTTGAAAGTGTTGATATTCCTCAACAACAGGGCTTGTGGGGTAACTGGTAGCAAGTTTATGGGGTCGGAGGAGGAATATCGATATTTCAAACGTCAAGAAGGTAATTTACAAAGATTATAGGGTTTGTGGGGTAAAAATTCCTACATAAAATTTTAAACTTAATGGGATGTTTTCCTAAAAATTCCTTGCAAATACAATGTCAAATATTTTATAAGTATTTTCCTTAAATATTCCATTAATGAAGTTCAATAAGATTGAAAATTAAAATGATAAATAATAAATAAAATTGATAAATAATCACTTAGTAGCTTGCCCCCCAAGTGAAAATTCTTGGCTTCGTCACCGTATAGATGGTTATTGTTTAATGGTGAAATCAACGATAAAGGTTGCAGAAGAACTGTGGAGAAAGAAGACAAAGAATATCATTCATACTTTTATCATATTATCCTAAGGGTTCGACACATACCCCGATGACTTGAAAAGACCGCCAGTGAAGACACCTCGACTCCTCTTATATGCACCATCGTTGACCACATTAGTGCTCCTTCGATCCCATCGGGAACTACAAAACTCGGCATCGATGAGGAAAGTTGCCGTTGTCGGATTCGAAGACGGTGCCAGCATGGAGGGTCGCCGTTGCTCATCTTCCCCTCTCTATCTCTCTCTTGATCTATCTCTCTCTCTCTCTCTCCCGTTCATTCTCTCTTGATATCTCTCGTACACTATCTCCCTCACATAATTAGATCAACTTTCCTAAATTAGGAATCACAACATGGTCAATCCCCAAAACACCATATGCATACCTCTCTCTCTCTCTTCCTTTACTTATTTCTCGCTCTTTCTCTCTCACTCGTTGAAGGGTTATATGTTGTGTTTTTTTGCATGCAATTGAAGGTGAATGGTAACTTACTATGAAGTTGGCATACGTCCCCTTCCACTTCCATGAATGAATCTCTCTTCCAAAAATAAAATTCACATGCGTGGAATGAAAGGGTTAAATTGGCTATCTATAACCGTTAAAAAAATCTATTTTTGTATCAACTAATTAGTAGATTATTCTCTATATTATTTTAGTGGTTGTTACACCAGCAGGTCTCCCGCCGGTCGGGCAGGCCGCTGGCCTTGCACCCAAATGTGCGCAATCGATGTCACAAACAGTCTGTACCGGCTACCAACTTTGGCCTTCAAGGCATCCAATCGCACAAGGGTGAGATGGAGCGATGCAATTGCCTTGGGAGGTCAACGGGCGTCGGAGATCGCATCGCAAGGAACGGGCGCGTGGATCTCCATCTGCGGGAAAGCTACCTTTGTAGGGTCAGGAGAACGGAGGAGGGAACAATCGTGGACGGGAGCTATCGAGATCTCGAGGCCACGGGCGATCTTCGACCATGACCTTATGAAGTGCATGGCAGCGAGGCCGTCCACGACGGCGCCACCGCATTTGAACCGAGTCACATGGGGTCGTATATATGTCAACATCCGAGATGGTTTTCAAAGAACAATGAATTGATCCTATCGAGATGGAATTGTTTTACTTGCGCAGCAAAGAGTGGATTGATGGACAGCTCCACTTTGTTTGGACTGATAGATGGGATAAGCTTCTTCAGCAATGGCCCCAGTGTAAACCCCTCGAGGTCGTCCATGACAACATCAGCCTCAGAAGACGAAGACGACGCCTTCACCGTTGCGATCGGTCTCGAAACGGCATGTCTCCTTGTTCATGTGCAACCTCCCAGCTACTTGGTAGAAGTGAACGAGAGTCCTTGCCAGAGCCTTCTTCATTGCTCGACGATCGAAGAACTTGGCGGAGCCATTGCCGCAGTAGAAGAAGATCGTGTCGCTGTATACAAGCATTGTGAAGCATCCACATCGGAGACACCTAGAACTACTTGTGGTGATCGAGCGGCTCCCATGCCTACAGCAAGGACAGCATCACTGCAGAGGATACGTGATAGAAATCGAATATAATAAGCGGATCCTCTGCAGTAATGCAGTGCAGAGGATCCGCTCGCATTGCCACTGCAGACTATATCTTTTTTTAGATACATGGTTAGTCCCCTACTTCCCTCCTACCTTTTTTTCTGGTATATTGGAGGGTTTGGGGGTTTGAACCTTGGTCTTTAGTTTGAGGGAGCTATTGCTCAACCACCAGACCATATCTGTAGAGTAGCATCTATGCAACTATAACTTTTATTGATTGGCTAATTATTTTATTAGGGTGTGTGTATTATAATGGTATCTTTTTTTAAATCACCTAATATTTGGTACTTATTCGATTTAAATTCATAATTTAACTTTTTCCGATTGCATTCTACCATCATAAATCCAGTGCTTTCATATTCATTATTCAATCTGGATTTGTATTCAATAAATATTCAATCTAAATTCGTAATTAATTATTTTAGGATATGGTTTCCTACATCCATCCAACACATATACATATATATACTTGTATTTGATATAGATGATATGAATATAGATATTGAAATAGAAACATATCCGATCCAATTTCATTCCTAACTCAGCACCATTATATTGAGATATGAGGTCACGTGCATTGTGGCATGTGACCTACTTATTCTAGAGAAAGCATTAGGGATGTAAACGAATCAAACCTGAGCGAATCTAGCTGGGTCCGGTTCAGTTCGTTTATTAGGTATATATGTTCAGATTCGTCTCGATTCGATAAGATTAAAATCATGTTCAGGATCGGTTCGATTTGGTTGAGGTTCACGAAGGTTTGGTTCAGTTCATTAAAGATTCGATTATATACAAAATGAATGTGCACAAATTAGGTTTGTGAAGGTTCAGTTCGATATACAAAGTGAATGAATACAAGATTACAAAAAATGAACACAACAAATGCCTTGTTTCAAGCATAAAGTTATGCATTTTAATATATTAATCCTCCCAAATCATGAATTGAAATAGAACATCCACAATTCAAAGCAATACTAGAGCTTATCTTTTGAATAAGATATCCAAAAATTATTAAGAAAAAAATTACTAATTTACCGTTCTGAGTTATGAATTTAACAATGATATACAACGATGAAAAATGAAAATGGTATATCCACAATTTAATGCAAACCTTGAGAACCCATCGTGTCATTAGAGGTTGTGAATGCCTAAGAGGTGGAGAGGATGAGCGACGAGCCGTTGGTCACGAGGAGGAGGAGGAGTCTGATAGGATGCTTAGGGGAGGAGAGGAAGAGCGGTGGGCCGCTGGGAGGAGGTTGCGGGGTATGGTGGGTTGCTTGGGGAAAGGAGAGGAGGAGCAACGGTTCGCTAGGAGGAGGTTATGGGTGTGGTGGGTCGTTTGGAGACAGGATAGGAGGAACGGCGGGCCGCTGACCGTTGGTATGAGGAGGAGTGGTCTGACAGCCCGCTTAGACGGAGGAGAGGAGGAGGAGCTAGCCGCTGGGAGGAGGATGCAGGAGTGCGACGAGTCTCTTAGGGGGAGGAGAGGAGGATCGGCTGACTGTTGGAACGAGATGTAGGGTGCGGCGAGCTGTTGGGAGGATGGGGGAGTCTGCTGGCCGCTAGGAGGAGGGGCGCGACGTCGACGGGTGTTGTGTGGAGAATAGAGAAGAGGGAGAAGACGTGTGTGGGGAGGTGATAGGGAGGTTAGGGTTTCAACTCAGCAACAAATTTTTGAGAAAATTTTGGAAAATTTTTATATTAGGTTTCTTGCTTTTCTGAGAAATGAAAATAAATAATAATACATGGGTTGTGAGCTTTGTAGGAGCTTCTAATTCTCAAATCTTAATATTATATATATTTATTTATATCGAACTATTAACGAACCATCTGAGTGAACCTATCATTTCAAGGTTCGGTTCGTTTATGTAAACGAGCCAAAAGTTTTGTTAAGGTGCGGTTCGTTTGTGATCGAGTTGAATTCGAATCGGACATTATCGAATCGAACTTGAGCGAATATCGAATATGATTTACCTGACATCCCTATAAATCACCTGATTCTTCCTATTTTCATCGAAAATCTGGCATGCGTGGTCAGCTGTGACGCACGTGCAACACTTTAGGGAAGTTGCACGCACACCTGAACGACTTTGGTGCAACATCAACATTATACTCTCCAACTTCTAAACTTTCAAATATTTGTCGAAACCAGATCAAAGTTTATTGCAAATAAGAAAGTTTACAAGCGGTTTGAGTTTGGGTTTGGTTAGATCATAATGTTAACTGAAAGAATGGTCAAAAGACGAGATCGAAGCCTCAGTCGAGCCTTCGCAGAATGTACTCGACTTCTACGACCTTGGTCAGCGGTATGACCCATTCCTTGTAAAGGCGTGACACCACCGCAGGGTCGACCTTGTACGCAGTGCTGTTTTGGTGATCGTCAAGGGTCACGGTCTGCCCGAAGATCGCCGCCTTCTTCTCCACCCTCTTCACGACCTCCGCCTCGACCTTCTTCGATGTCAGCAGCTTCATCAGTGTATCCTTATCATGATTGAATACGACTTCGATCACAAGATTGCTGGATCATCGCATGTTCTTAAGATCGAGAACACGACGGCACTAACCTTGTTGCGAATCGCGGGGATGTAGTCGTTGGGCGCGTCTCTGAACTTCACTTCGGCTACGAACCTCCCATAGTGAATCCTCCTCGACAGTGCCTGGCATACGCATTTTACAGTGAGATTATGATGTTTATTGCATACGTTCAGGTTTGGTTCGTATACACTCCCGGTAGATTTATCAAACTCTAACGTAGCGTTTGGCTACTGGGGTAAACTCCACTTCCCTTAACCCACATCTCCCTCTCTCCTTGTGGGCCCCACTTTATTTCTTTTTTAAAAAATTAAATAAATTTATTTTACATCATCAATTCTATCAAAAAATAATATATTATACCATCATATAATGTAAAAATTATAAACTATTCCACTTCTGCTCACTTTTTCAAACTTCAATACATCACATCACAAACTACTCGCTTTTTCAAACTTCAATACAATCATATCATCCCAAACTCACTTCTAATCCATCCACAGTTTAACCCTCTACTCAAACATCACGGGTTACCCTCTACCAGTTTAACCCGCCTTAACCAGTCAACCAGACGCACCCTAAGTCAACTCATATAAGGATATAACCAATAAAAATTCAAATAAATTGGAACCTGTAAACAGACGAGATCAGATGATGCTGCAGAAACATAGTTGCCATCATCTCCTGTCATCGAAATCAGAGGGAGCAATTTATTGACATAGATCTCCAATATGGTTTTGCTCACATTCACCTTTGCTGCTGCAGGATGCAATTCCTGCGTCCATATTTATCATCATATCGTATTAGATCCGACATAGATATTATAAGGAAAAAAGATCTAAAATTCTAACACTAGAGTTCACCTCCAAAATGTCAAATACTTCTTTTGAAAAAAAATAGGGATTTTTACATTTGTACACCTCCGAGTTTTTTCAAATACACTTATGCCTACCTCTTTGCATTAATACTTCTGCCTTGTTTTCTTACAAAATTCATAGTGCTACCTTCTGGTTATTACACTTATGCCTCTGTATATTACATTAACAGAACGGTACTATTGTAAAATTCTGTGATAATACACAGGTATAAGCGTCATTGCAAAAAAAAGTAGGGACATAAGTGTATTCGCATAAAATCAAATGGGTATATGTGCAAAAATCTACAAAAAAAATTTGACTCCAAATTCGAAACCTGAGGGAATTTGTGAGGAGGGACAAATGGAAGTGGCGAGTCATCAGCAAAGAAAGGGATCTCCTCTGGATTTCGATAACGTCCAGCCTGTACAATTAAAAAATATATTTGTCATTTTATAATTAATTCTCCAATCATTAATTGAATTTTACTGCATTACAATAAAAAATAGCTGGCGTCTGATCTCATACATGACAGCTTAATATTCCCTTATGTGACATCAATCCCGTAATTTAAACAAAGCTTGAGACGAAATTCAAAATTTTCACATAAATTTCCGGCATAATCCCGTCTTTTATCACCCATTTTAGCTACTAATCCATTTTCACAAACTATGAATATTGTAAGAGGGAGAAATTATAAAATAATCCCAGAAGCATCCTAAGTTTCTGCTTCGACCCAAAGAAGGAAGAACGATCTCACCTTGGCCTGAACTGCCTCACTCTCCTTCAACACAACCTCCATGAAAGAGACTCCGCTACGGCCGCCGGTACCAGCAGACCGACGAGAGCGATGCTGATATGCTGCGATACTCGACGGGTACTTCGCCCTCTCAATGAGGGCGAAGATGATGGTGTCCTCCTGCCTCACGAGAGCATATCGTAGGAGCTCTAGTGTGAGCTCCTGCGCTCGGCCGGGGACGGCCGAGAGCGCGAGGAGGAGTGCAAAGAGGGGGAAGCCCGCATGGAGAAGGGGGTGTGAGAGAGCCATCAGAGGTGTGACGAGACGAGGGGAAATTGGAAGGCTTTATGTACAGTAGAGGAGCTATGATTTCCATATGTGAATTAATTGCAAGGTTTGACCATGAAAAGAAATAGTTGAGATTTGGTGATTGGATTTTGGTTGACTATTTAGAAGGATTTGATCTCATGTGTTCGCACGTGCGACATGTTGTTTTATGAGGAACTCGGAGTTGTATCGTAAGGCAACGCTGTGTGCAAATAAATAAAGTGTAAGGGGTTGAATTGCAAAAGTAAAGTTAATTTTTTTGGTAGATATTTGGTAAGGAAAATAATGGAGGGAGCATATTATTATAATCCCAACCTTATTTTTGAAAATTAATTGCAGAAAATAAAAATAAAAGTTTCGACAGTCTAAATTTATCGGTTCATTGTGGAGAGACGACTATTTTTTAAAAAAAAAAGATTTAATCTCGTTTTTATTTTGGATTATAGAATAGTAATAATAATCTATTATTTGTTCTTGTAGATGAAATAGTTTTATTCATTATAATGTAAATCTGCCAAACAAGTAGATGCCCTTGATTAGTGCAGTTTTCTTCATATACATTAAATTAAGATTTCTCGTTATTCAGGATTAAATGTATAATATTGGCTATTTTATAATTGCAATCTATTCCAGATCTCGAACAAGTTTACGTTATGTTTCAAGGAATCAATCCATTATATTGATTTTAGAACATAAATTGGAAATATTATAATATAAGCTATTTATGAAAAAAATATAAAGGATATAAAATGTGATTCACAAAAATACTGCACCCTGGAATGTATATGTCATCATTTTATATAGAATTATATCAATGCATAGAGTTGGAATTTTTAAAAATAAGTCCGAAAGAGTACTAGCATTTATATATGACATAATTTATCCTTGACAACATTATTGTTGCATGGTTATAGTCATCATAGATTTGGAATTATATCAACAATTTTTTTATCGCGTTTTCCTTTAAACAACTATAATAAACAAGGGATGCAAATGGATGGATATGGATATGAATATATTTGTATTCGAATTGCCACCGTATCTGTTTTATATAGATTTTGAAATCCGAATTCTACTTAATTGGATAGAGATATCGTTAACATTTTGATATCTGTAAATATAGGCACGCACTTGTATCCGCATATTCTTTATTCTATATAAATATAGTTGTAGATATAATTTTTTAAACATATGTGACATTATTCGATACATTTTTTCACCACACTACAAGGAAAACAAGTTGTAGCTACAGAACTATGCCTACGGATATTGGATTTGTGGCTACGGAATTGGACTCTGACCACAACAAACACTACAAAGAAAATAAGTTGTGGTTATAGAACTATGCCCACGGATGGGGAGCTTGTGGTCACAGAATTGAGCTTTGGCCACAACACATCATGACCAATAGCCATAGCTACAAGTCTCGTCACGAGAGTTCTCTAACCACAAATATGTTGTGGCCACTACAAGGGACCACAGAATTTGTTAGGGCATTGTTTTTTCATTTGTTATCCTATTTGACTGCGATAAATATGGTATTGTAACTTCATGAATACTAGCAAATAGTTTACATTGTCCATAAAGCAAGTTAGAAGCGTATTCACCATGCCTTGATCAAATACAGTTAAGCACTTTTTCTGTTTGTGTCTAAATCCCATTCTTAAATACAAGAAATTTCTTTAAAGCTCCATCCTTGATTTTCATTAGATAAAATAACAATATATCTACTATTATCATCTATGAAATTGATAAAATATTAATTATTATCTTTGGTCAATACACCATCAAACTCATGGAAATCTGGATGCACAAGATCTAAGATCTCAGTATTCCTCATACCACACATAAATGCTTCCTCGATTGTTTTACTTGCCCCCTTATCGCACATCTCCAAGTCATATGACTGGTGTATTCAGAGAATAATTCTAAATTCATCATTCTCTTAACTGAATTTAAATTATGTCCCAATTAACTATGCCAAATATTGCATGATTTTAAATGAAGTGCCCAAGGACGCACACATATATATAAGCTTCCTATAGGAAAGCACAAAGAAACGATGAAATTGATCAAAGCTCATAATGAATATTATCTAAGTAATATCTTGCATTTTTTGTCAAGCAAAAATGGAACCCTTCTAAGACAAGAAAAGTCTGCTACTCTCTATGTGATGTTGAGAAAAAAATATGAAACCAAAGAGTTGAAGGAAAGTTTCTATCAAAACTAGAAATATCAGTCTTTGTGTTCTCGAATGTGGATGAGATGGTTTACATTGATAAATGTAGGGCCCCAACAGTTCTTGTTTTTCAACTAATTATATCTTTCATTATATTTCTTTTCTCGGGTGATAGGGATTTTTAAAACAAGGACACCTTACTTGGACACCATAATGAAGTTGCTCGGACTTTTGAACTCTGGTAAGATTTTGAAGAAATATAAAAAAAATGAATGAGTTGGTAAAATTTCCTATAACACTAGAAAACATTTATCGAATCACATTTCTAAACAATAAATTATGATCTGCTAAATATCTTTTTCCATAAAAGATATCATGTCTCATTATTATGACTTGATTGCATATGGATATGGTTCAAAACAATTTTTAACTAAAATAAAATGGATTTTTATCAGTTGTACCCCTTTGATTGAAATATCACTTATGCCCCTCTTTTTTTTAAATATCAATTATGCCATCGACTTCTTGTTCAATGATTTATCCGAGGTACGCCCTTCGTTTGAGCTACGAGAGAACGGGAGCGAGATGGAGAGATAGGGATGGTGGAGATGGGAAGGGGGCTCCCGTTGGCGAGCTTCTTTTTTCTATATTCCCCTCCCCATGGGAGGTCTTTTATAGGGCGCAAAAACCCTCGCCACGTCCGCCCCCTTCAACCACGCCCCTGCGGTTGCGGCCTCCGAGAGACCCGTTCGTCGCAACCGCCGGCTCCGCAATGGCCGGCGACGGTTATTGATCACATGGTCATTGGACTTGTTCTTCATCTCCCACTTGACTGTAGTGGTCAATGACATATATACTCCCACTATTCGTGTAGTATGTACATGGAGATTTAATCATGTGAGGATCATTATCTATGAAACCTCTTCCTCGACTCATATATTCCTGAGTCTCATTAAACCAACATGTTTAATGTATGTTCCTGCAGCTATTCCCTTCGTTAGGGAATCAGCCAACATGTCACTGGTAGGTATGTAGGTTACCGTGATTTCTTGCTTCGCCACTATATCTTGTATATAGTGATATTGGATCTCAATGTGTTTTCCTTTAGAACTATTAGCCCCACTATTAATCAAGCTTATCGCAGCTTGATTGTCGCAATACATTTCAATTGGCCCTTTGACCAATTCGAGGCTTAGATTCTCCAGGAAACGCCTGATCCATACAGCATGAGTGGTGGCCATGCTACATGCAATGTACTCAGCCTCCTGTGTATGTCGAGATACACATCCTTGTTTCTTGCTACCCCAAGAAACGGCTGCACCACCAAACATGAACAGGTAACCTGATGTGGATTTTCTATCATCCACATCCCCTCCGAAATCGGCATCGGAGTATCCTACCACTTCTAGCGATTCTGCTTGATAGACAAGTTTCAGATGTACTGTTCCTTTCAGATATCGAAGAATCCTCTTTACAGCTTCCCAATGTGCTGGACCGGGATTGCTTTGATATCTACTGACTAAGCTTACTGATAGGCTAAGTCAGGTCGAGTACACAACATTGCATACATTAGACTTCCCACCGCCTGTGCATATGGTACATCTAAAGATTTCTTCCCCTTTCCGGGACACTGACTCTTACTGAGTCTCTTTCCCATCACAAGTGGTGTTGGAGCTGGAGTGCTATTCTGCATTCCAAATCTCCTTAATACAGTATGCAAATATCTTTCTTGACTGAGACTCAATATTCTTGAGTTCCTGTCTCTTGTTATCTGAATTCCAAGAACATAGGATACTTCGCCCATGTCCTTCATCTCAAATTCATTGCTCAATTTCTGTTTGATTTCATTGAGCATTTGTATGTCATTACCTGCAAGCAGGATGTCATCTACATACAATGACATGATTGCAAACCTGCTCCCACTCTTCATGACATACACACAGTTATCCAATTTATTTGAAACAAATCCAAATTGAATAACTTTCTCATGAAATTTGAGATACCATTGCCGTGAAGACTGCTTTAAGCCATATAATGACTTTCTTAACTTGTAAACCTTTTTCTCCTGACCTTCAACCTGAGATCCATCAGGTTGTCGCATATAAATCTCCTCCCTCAATTCTCCATTAAGGAAGGCTGTCTTCACATCCATTTGGAATAATTCCAAATCCATATATGCGACTATGGCTAAGATCATCCGAATGGATGCAAACTTAGCCACTGGAGAGTAGGTTTCCTGGAAATCTATTCCAGCTTGCTGAGTATAACCCTTGGCAACTAATCTTGCTTTGTATTTATCAACAGTACCGTTAACTCGGTACTTTTTCTTGAATACACACTTACATCCTATGGATTGCCTACCTTCTGGCAAATTACATAATTCCCAAACACCGTTTCGCTCGATTGAGTCCAACTCATCTCTCATGGCGGCCGACCATGATTCCGACTCAGATGAAGCCATAGCTTCATTAAAGGATATGGGATCTGTATAATCCACGACATCCTCATCTACGGTGTAACACGACGCCTCGCATCCATAGAAATGTAGTCTTCCATCCATGCGGGCCGTGTTCTGGGTCTCTTGTTGCCGATTATACTCGTGGGTTGTGTGGGTCTACCCACTTCCTCTAAAGGATCATCATGTTCCATAGGTTCATTCTCTACATTTGGATGATCGATATCATTCTCAAGTTCTTGTCTAATGCTCAAGTCGTCTTCATTGTCCTGTAAGACAATCAGAGGATCTGATTCCTCTACTTCATGCTCCTTTGCTTGATTAATTTCAAGGAAAGTTGCATCACGACTTTCGATCAGATCTTTAATTTCATGAAAGAACCTATACCCTTTAGAATGTTCACTATATCCAATGAACTTGCACTTTAATGTCCTGAAGTCTAGTTTGTCTCTAAGCTGACTCGATACCAGAACATGTGCTACACATCTCCATTTCCGGAGATGGCTTAACTCGGGCTTTCTGCCATTCCATATTTCATATGGTGTTGATTCTACGGACTTGGTGGGAATCCTATTCTGTATATAGTTCACAGTCAACACTGCCTCTCCCCAGAATTTCTTGGAGAGTCCTGAGTGTGAAAGCATACACCTTACTGCATTCATCAAAGTTCGATTCTTTCTTTCTGCTACACCATTCTGTTGTGGTGTATATGGCATTGTAGTCTGCCTACGAATGCCTGCTTGAATGCAATAATCCTCAAATTCCTTTGAGGTATATTCCCCACCTCTATCTGTTCTAAGAGTCTTGATTGGTTTTCTCAATCTTGTCTCCACTTCCGTCTTATATCTCTTAAATGTTTCAAGTGCTTCCGACTTTCTTCCTAAGAGATAGACATAGGAGAATTTCGAATAGTCATCAATGAATGTTATAAAATATTCCTTATTTCTATGTGTGCTGACGCTCAGTGGTCCACATATGTCTGAATGGATCAAACCTAATAACTCCGTTGACCGAATTCCGGTTGAGAAGGGTTTTCTCGTCATTTTACCGGTCAGACAGTGTTCGCAGGGCAATGTCCTTGCACCCGTGATCTTAGGCAACAAATTTGCCTTAATCATTTGATCCATCTTAGAATTTCCTGGATGACCCAGTCGCATGTGCCACAAGTCATAATCAGACAAATAACACAAGGAATAATCAGAAGAGACATTCATTGATTCACTAGAATTTATTACAGGAAGACAGAATAGGTCATGCTCGGGCACAAACTTTCCCATCGCATAGACCTTTTTATTCTTGCCTATTGACACACGCTTATTATAAAACCTAACTTCAAAGTCTTTCTTGAGCAGCACTGGGACAGATATCAGGTTCCGACGTATCCCTGGGGCATATAGGACATCATTCAGTACCATAATGCTATCTCCCTGGTCAAGTCTGTATGTCCCAACACCTTCCACATCCAGGTAGGTGTTGTTCCCCATGAAGATCCTTTGTTCGCCTTTGCTCAGCTCCTCGAAGTCCACCAGGCCTTCCTTCGTCTTGGCGATGTGTCTGGTTGCTCCAGAGTCGATCCACCATCCATCATTGTCCGTGATGACGGAGTTGCATTCCACGACAGTGATGAATCTCGTATTCATCATGCTAAGAACTCCGTATTAAAATCCCTGCTTAAACAAACCAATAAAAATCACCTCTAAAACTCTATTTTTATCATGTATTATATTGTCTATATTTAACCTTAATTATTGTGTATTTAATTGTCCTTATTTTTCTGTAATTATTTTATCACTCAAAAACCCCTAAAAATTAGGTAGATAAGTTGTCTGTAATTCACTGACCTTTAAAACCACTAAAAAATGCAAAAACAACTCAAAACCACAAAATCGGTGTTTTTGTCCCCTTAAAAATACCCCCAAAAAAATAGCTTTTGTACAGATGACCTCTTTTGGCTTTTTGCCCAACATGAAAGTTGTAGATCTCATCGAGACGAACAACTTTCATGTTTTGACTTTTTCCAAATTCGGCCTCTAACTATTTCTTTTACATTTTTCTTTATTTTTAATTCTGAATTAATCTGATTGGGCCACGTGGCGCTCTCTGGAGCCGCCACGTGGCCTGCTTCTCCTCTGGCCACCCGGCGGCCTCCTGGGCCGTTGGATCTCATCAATATCGCCTCCATCCCCACCGTCCAACCCCGCCTCATTCACAGCCCTTGGATCTGATCTTCAGATCAGATCTCCACCGCAAACTCGCGCCCAAACCATAGCCCTCTGATCCCCTCTCCATCCAACGGTCGTCCTCGCTCCGCGTCATCCCTCTATCCCTCACCGATAGATCAACCCTCACCCTTCATCCAAACCGTCCTTCAGCGCCTCGCATCCAGCCGTACGATCAGATCTAATGATCTGATCGCAGCCATCATCCCGCGCTCGCATCCGGGCCGTTGGATCTCACGATCCAACGGTTGTGGCTCGTCGTCAACCTCCGAAAGCTTCTCCCCCCAAGCGTTACGCCTCTCCGATCGGCCGCCCCCTTCCTATTATGGAAAGCGCTCCAGCCACCCACCTCCTCTCCTAACGGCCGCCCCGCGTTCCCCGGACTTCCGCCTTCCTCGCGCCACCATCAGCATCGCCCACCATTACTTCCTCATTAAACCCTCGCCCCTCCAAAAACCGCCTCCACCTCGCGTAACCCCCGGTCGCCTCCGACTATTTAAGCCAGCCTCCGCTACCACCGCCACTCGTCCACCATTTTGGCCTAAACCCTAGCTTCCTCCGCCCCTCCGGTGACAGCGGAGGGGCGGAACGTCGAGGCGATCATGGCTTTTTGCCGGTGTCGACCCTCGGCGCTCCGCCGCCGAGTAGCGGTGGCTCCGGCCACCTTCGAGCTCCCTGCCATGGCCGTGCAGGCTGGGCGACGACCCCCTGAGCTCCGATGAGCTCAACCCCAGGCCATTTCCCCCGCCAACTCCTCGCTCCGACGAGGAGATTTTCATCTCTATTTCTCCTTATTTTCTCCGATTAATTACGCCACCTTCAACCCCTTTCATCCTCGTTTGACCATCGCCAAAGCTTCACCCACCATCAGTCACCTTCGCCGACCCCCTTCCCCTTCTCCAGAACCACCTCCGTACCGACCCCCCTCTTCACCTGCTCCGACGGCGAAAGAGTCTCCGGCCACCACTCTCGACGCCCCCACGGCCGACCACTCACCTCACCACCACTCGCACATTTCACGCTTCGGCTACACTAACATCTGCAGGTCCCTTCCCTTCACTGATCGGAGCTCGCTTCGCCCCGCTGATCTCGAGCTCTTCCTCCGATGACCTCGCCTTGCCGAGCAGCTCCAGACACCCTTGGAGCTTCGCCTGAGTTCCAGGACCCTCGCCATGCCTCCAGCAAACTTCATCGACGATCAGATGCTAATGAAGAGGCGGGCGGAGCTCTAGGATGCTCACCGGAGCCCCGCCTCCTCCGGTGAGCTGCGGCAGAGATGAAGCTACAGATGCCGTCCGATCATCTGGATCGGACGGCCGCGATGACACCACGTGGCGGCCCGAGCCTCGAACCAGACCAACAGGCTCGGGTGAACCGAGCCCAACTCCGAGCCTCCACGTGACGCCACGTGTCCCGAAGCAGCGGAAGTGACCCGAGCCTAGCCCTCACGTGCACCGCACGTGAGGTGCTGGGTATTTTGCAGGAAAGACCCTGTTAATTATGGAAATTGCAGAATGGTCCCCAGGCACGTGCCCCACGTGCGTGCCTGGGTATTTTTCAGGGAAGACCTCCAGATTCTGAAGGTTTACAAATATGCCCCTACGCGCATTGGGAAAATTGCATCTGGGCCCAGGCGGCTTTTGGTATTTACAAATGGGTCCTTCCAGGGACCCATTTGTAATAATTATCCTTTATTTTTCTTGCATTTTTATTACATTTATGCCCTTGCACTGTTTTTAGCATAACTTGAGCATCGTAGGTCCAAATTGCATGATTTTAGTGTCGTTTTGATCCTTGTTTTGTCCTCTACAATCTAGCATACTTATTTGTCTCATTGGACAATGTTTTAAATTAAGTGAATTTTTATGTCAAAAATGGGACCTAGCTCTACTTGTCTTGCTTGATTTCATGACCGATTTTTAATGATGTGTTCAAAATGGCTCTAACTTCTTTATATATTGTGTTGCTCTTATTTTAGGGTATAATTGTAGCATTTGATTCATCATGCGTGTTCCTTTGCATTGTTTGCCCATGCATCACTTGAATTTGCATAAAAACCGATAAAAATACATGCATCATATCATCACTTAGCATAGTGCTTCATAAAATGCATATGGACCTGGAATTGAGATTAATTGACATTGAACTTCACGAATCAATATTCAAAAGCCTTAATTAAGCAGCTGTATCCCTGTGTTCGACCTTGGTACACTTGCCAAGTATAAATACTCCACAGCATTCAAAGACTGTGGTTTTTGCTGAACAAAATTTGCCTCCTGTGCTACAGCGTAATTTATACCTATTAAAGAGGCGAATTTTACGCTCATCAAATGGCGCCGTTGCCGGGGATACGGCTTTGCTTAATTTTTGAATTTTGATTTGTAATTTCTTGGTCCTAATTTCATGCATCATTTCTTTGCATTATTTTGCTGATTTAATTTCTCAGAGTTCTAACTTTTCTCTTTTGTGGCAGGGCCCATGGTAACCGGGGACGCCTGATCATCATGGAGGCGCGAAGTCAGGAGCTTCCGCTGAAGAGGCCGCGAAAGAAGCCGTGAAGAAATGCTAGGATTTTTATCAGTCTACTTGCATTGCATGTTGTAAAAAGAGAGAGAGAGAGAGAGAGAGAGAGAGAAAACTTGCATCTGCATATTTCTTTTTCAGTCTTGCATATTGTATTCAAAAAAAAAATCCCCCCTGCATACACACACACACACACCTACACTGCACATATTCACCCCCACCCACCCCCTGTATATTTCTCTCTACTCTCTCTGTCTCTCTCTTTGTCTGTGTATATATATCCTTCGCCAACCCCCTCCTCCTCTCCCTTGTATCATAAACCCCCCCCCCCCCCTAACACAGACCTTACTTAGGCTATTTGTAGCCTAAGTGTAGGGGGGACCTGCCTGCTCTTCCTTCCCTCGTCCCGTCTTCTTGTACTTAGGCCAATTTGGCCTAAGTATAGGGGGACTCTCCTCCTCAGTTCCGCTATATCTCCCTGTACTTGAACCGAGCCTTGGCTTCATGGCACTTGTGCTATGAGGACATAGCAAATTTTAAGTATAGGGGGGTATACCGTATATTACTGTTTATTACTTTAGCCTTAGCTCGCGTTTTTAAAACTTTTTAAAATTTTATTTTTCGGGCTGGGTTTTGGTAAACTAGTGAACTGAGTAAAAACCTGTAAAAATTAAAATTTGAGGGATTAATCTTTGTAAATAACCTTTGTTCAAAAAAAAATTGAAAAATTAAAAATGTTTTTCGGAATTTGGCTCTGACTACTAGGTTTAGTAGATATTTTCAGTGAGGGAACTTCGGTCTCCCTTAGCAGAGTGGGTGGTTTAAAGGACACCGCATATGGCACCGTCCTTAAGGATCACGGGTCTCGACCCGCACTTACACCCATACTGGCTGAGAGTGGATACTTTTATTTGAGCCTGGGCCAGTCATTGTCTCTCCGAGGAATTTAAAAAAAAAAGAGTATAAAATTAAAACCTATAAAAATTTGCAAAAGATAAAAATCATACAAAAATTCACTAATCCTTGGAGTTGGTGTATTCCTGACACATTCACGCTCACGCAAGGCTTGAGGATTTTTGAGGACACTGGATCTCTGGGATCTTAAGAGTCTGAGTTAACATGCCTTAGTCATTAGGGTTTTCATAACTTAAATATCCACACTCCTCTAGTTTGAAAGATTTGAGTGCTATATTGCACTCTTAATCTCTATTTTCAAGAAAATATGATCAGCACAGTCACTTCCACAACTGCATGATTGATGAGCTGAGATGAAATATCACTTGAGGAACTAGGATCATGGATTTAAGTTTAGATCTGATCTAATGATATTCGAGGATGGGATAAAGTTAATGAAGGCTTCAGAAAACCTGAGTGTCAGCAAAAACCCTAGCCAGTATGTGAACAAGATTCATATGCTATCTCTTGATATTTACCTAAAAGTGCCAGGGTGTGATGAAACTTAAAGAACTTGTTGATCAGTGTGCGCCAATCTCTTGGTAAAAGCAGTGGAGCTAGCCAACAAAAAAAATGAAATGTCAAAGAAAAGCTCTAAATCCAAAGTCAAAAATTCCAAATGAGCTTCCACCAAAGGCGAGCGCTCCCAAACATTTTCAAGTGTCCACTTGGACCAAGCGCTAATTAGGACTAAGGAGTTGGGCTGACACCACAAAAAGGGCCCTGCATCGTAAGCGATACAAGTCTGGGTGTCGAAGGTATCTTAGATACTCAGAAAAGACACACCCCGGTGTATTCCCAGAAAAACAAGTGCAGACGACTCCAACTCTCTTGACGGACACATTGATCAACAAATTAATAATTTACATGTGTTGAGTAAAAGGCACTCGAGAGATCCCTTGTTCCAATGTGAGGGTGAGAAAAATAGACACAATCCCATGTCCCTTCATCATCTGGCCGTCCATCTACACTTTAAAGTCTGACAAACTAAAGAGATGGTTGACTGAAGCAAGAGTAGACTTCTTCCCTAGTATTGAGGATTAGGTCTAGAGGAGAGTCTTTGGGACTGGAACTTTGGGTGATGCTTCGACTCGGCTCTCATGAAATGCAGTACACTAATTGTCATATCCTTATATTATATGTACAAAAAGAGAGTCTGATAATCAGAAAAGTTGGATTCCTTCTGACTAAGGCGTGGATAAACCCAGAATTTTAGGATAACTTAGGTCAAGGGTCTTCGAAAGATCAAGCCTTGTATTTTTCAAGCGCACTGTCAGGAATCAATCCGACTCCTTCATTCTTTAGATGCTCGAGGACGAGCATGGTTTAAGTATAGGGGTATGATGAATCTCGTATTCATCATGCTAAGAACTCCGTATTAAAATCCCTGCTTAAACAAACCAATAAAAATCACCTCTAAAACTCTATTTTTATCATGTATTATATTGTCTATATTTAACCTTAATTATTGTGTATTTAATTGTCCTTATTTTTCTGTAATTATTTTATCACTCAAAAACCCCTAAAAATTAGGTAGATAAGTTGTCTGTAATTCACTGACCTTTAAAACCACTAAAAAATGCAAAAACAACTCAAAACCACAAAATCGGTGTTTTTGTCCCCTTAAAAATACCCCCAAAAAAATAGCTTTTGTACAGATGACCTCTTTTGGCTTTTTGCCCAACATGAAAGTTGTAGATCTCATCGAGACGAACAACTTTCATGTTTTGACTTTTTCCAAATTCGGCCTCTAACTATTTTTTTTACATTTTTCTTTGTTTTTAATTCTGAATTAATCTGATTGGGCCACGTGGCGCTCTCTGGAGCCGCCACGTGGCCTGCTTCTCCTCTGGCCACCCGGCGGCCTCCTGGGCCGTTGGATCTCATCAATATCGCCTCCATCCCCACCGTCCAACCCCGCCTCATTCACAGCCCTTGGATCTGATCTTCAGATCAGATCTCCACCGCAAACTCGCGCCCAAACCATAGCCCTCCGATCCCCTCTCCATCCAACGGTCGTCCTCGCTCCGCGTCATCCCTCTATCCCTCACCGATAGATCAACCCTCGCCCTTCATCCAAACCGTCCTTCAGCGCCTCGCATCCAGCCGTACGATCAGATCTAATGATCTGATCGCAGCCATCAGCCCGCGCTCGCATCCGGGCCGTTGGATCTCACGATCCAACGGTCGTGGCTCGTCGTCAACCTCCGAAAGCTTCTCCCCCCAAGCGTTACGCCTCTCCGATCGGCCGCCCCCTTCCTATTATGGAAAGCGCTCCAGCCACCCACCTCCTCTCCTAACGGCCGCCCCGCGTTCCCCGGACTTCCGCCTTCCTCGCGCCACCATCAGCATCGCCCACCATTACTTCCTCATTAAACCCTCGCCCCTCCAAAAACCGCCTCCACCTCGCGTAACCCCCGGTCGCCTCCGACTATTTAAGCCAGCCTCCGCTACCACCGCCACTCGTCCACCATTTTGGTCTAAACCCTAGCTTCCTCCGCCCCTCCGGTGACAGCGGAGGGGCGGAACGTCGAGGCGATCATGGCTTTTTGCCGGTGTCGACCCTCGGCGCTCCGCCGCCGAGTAGCGGTGGCTCCGGCCACCTTCGAGCTCCCTGCCAAGGCCGTGCAGGCTGGGCGACGACGCCCTGAGCTCCGATGAGCTCAACCCCAGGCCATTTCCCCCGCCAACTCCTCGCTCCGACGAGGAGATTTTCATCTCTATTTCTCCTTATTTTCTCCGATTAATTACGCCACCTTCAACCCCTTTCATCCTCGTTTGACCATCGCCAAAGCTTCACCCACCATCAGTCACCTTCGCCGACCCCCTTCCCCTTCTCCAGAACCACCTCCGTACCGACCCCCCTCTTCACCTGCTCCGACGGCGAAAGAGTCTCCGGCCACCACTCTCGACGCCCCCACGGCCGACCACTCACCTCACCACCACTCGCACATTTCACGCTTCGGCTACACTAACATCTGCAGGTCCCTTCCCTTCACTGATCGGAGTTCGCTTCGCCCCGCCGATCTCGAGCTCTTCCTCCGATGACCTCGCCTTGCCGAGCAGCTCCAGACACCCTTGGAGCTTCGCCTGAGTTCCAGGACCCTCGCCATGCCTCCAGCAAACTTCATCGACGATCAGATGCTAATGAAGAGGCGGGCGGAGCTCTAGGATGCTCACCAGAGCCCCGCCTCCTCCGGTGAGCTGCGGCAGAGATGAAGCTACAGATGCCGTCCGATCATCTGGATCGGACGGCCGCGATGACACCACGTGGCGGCCCGAGCCTCGAACCAGACCAACAGGCTCGGGTGAACCGAGCCCAACTCCGAGCCTCCACGTGACGCCACGTGTCCCGAAGCAGCGGAAGTGACCCGAGCCTAGCCCTCACGTGCACCGCACGTGAGGTGCTAGGTATTTTGCAGGAAAGACCCTGTTAATTATGGAAATTGCAGAATGGTCCCCAGGCACGTGCCCCACGTGCGTGCCTGGGTATTTTTCAGGGAAGACCTCCAGATTCTGAAGGTTTACAAATATGCCCCTACGCGCATTGGGAAAATTGCATCTGAGCCCAGGCGGCTTTTGGTATTTACAAATGGGTCCTTCCAGGGACCCATTTGTAATAATTATCCTTTATTTTTCTTGCATTTTTATTACATTTATGCCCTTGCACTGTTTTTAGCATAACTTGAGCATCGTAGGTCCAAATTGCATGATTTTAGTGTCGTTTTGATCCTTGTTTTGTCCTCTACAATCTAGCATACTTATTTGTCTCATTGGACAATGTTTTAAATTAAGTGAATTTTTATGTCAAAAATGGGACCTAGCTCTACTTGTCTTGCTTGATTTCATGACCGATTTTTAATGATGTGTTCAAAATGGCTCTAACTTCTTTATATATTGTGTTGCTCTTATTTTAGGGTATAATTGTAGCATTTGATTCATCATGCGTGTTCCTTTGCATTGTTTGCCCATGCATCACTTGAATTTGCATAAAAACCGATAAAAATACATGCATCATATCATCACTTAGCATAGTGCTTCATAAAATGCATATGGACCTGGAATTGAGATTAATTGACATTGAACTTCACGAATCAATATTCAAAAGCCTTAATTAAGCAGCTGTATCCCTGTGTTCGACCTTGGTACACTTGCCAAGTATAAATACTCCACAGCATTCAAAGACTGTGGTTTTTGCTGAACAAAATTCGCCTCATGTGCTACAGCGTAATTTATACCTATTAAAGAGGCGAATTTTACGCTCATCAGACAGCCGCGAATTCCATTTTCTTTTTGCCTTTATTTTCAGGCACTTTAGAATTTTCCGGCTTCTTCTTGTTGGGGCAATTGACCTTGAAATGGCCATATTTGCCACAACCGTAGCAAGAGCCGCGTGGGTATTTCCCACTCTTTCCCTTGAAATTCGCCTTTGAGGGGCCTAATCTTTTCTTTGCGTGCACGGCATTTGCTTCTTCTTCCTCCTCGACCTCAAAGATCTCAGCTTTCGATCTTTGTTTGGAGAGGTCCTGCTCAATCGCCAGCTGTGCAGGTAGGTCCGTCACAGACTTAATGTTGCCGTTCATTCTCAGAGATGTGGCAACCATGTCGAATGACGGAGGGAGACTTCCTAGTATGGTTGCGATCTGCATCCTCTCTGGAATTGCGCAATCAGCAGCCGCAAGATCCTTGGCCATCACGATCATCTTGTTCACGTGCTCGAGGATGCTTTCAGATTCCTTCATTCTACACGAGTTGTACTTGTGTAGAAGAAGTTGGACGCTCACTTCGGATTTGGAGTGATATTTCTCCTTAACCGCGGTCCAGAGCTCGTAAGCTGATTCGCAGGTCTCAAAGACCCGAATCAGGTTCAGATCCATGTGGGTCAGCATAAAGCTCCTAACCCTATTATCTATTTTCTCCCACTGTTCGCGGGACCTAATTTCATCCACAGTTGGATTCTCAGATAAGATTGGGCCAGGTTTGTCTATAATGGTGTGTATGCTATCGTGCAACAGGCCATAATAGATCTTCCTACTCCATAATTCATAATTACTACCGTTAAGGTACTCTATCTTCCCCACCTCAGTGGCAATAGTTTTGCTTGTCATTTTGGATCTAATAAAAAATAAGTTTATATAAGATTGCGTAATTTAACAAGAGTAAAAAAATTAACTTAACCTATTTCAGTACTAAAAAAACTTGGATTTAATAAAAAAATATAGTTTTTTTTAAAAGGTAATGAATTGGACCCTCTATAAAAAAACGTATAACAGGGCTAACCTCAAGGCATGAAAACTAGTGGATTGAGTGCTTATTTAATATGCGTGAGCATGAGATCCCATAAAAAAAATTAAGAAAACAAGTTAATGAAATAAAACATCCAATTATAAACAAACAAGGAATATATAAATCTTGAGTTTTAATCAAAAAAAATATTCGAATAATTATTGATACTTTGTATATCAAGAATGTTAAAAAAAATGAACAAGGTTAATTACTACTTAATTCTTTAATTTAAACTTTGATTAAGCAACTTCAATGAAGGTACTTGATGATTTAAAAAAAACTTATTGTCAATTAAAAAACTGACTTTTAATATTAAAAAAACTTAATAACAATTATAACAAGCTTTATTTTTTTAATCTTAATGCAAAACAAAGTAACGGACAAGTATCATAACAATAAAAAAATACACGAAAAAAGTAAGATGAAACTATGTTATTAACTACGTGAACAATTAATGATTGTTAACAAAGATCCTTTTTAATTACAAAGAAATACAATCAATAATAAAAATGTAAAAGGGCTAAATCCTCCAAAAAACGTGTAAGCTAATCCCTTCTTTATAGCAAATTAAAAAAACAAACTGAGAACTGTGAAGAAAAAAAATTTGCAGTGGCAGTTTTTGACGAAACTGAGAACTGTAAAGAGGGGGTATTCACGTTAACAAAAAAAACAGTGGACAGTTCACATTATAAAAAAACTGCAGGGGCAGTTTTTTAAAAAAACAAATCACGGTAAAACAAAAAGGAGGCTGAGGTGTAAAAGAGCAATAAAAAAATACAACTTTTCTAGTGCACTCACGTGATATGAAAAAAAAACTTTAAAATGATATTTTACCTCTTGTTTAGGGTTCGAGTCTTTGGAGGCCAAAGCTATGTCAGACCCGTTAGGGTTTTTGACGCTCGCCAAAAGAAGAAGCGCCGCCTCCTGAGCTGCGAGGTGACAACGATCAATGGCAGGAGCAGATGTGCGTCGCGGCGAATCAACCTGCGAGGGAGATCGAGGGCCTTGCTCTGATACCTGTCAAGGATTTATCCGAGGTACGCCCTTCGTTTGAGCTACGAGAGAACGAGAGCGAGATGGAGAGATAGGGATGGTGGAGATGGGAAGGGGGCTCCCGTTGGCGAGCTTCTTTTTTCTGTATTCCCCTCCTCATGGGAGGTCTTTTATAGGGCGCAAAAACCCTCGCCACGTCCGCCCCCTTCAACCACGCCCCCTGCGGTTGCGGCCTCCGAGAGACCCGTTCGTCGCAACCGCCGGCTCCGCAATGGCCGGCGGCGGTTATTGATCACATGGTCATTGGACTTGTTCTTCACTTGTTGTACAATCACTTGTGTCCCTATGTTACTTTAACAGTTAATGAGCTGAACTTAACCGTGATTTTTTTCAAACAATGGTGAGGTTAAGAGCGGCATAACTAACCAAACTCCCCCTGTTCCTCCCACTCCCCAACCTCTTCTGCTCCCTCCTCCTCCTCCTTCACTCTCCTCCGATGCACCCTCCTTCGATGCCCCCTCGTAGACACGATGAAGCTTGGACTCAATGTGACAACGACATGCAACGATGGCAGCGGAATGGGTATCGTAGCATTGTGACTTGGATGCATATAGAAGATGGTGTTGCTGCAACGAATCTCTAGTGAAGGAAGAGGGGGTGTAGCTGAGGAACATGGTACAAAGGAGGAGGAGGATGTGGGGGAGGAGCAACATGTGGAGAAGGATGAGAGGGCTGGAAGGAGGAGCAAGGGACAAAGGAGGGCGTGCGGGGAGGAGCAGCGGGCGGAGGAGGAGGGTCGCAGGAGGGGAGCAACGTGCAGAGGAATGAGGCATGGGGGAGGAGCAGCGGGTGGAGGCGGGAGTGCGAGGAAAAAGAAGCGGGCGGAGGAGGGGTCGCGGGGGAGGAGCAACGGGCAAAGGAGGGGTGTAGGGGAGAAGCAATGGGCAGAGGAGACTGGGAAAGAGCAGTGGGCGGAGGGCTTGTTCAACGAACTTGGAGGGCGCGAGAGAAGAGGTTGGGGAGAGGGAGGTGGGGGGCACTGGAGGAGGGGAAAGGAGGAGGAGCAAGGGACATACGAGGCTAGGGAGGGGGAGGAGTTGGTAAAAAGATATTTCAATCCTTTTTAATTTAATTATCCTTATGTCCCCAAAGTTAACATATGTTTTTATTGGGGATGAATGCCAACTAACTCGAGAGGCACAAGTGATAAAACGACAAGAAGTTGGGGGCACAACTGATACTTAAAAAGGAGATGGGCGTAATTGATATTGCATATAACTCTTTTGGATTTAGTTTGGCTTATTGTGAGTACTAAAGGAACTCTCTCACATTTTCTTCTAGCATGTACATTTAGTAAAAATTTGCACATTATATATTTCCCGATTAAAAGCACGGGCGTGACAGTAGTTTGCTTTTTAGGGATAATGAAAGAATAGATTCTATAATTAGAAACATATGGATGATATAATCACGATGTGATCATTTTATCTTAAACTAGTTTTTCTCAAGATGAAGTCTCCTTATCCGGTGATAAATGGATGTTATCTGAAAAATAAAAAGCCTAACTTAAGAGATTCAATTTCACTTTTTTTACATATATCGCATATATGTATAAGTAAATCTACATGTATTTTTATATGTCAAAATAGATATACGAATGTGCAAATACAAATATTTTTACGGATATCATATCTTTAAGCATTTTGGCATAGATGCATATGCAAATGTCAATATAGGTATAAAACGAATACAGTAGCGACCACATACATCCAAATCAGTTTTCATCCCTAGATCTTAGGGATTAATACTTGAGTTCTCATCCCAAATCAGTTCTCATGTGTTCGGAAAGTATTTGCATGATATTAGCAAATGTTTATACGTCATCACTCGTCATGTATTATGCATACTTGTTTATGTACATCATATTATTCTATTCAAGCTCAGACACAATACTAATAAATACGAAGCATTCCATCTCTCTTAACACAATTTCAACACCCATAGCTACAATTACACAATATGGATCCCTAAGATGTTGTCCAATTGCAGAGTGAACCCTATAATCATAGTTATTACACCTTTGCTCTTATAATCTTTTTCTACTTAGTGCATATGTCATGTCCAAGGATGTGGAGTGAGAGTTCGCACGATGACAAGCAAGGTTGAAGAAATCGTTAGTCAGTACTCAATCAATCGGACACTAACTAACGATTAATCAATAGTCAAGTGACTAAACCGATTTATTTAGATTTTAATCAGTTTTGTATTTTTCTAAATTATTTGAAATATATAAATCATTATACATCTACATGAATTTGTTCATTTTCTACATTATTATAATCAATAAAAGGAACAGTTGAATTTCAATCGAACATTAAACATCTTAGATTAAGCTTCCTCTAAAAAAAGCAGGAAAAAAATAAAAATCAATCCAAAAAAATCAACCAACTAATCAGACCTTTTAGTCAGTTGGTCGACTAATGGCTAATTGGCTTTAGTCAAGTTAGCCACTCGAATAAGTGGCTTACTCTATTGTTTTTTGCAAGCTTGATTACAAAAAGGCATGCTCTAACTTACAAGGGATCATTGTGTAAATACAAATACTTTTAGGGATGCGGTGTAATCAGAGAAGATGCCAGGAGTTATGGTGTAAAAATCCTTGAATAAATTCTTGGCGTTCAAGTGCAATTAGGTGTTGACCGGGGAAGGGAAAGACTGCAGTGATAGGTACCTATGTCTATGTAGAATCCACATCAAGATCCCATTCATAAATTGTTAGAAATGATAGTAATATTATCTTCTAGAGCCACTGTCCTCGACAACACAAGTGGGTCAACCCAAAATGTCAAATTGCCACTTTGCTTTCAACATTAGACGGATCATTTCCATTCACACCACAATGCATGTCACAGATTAAAAAAAGGCACCAAATCTCAAAATCAACTCGGTAGAATGTCAATCGGACAACTCGAAATGTTTGACTTCCAAAATTAGATCGCGTTGAAATCTTTTTCCTATAAAAAAAGAAGAGTAAATTACGATAATGCTCCTCAAATATATGGCTAGTATCAATCTGCTACCCACTTCTCAAAACGTTTTAGTTCAGTGTCCTAACAACAAAGAGGAATACTTCATTTTGCCTCTTCAGCGCGACTGCCAGAAAAGAACAAGAGAGCAGATAACTTATGCCAGCATCCTGTATTCCGTCAGCCATCATCTGATAACTTACGACGAAACAAAGGCAACGGGACTGAGAACATGGAGTGTCTCTCGCATCCAATATACGTGACGATTCCCCCATCAAAGCCACTAGTTTTAATGCTTTTTGATAGTTCAAAGACATTTTGACAATGGGAGCAAACATCCCAAACATTTATATGATGTATGTGCATGTGTGTCCAAAGGAAAACATATAGGACTCCTAAAGGCAAAAGCATAAATTGCTTTAAATAAAGCATTTCTTCACGTAATAAAACGCGAGTTAAGTAAAGCATAGGGTAGTGGACACTACCACCCATCTAACAAAAGATACATGATCAAATCCTTCTAGTGTTGACAAGACAGCTAAAGAATTTCAGTGGCGTATCAAAATCAAGTTCTTAACAAGCCATAAAAGATAGATGGATACATGAGGATTAGGTGTACAACATTATGGTGTGGAAGTGTCTCCATGTCGCAATCCCACCGACGACTATAACGTTTGGAATTAGAGCTACCATTGCAAATCAAGGTATGCCCCTCAATTTGAAAAAGAAAGCCCGCCAAGTTAAGAGACCAACCCCAGAACATATCAGCTCTTTATTTCCCTTCAACCAACCCATATCATTTCTCTTTATCTTTATCGTCAACCAAACAAACAAACAAAAACATTATATCATAACTCTAACTTGACAATGATATGAAATATCACGATATGTTACTTGAGATTACTTTTAAAATTGTTTAGCTGCGATGCTTGCACCGTTCCTTGGGTATGCGCACAACTTTATCATTTTTCACCTTTCACAGAAGGTACTGCTCATCAAAATCGCCAATATATTTTAATTCCTAATGGGCAAAGAAGACAGAGAAACTGAAATAGAAAAAAACTAAAGCCATAGAAAAATATGCAGAGGTACCCATTACCTTGATTCTAACTCAGCATGCAATTGAATTTCACTCGGGCATCCATGATGTAAATGTACTTGAGCTGATAGCAAGTTTAAGCATATGGACCAATGAAGCCGAATAGCAAAGCAACCGATAATGCAAATACTATACTGACTTCGAGCAGAAAGAGTTAGCTCATGGACAGTCAAAACCACACCTGTTTTGTTGTAGTTGAGTTTTTTTTCGACCAACCCGAAAGAATATAGCATCTAGAGGTAGTTAAACATGAGTTTGAAAATACACGGGCAGACCTCAGGCACAGCAATGCTGCGCCATCATCAAGTCACTTACATTAATTGTATACCACCACTGAGAACCTCGAAAAGGATATAGTCCACTACAGCATCGCTTAGAGCTATAATAAGAGTTTGAGATCATATCGTGCACAAAGCTTACTTTGGGCCAATATCCTTGAGGGAGCAAATCTGTTCCTCTCCCATTGCAGACATGACAGTCACCACCAGATCCTTCCCTTCTCCAAATCCATCCTTGATCTGCATAGAATGCCAGATAAGTCTTGACACCAATCTTAACTTCATATTATAACAATTACCAACTATGCAAAAAATCAACAACGGCCACAAAGCAGCATCAAGTAAAGGACATGAGCCTCAAATACAAAGAGCTAATCACCACTGACATTTTCCTCGACATTCTTATAAAAGAAAAAGGTTTGAAATTTACACGTAACCAGAGTTCCATTTTTGGCAGCTATGAAAGCAAATAGTCTCCTCCATTCTCGTAGTGGATTTAAATTATGCTGGAGGGTGATACTGATGCAAGAAAATGAAGGCCTCGTGTGTACATCGATACAAGTAGAGTATTCAGATGATATGAAGCAGAACTCATAAATGTATTGCTAACATTCCATGGATAGTGAGTTCAGATCGTGAATAGGATTTACCAAAAGAAAATTTGAGAAATAGATTGCATGTTTTTAAACGAAATAGATAGCACTTATTTTTTCCTCACACACTAAATGCCAAGTCCTTAAAAAATAAAAAAAATCAGATCTTAAAGATAGCACCACTCAATAATCCATCACAAGGACAATATGACACGTTTATATCAAATTTATGCAACAAACCTGATAGAGCAGTGTGTCGTCAGTGGGAAGCCTGAGGTCATCCTTCGTGCTCCCAGATTCAGTTAAAAGACTGACCTGAAATAACAAAAAATGCCATGATGATGATTATTATTTATTAGAACAAGGATTATATACACCTAGAGAAAGAAGATTTTATATAAAAAACTCGAGACATACAAATCCGTCCTCAGAGATATCAATTAGCTGGTAATCAGTGCGGTTGACATGAGGAACCTGCAGTGCCAATATGTTAATTTTGCTAATTTGAAAATGAAACCAACCGTACAAAGATAAGGATATATGGAGCATACATCACAGTTGTGAGATGAAGGGACTATATCTTCAAGTTTCTTTCCGTTAAAGATATCGATCGCCACAAAGTGACACTTGGCATGACCATGCTTTCCAGTTTTTGAGGTAGAGACCTCTACAACCTGTACCATGCTAATTCATAAATTCGTGGACATCCAAAACCAGAAATCATGACAAGAGAAGCCTCATAGAAAGAGATAAAGTAAAGCCATTAAAGTTTCCTCAAATGAGTGCACACAGATATATCTAGATGGTTTGAAAGGAATATAAGATGTTTATACAAAAGAAACACAATATTCATTATATGGATGATTCGTTTAGAAAATCTACCTTTGTGAGCGCATCACAAACATAAATCAAATAGGTAGGACTCATAGGATAAATATAAAGATTACAAAGGAGCCAAACAAAGTCTTCGAAAAAAATTGAAATTAAAAACTAGGGTCAAAAAGAGAATTCATTAAAGTCCAAAAAATGAGGCATATTAATATCCATCCTGATAGGTAGGGTTGGGCATTGGGCTGGGCCGGCCCGACCCGGCCCAAAACCCGACCCGTATAACCCGACCCAAACCCGAACCCGAAATTTAATGGGCGGGCCGTGGGCCCTAAAATGAGCCCATATTGATTAACGGGCCGGGTTTGGGCCTTAGAAGGCCCAAACCCGTTAGCCCGATAGCCCGATCCATTCTAAAGCAAGTATATTTATATCCAGTACGGTATAATTATATCAATTATATTCATGTTCATTCCAAATACCATGTTCTAACTTACTATCCTTATTCAAGTGTAGAATAAATGCTTAGATACATTAATAATCATATCCAATAGTGGATTGAGGATATTATTACATTAATATACAAGATTATTACATTAATATGCAATAATGGAATCTGTGTCCTCAAGTGTTACAACATGTACAACTGTAAGTAATCAATTTGTAATTGGGTCATAGTGCCCGCATCTACAATAGAATATGTAATGGTGAATTGAATGGTGGTTTAAGTCGCCATATTTTTACCACATTTGTATTTCCAACATACAACTAATGTTAAAATCACAAATTAGTTAGCATACTTTATAGTTTTAAACATGCACACATGCATAAGAACAACCACACAAATGCAAGAAGAATGGAAGACACGATATTCGTATACATAGGTGTTAAATTGGGCCGGCCCGACCCGAACCCGACCCATTTTATTTGGGCCGGGTTTGGGCTTGGGCCTAATTTTTGAAAATAAAATGGGCCTAGGCCCGACCCGTTAGCCCATATTCTAAAATGGGCTTGGGCCAGGCCAAGGCGAACCCGGCCCGAGCCCGGCCCATGCCCAACCCTACTGATAGGTAAGTATGTAATCCATTAGAAACAAGTCTGTGCGAAATACATGCAATTAGGTACTTTCGATTGCAAAAAGTCAACTGAGCGCTCATTTTTATCATTCACTGTCCCTCCAAACAAAATATTAAAATGAAATACTGCAGACTAGCATCCATAAAGAAATGCCATGGGTCCCACAAAAATGGACGATAGTGCTCATTCAAAATACAGCTGATATAAAATTTAGACTAGCATTTACAGGTTTCAAAAACTTGTTTACATTGAGAGTAACTATCACAAAATCACATCTTCTTTCACATATTCATTTGCATACGGCATCATGCTTATGTCGTGACCTGACCAAACAAATGTCCATATCACATTTTTGAACTTTAATGGGGCCCATGAAGGTCTAGGAAATGGATTATTCTGTTTACAGCTATGCAAAAGGACACTTTTAATATATATTGTATTTACGCAATATGATTAGTAGACTGTTATGCTAGACCCCATCAAACATGATAACAACCAAAAGAGGACAACTTGAGCTAAGTAGTGATGGAAAATTCATTGAAAGAAGCAAATCAAAATTACCCATTACAAGGTACAACAAATGGCCCACATACAGCTCAAATATTATCCATGAATGTTATACCGGCAAAAGGCAAGAGACAACTGCTCAATAACACCAAGCTCTTCATTTTGATAACTCTACTGAATAAATACCAAACTGGAATAGAATGGAAACAAGTTTCCCTCATCTAAGTGCAATGATAAATCATTTTTAGCATTAGAACTATGATTGGGCTGCTTCCAATTCTTATTAGAGAAATTTCAGACATTATTCTGTACCTCAATATCGCATGGATCATGCAGATCGAAAAAAGATTCAAATCTTACAATAATTGTAAAAAGATAAAATTAATTTCATTTATTGCGTATTTTCTTGTAGAATAGTTCTTGCAACATGTGCTTTAACTAGATTCATGTCGTCAATAGGGTAGGTCACATTCTAAACGCCCGTAATTTTCCGGGAATGACTCACAGGGTACTTCCGACAATTTGCATTCTAGTCTGTTGCTTGTCGACCTTGCTGTTCTTACTTTCTAACGTTGCCACAGCTTACATCTCAGCATAGATCTTCCCAGCCAACCAACCCAGCGCTATTAAGGCCACATAATCTACACGTTCCACAAAATTGAGCTCAATGGCATCACAAGCCCGAGTTTTGTGCTTCAACTACTCAACGGCGTCGCCTGTTCATGCCACACACAACATCACAGTGTTCAAGGAAATCAGATGATCAAACTCTAATCATTTAGTCCACCTTGGTGCAGCCCTAAACCTTGGTGCAATCGTCATCACAGATCAGCGCCGATACTCAGCAGAGATGCCAGCTACCTCCTACCTCAGATGGTGCAACGAGAGTCAAAATGAGAGCATCCAATGATTACGAATTGGATAGCATTTCCTTGAACCTAAGACTACCCTCATCACAACATCAAACTCTTACCATCCTTAACCTCGGCACAATCAACACCACTGATTGGCTTTGGTCCTCTATGGTAGGGATGATGTTAACTGCTCCCCTGCATAGCACAATGCCACTAAGAGAGCCAATGCCATCCAACGCGTAGGAGTTAGATAACACGTGTTTGGACTTAAGAATAACTTACATGCTGATATCCTAACTAAGAGCAAATGATGGTAGTAAATATTACCATGTGCCATCCAGTTATGGGCGACAAGATAAGCTTAAGCATCAACCCATCCAGTCTGTTTGAACTACCAGACCAAAAGTTGCCCAACAGGACTGCTGGACGGATAACTTATTGATTGGACAGGATGTTGCTATAATTGAAATTATGTATGTTTATCCATAATATGTGAAATATATTTAGCACACTGATTAAATGTAATTATTTCATTGGTAATTTTATCTAATATAAAAGCAAAAGAAACGTGCCATGCATAACTGTAAATGTATCTACCCCCTTCTTTATATTTAAAAAAAAACTCAAAACTAAATCTGTATCCATATTCTGATAAACATGACTATGAATACATATGTGGACGTTAAAATGGGCATGGAATCAAATCGAAGGAGCTAGAATGCAGATGTCAAAATCTATCTGGATAACTCTTTGCCCAAGCAAATGATTAAACAATCAACAACAAAAACATCAAATCCTTTTCCCACAATTAAGTAGGGTCAGCTACATGGATTCTTCGCCTCCATTCAGATCCACCTTGGGTCAATCTCAGGCTTATATCCAAAAAAACTAAGATCCCTTCGTATAGTCTCTTTCCAACACTTCTTGGGCCGTCTTCGCCCTCTCTTAGCCGTCTCAACATCCCAACACTCGCATCTCCTAACTGGTACATCAGCTGACCTTCTTTGAAAATGACCAAACCATCTTATGCGGTTTTCTCGCATCTTATCCTCGATCGGGGCTACACCAACTTTCTTTCGGATTGCATCCAAATGACTAGACATTCATGCGAAAAAATTGTTGTCCTGTCAAATCACTTGTACATTTAGACGACATGATCAACTATCATCGCTACCACCAGACAGGCCATGATCTCCAGTAAAGGTGATCTTCAAAACTTTGATCTAACTTGACCTTGAATTCCATCATATTGCTACCATCGAATGGATCAAAACCAAACTATTAGGGTGTGTTCGGTTGGGGGGTTACCCCCCAAAACCCATATCCATAACCCACTTGTGGGGCCCACTATCTTTTCATCACAAAAAATATATATTATACCATCATATCATCTAAAAATCATAAAATACTCAACTTCTACTCATTATTTCAAACTTCAATACAATCACATCACAACGACTACCTACTTTTTCAAATTCCAATACAATCATATCATAATAACTACCTATTTTTTCAAATTTCAATAAAATCACATCACACAAACCCACCAACCCTTAACCCACCAACCAAACACACAAATACAAAAACGGGTTATCCTCCCCCAGATAACCCACGAACCAAACACACTGTTAGTTTATCCAGTCTCAAACAATGTGCCCTTGGCGTGTTTCGCATTCTCATTTGACCAAAAAACACAAAGATCGCCATCCTGGACCTTTATGGATAACAATAAATATGAGCCACCATATTGCCCACTGCATGCATCTCCCTACAGGACAAGGAAGCGCAAGTTGTGGCCTCCCTCCAATTTCCTCATCCTAGGATCCTTTGTCTATATGCACAAGAGAACAATGACCCCACTCCGATATTGTTCACTTCCTCCTGATCACAAATAGGAATCTTGGATCATGAATGCAAGCGCTCCCCAAACACCAACAGAAGAATACGCAGGGCAAAGTGCAAAATGCACAAGTGAAGTCTATGACAGTTTTTATCAGGTTCAGCTGCAAAGGGGTGGATCTTCTGAAGATGCTAGTAAATAGTGCCTCTGTTGGATACCGGCACACTCTCATTGTAAAGTACAGAGAGTTTGGGGAAAAAATGTTGAGAAAAAAGAATCGGGCAATGATCATTGTTTGTGCTTAAGAAATATATAAATAATCACAGAGATAACTACAAGCACCAAGATTCAGGCTTGTTCTAATAGATCTACTGCAGAGTAATTCTTCGTATCTCTCATGGTGGAACACCAGCCATTGTGCACCAACCACAATGCCCAACTGAGAGCAAGAGGCCATAGTTTTTCTGCCTTCGAGCGGGAACAAGCCACCCCAAGAGAAGTACAGGACCCCTCATCTTCTTAAGCCTCAGCATCCCCAACTTGCATCCTTCATCGGCAACTCCCAATCAATAAAGGAGATCACATGGCTCTCCTGTTGCAGGCCACAACAGAAGGAACCCCACATCAAAGCTTCCAAATGTAATCGGACCTCGGTCATACAATTAAGTAGAGAGGAAGAACAGAAAAGCATCCGTCGACATATCTAAGCAGCACAAGACAACCATCAACAAACAGACATGAAACCTTCAATATGGATGGTTTTTCTTGAGCTTTTGATGCAATCATTCTCAAATTAGCAGAGCAAATCGAATTGAAGCAGATGGTTAATTTGGAGATTTTTCAAATTAGGGATTCACATCCTTAATTAGTTATTTTAATTAGTTTGCTTATTTTATTTAAATAAATTGAGATTGCAATCTCAACATTTTTGGTAGATAAAATTAGTTAAGAGACGATTAGAATCGGTTAGAGTCAATTATGATCGGTTCGGATTTTATTTGAATTTGAATTTGATTCACTTTCTATTTTTGTAATTCCATCCGTCCTATATAAAGGGGTTGGTAATCTATTGTAAGGAGGCAGTTCAAAATATATTTAAATTGAGATTTATCTCTCTTTATATCTCTCTCGGCGCGATCTTGCGATTCTTCTCCGAAATTGGTAATCTATTGTAAGGAGGCAGTTCAAAATATATTTAAATTGAGATTTATCTCTCTTTATATCTCTCTCGGCGCGATCTTGCGATTCTTCTCCGAAATCTCGCGCAACCGGTGCGCTCTTCTCTTCTCCAACCCTCTAATCTCTTATCCACCAACTATTTCCACTGTCAAAATAATCTTTCACCGTTGCAATTTTTTCTGCATCAGCTTCTCCACCAGCAAGATTCAGCCAGCCTACCAGAGCCGATGACCAGATGGAGAGTCTGGACAATTGATGGTTACATAAATTTTTCCAAAAGAAAATTGATTGTTATTTTTGGCATGCATAAGGAAGAAGTTATCTTCTCCTTAACTGAGTGTGCAGGTGTCATGATCTCTATAGATGGTGGCTTGGTGGAGGTAAATACAAGTAGGACCTTGCTAGACATCTTTCGGAGAGGCATCCTAGGCATCCCCTTCATTTCAAAAAAAAATTGAAAATTACAAAGGTTCCTTTTTCGGGTGTACCAGGAACTAAAGGGGAAAAAATAACAAGAAAATATAAAGAGAAGCTGAAATAACATGAACTATAGAACTTAATACTTATATCAGATATCTGTAAAACTACAGCAGCAATAGAAAGCCTCATAAACTCCATCTCCAGAACAGAAAATAAAATCTTCAAGCAAATAGACCATCTTGAAAAGTGATTCTTCATCAAACCAGAATACTCAAGTCTAAAAATCTCGGGTCTCAAATTATAACAGTCATATTTGGGGAGATTATCCAATCCTACCCTTTCCACTTGGACGAGACTTCCACTGCAAGTCTGCAAGCTACTCATGACATTTCAATGCCTGGTAGAAGTCTACCCGATGCCTACTTTGGAACTTCCGCTTGTGAGTACTAAGTGGAAGTGAGTATTTAGTAGAGGTCCGTTCGGGAAACGAGGTTGGATATGCGATTGATATGTACTCATCATTAGAAATTAACACACCTTACATCATTTATTTATTTATTTTCACAATAACTCCTTTTTAAAAGCCAAAGAATGACTAGCAGCGGGTAGTAATTATCAGATAGTTTTCTCGTTGTCCCTTGTCACTGGTCAAAAGCATAAAATTGATCTAGCTTGTCAAATAGGATGAGTGCATACTAGATTTACCTGCAGCACAGGAACAAGAAGCATAATATCTCTATATACAATGACATATTTTTCTCAAAAAAAAAATAATCCAATGAGATCTGGTATTTCATTTGTTAACGAAATATTATAAGGCTATAAGCACGCAATATAAAACCTTTAACAATTTTACACCCGGGAAAAACTTATGCTGCAATAATGATGAAAGTGCATCTCAAATACTCTCACAAGAATATCAAAAGAATATACTAGCATGGAAGAAGTCGTAATGCAACTTTACTTTCTACCACTTGTGTATACCTGTTTTTCTTTTGAAAAGCCGATAGCATGTACCAGTTCGGTCTAAATTATACAAGAGCTTCAATCTCCGATTGAGAAATGAACTATATTTCTAGTAACAATCAAGGGAAATCCAATTTCTCATTAAAATAAGAACACCATGGTTAAGCACACGTTGCATAACAAGAGTCAATTTAGGGAAGAGCTAATTAGGTGCATTTGTTTAATACTGGTTTAAGACAGAGTTGCTTATTACAAACAAATGTACAACGTCGCGAAAATAGAAAAATTGCATTCATAGCAAGGCAAAAGCTGTCCGAATTTAATGTGCCATCAAATAAAATAGTGATTTTATAAAAAACATCCCTCTCAACAAGTGCTTAGGTAAAATGTTTACAAATGTCTTTTTACGCATCTGAGGTTGAATTTGTATTTTTTTCTTGTGATGAACGATGCCCCATTACTTCAGCATGCATAGAAGTTGAACATAACACCTACTCTCAGATAGAGGGAACAATATGACATGTAGGAAAAGGTACAACACCAATCGAAGATAGTAATAAGCCACTGCAAGCAATACGAGGCACACAAACCGCTCAGACGTGAGAATTCAGTTGTTACAATGCTCCAAATTTGCATAATATGAAATTCATCTCAAAGTTGACTAGTTAACATAGAGCCACCATCTGAAACTTGAAGGATAAGGAACAAGAACTTATTCCAAGATCTCGCCTGATTGAACATTTTCTGTTATTGAAGGATAAGTAAGAGTTATTTTGGTTCTTTCTTTAGTAAGCTTACCTTTCTAAAGCGTAACCGGGGAACTGAAGCTTTGAGATCTAAAATACATTTAAAATGGAAGAAACTATAAAAAAGGGGAAAGAGAGGTCGGTTCTTTATTTAGTAAGTTTTGTGGAAGGATGTTCTCAATTAGTTTACTTAAATTGTACCTTGTAAACTTCCTTCTTCACAGTCACATTATGAGATAAAAAGAGCAAGTTCGTATTTTCACTGCAAGATGTAGTGCATTTTTCCTTAATAAGTTTAAAAATCTGGACTATCCCCCTCCCTCCCACACACATTACTCCGTCTAAACACATGACAATGTCACACCAAAACCACCCTAAGCATATCAATTCAATGCCAGAAGCAACAGGACAGGCCATGGATACCAGTAAAGGCACAATTCACCGGCTCGTTGCATTTGTAGATTGGTAGAAGTTACATACACGGAAAAATCCCATCCATAAATTTATATCTCGTATTCATGTAAACACGCCACCGTTGGTTAAATAAATGTAATTAGCAGAATAACCTAATTTTGTCACCCTATTCTCTGTCAAAATAGAAATGCTTCACAATGATCAACCACAAAACACATCACAAAAGCAGGAAGGTGTCGTAATTCAGAGGCAAGATACACCATTTTTTCATATTTGCAGTACCCATCACGCCCTAATTTATGCTAAAGCTGAACAAATGTCCGGTCGGAATCGCAAAAGCTAGTGATTGAATTGCAAAATGAGTCGATGAATAGACAAGGCATCTGCAATGATGATGTAAAAGCACCCTTCCTCTCTTTACTTTCCCAATGCTCCCTAAATCATTAGCAATATTATCAACCCAATGAAAAGTTTAATAAAATCTGTATTGCTCATTAATCAAATCACTGCATCAATGAAGAAATGATGCATCAGCAATTGATGTTGAAAGTACCATTCCTGCCATCACCTCTTGATCTTGGCCTCATCTCATCATTATGATCGGTAAAAACGTTATTCGTGTTTCCATCTCACCTTTACCTATGCCAAAAATTTTGGATCTACACCAAATCTCAATCATGATTGCAATGATCAAATCACAAAGTACACCATTCTTGCCATTTCCATTCCTTATCGTAGCATTATTTTACCTAAAACAGATCTTTTCATATCAAAAATAGCAATCTGAATCATGAGAACTCAAAGTACAGTTGCAAGGAAGATGGGAATTGGGAATAAAATACACCATTTCCTTCTTCGTGTTCCTAATTCTGATCCACCATTTACTTGAGCTACATCCAATCATCATGAGCAAATCCTCGATCAAATTTATAAGTTCTCAGTTGTCGATGAGACTAGATCAGAGTTAAATGCATCTCTCCCGCATTCCCTAGTCATGTCCCTATTATAAATAGAAATTATCATGTCTGATCAAAATCACAAATATAAATTGTGGAAGATGGAGGGAACCTTGTTCTACAGCCTAACCCCTTGCCCCATACACAATAACACATGATAAATCTTATCATCCCAAGAAAACCCTCAACAAAATCACAGGCACTTGATAATCGATCAAGAAAAGCATCAGGAAAAAAGGTAGGAAGACGTCATGATTGAAAGGCAAAATACACCATTCTCATGTTTCCACATCCCTGGTCACACCCTTATCTGAGCAAAAAAATTATCTTCCCAAGCAAAACCTGATCAAAAATGCAAGTACTCGATGAACAGATCGTAAAACGCATCATAGAAGAGTCTAGGTATCAGCGATTGGAGATGAGCAACCTGCCATCGCCCCCTGATTTTTGTTTGATCTCGATGTTCCAATCCATCAAAAAAATCACAAGGAGTTGAAGTAAAACCTTATTCTGCCTTCCATTTTACCTATATTTAAACCAAATCTTTTCATCTGCACCAAGATCCCGATCAAAAGCACGATGATAGGATCACATAACACACCATTCCACCATTTATATTCATAATTATACCCATATTTCACTCAAACCTCATCTTTTCATTTTACGCAACTCGAATAATGAAAACTCAAAAAACAATCAACAGGAAGCCATAGCAATTGGGAGCAAAAACACCATTCACAACTTTTTACTCCTGATCCACCCCTTAGTTAAGATGTATCCTAAGATCCTGCGAAAACCATCCATCAACATTTACTCAATGGTTAATAGACAAAATCAGGGCAAATGCACAGTGCCACATTCCTGTACCTTCGTTTTGCCTAATATTATCATTTCCACTCAAAATCACAAAAAAAATATTGAGAAATCGAAAACACCTTTATCGACAGGCAGAAGCACTAGATCTTTCTGAGCAAAGCCTCGATATCACAAGTACTCACGACGGATCACAAAATGCATCCGGAAGAGACAGGAAGGCATTACCATTGAAAGGCAAAATACACCATTCCCCAGACCCCGCACCCCTATGCTAAACTTTCTTATACAGAGTAAATCCTACAACAGAAAGGCAAGCAAATGATGATCGGATCGCTGAATGCCTCAAGAGATGAGGAATCTACAATCGGACGGAAGAGCAACATGGCTGTCTTCGCATTCCCAATCACTTCCTAATTCAAGTCAAAACCTCGCTCAAAAGAACAGGTACTCCGTGATCAGATCACAAAACACATAACCAAAACCGATAGTCTGCAGCCCGAGGTGGAAAAGATCATCGCCGCCATCATCACTCCTGATCGCGCTCATATTTACTTAAATCCTACTGTTTCCTACTATAACCGCAAAAACCACACAAAAATTCGACGAAACATTATGCGAACTCCAGCTCATCCTCGTGATCACGCTAAATCTCATTATCCGTAGCAAAACCTCGAGCAAAATCGAAAGCACTAAACGATCAGGTCCAAAAAACGCCAAAAGACTTCATTTCCGCTGTCGCGTTACCGGCCGCACCTCACACAGTCCCGATCCCATCGTCGCCAGTAAAAAATCGCGGTAAAATTCAGAAACAATCAAAAAATAGAGGAAACAATCATGAGGAGATCGATCGGGGATGGATTCGATCTGATACCTTGCAGGGGCGGCCCTTGATGACGATGTAGCCGTTTTTGCGGATGGTGCCCGCCTGCTGCGGGTAGGTCTTGGATGCTCCGGCGTCCGCCTTCGATTCGAAATGGTGTTCCTCGTCCGACATCGCCGATCGATGAAGAGGCGATGGGATCGATCTCGATCTCGAAGTCGCTCGCTCTGAGGTGGAAGGGATGGATCGACGAGTGGTTTGTTACAAGTGGCGGATGAGAGGAGGCGAAGACGAGAATCCAATCGGGACCCACGAGACTTTCGGATATTTATATATAATAATATATCGTCTCTCAGTAGTGCTTAACAGTTTAGAGAAAAATATCTTTTGATTCGGCGGATAATCCGACCCGTTTATCCAATCTCAGTGGATTTTGCTCGTGTTTGGTGTCTTTACATATGTACCCTTGAAAACAATTTCACTACGTAGGCACCCCTTTGTAAAATCTTGTTATTGCATACATCCCCGTTAGAGATTTATCTATCACAATAGCACTAATTTTGCATCTTAAGGTTGTGTTTGGTTGCAAGGTCAAACCGTTAAATAGGCTAAGTCATATGAATCTGAGCTTCGATGACAAACTCACTCAAATAGCTAAAATACACTATAACAAAATTGAATTATAGTGGTTTTTTTCAAAATCCATCACTAAATTAGCCGTTATTATATATATATATATATATATAACGACGATATTATTCTTTGCAAAATAATTTTTCGTACTTGAAATTAGCAACGAATATCATATATATCGTTGTATCATTAGCAACGGTCCACATAGCGACGCTTATCCGTTGCTATTTTTCAAACTTCTAATTAATCGTCGCCTATTAATTAGAAGTTTGAAAAATGACAACGGATAAGCATCGCTATGTGGACCGTTGCTAATGATACAACGACAGATATGATATTCGTTGCTAATTTCAAGTACGAAAAATCATTTTGCAATGAATAATATCATCGTTATATATTTAACAACGGCTAATTTACTGACAGATTTTGATAAAAGTGTCAATATAGATCAGTTTTGTTGTAGTGATAAAGCTTGCATGTTTCCCTTCTTGGATCTTTTTAATTGAAAGATATGTGGGTATTGTACCCTAGTCTGAAGCTCCAATCAATTTATTGTAGAACCCAATTTTACAAGGATCATTAGAGGAAAAATATATGATTGAGATAGCCACAACATACTAACATAACCTCGAAGGATAACAAAATGCAATGATGGGATCTGAGGTAGTAGAAAAGATCTAAAGGATGTAGATCTAAATTTTGGGTGATTATCGCCTCAATTGAATATTCATACTAAGAAGCATATATTATACTTAGTGGAGATCTGCAAGACTTGTATGCCAAAGTTTAAGGTAATGGAGAACCGTCATGCGTTAAGGATTGGCTCCATTTAGTGAGAAAAACCACGGGGATAGATTGAGAACCTTACAGAGCCAAGAGCTCATTTTTGTTATAGACTTGCTCATCAAATAAGGGTGTGTTCGGTTCCGGAATAAGCAGGAAAAAAGATGGGGAATAAGGAGAATAAGGGTTAATTCTTTGTTCGGCTGGAGGATAGGAATAAGAAGAATAAGGTGAAATAAAGGTAGGTAAGGTGGGACAAAGATAGGAATAAGAGTGAAATAAGATGGAATAATGGGGAATAGTCGTACCACTGAGAACCGTGTCGGGAGGTAGGGGTGCACATGGATCGGATTGGTTCGGATTTTAGCTTAATCCGTGTCCAATCCAACCTTAACGGATTTTTGTTTTTGCGAATCCAATCCAATCCATTGAATATCTAAATCCAATCCAACGGATTACGGATTGGATCGGATTGGTTCGGATTTTATACATATAATTCTTCAGTCAATAGTCAACTTTACACGTCTATACTTTAGAGCATACTATCCCTTGAACATTCGAATAATGACTTAAAAATAGGTCATATGAATAGAAGTAAAAAAAGGGAAAAAAACACATCAAGTGAAAGTTGTAGAATTCCATCAAACCATTGTAAAAAGTTAAAGACCGCATAATCGAACTACAGGATTATATTGAATTTGAAATTTAAGTTTTCTTCAATAAATAATACATTAGTTTGTTTTTTACCATATATTTCCACCAAATGATTCCAATAAAAACAATACAAGTTAGATAAATAAAACATGTGATCTATATGATCGGTTATTGATGAAGTCTATGATTAACTTAAAATGTTAAGTCATGCCAAATCTGTCCACTCGCAAGAACATCTTTCAGGGCTCTATAATATGTCATTAAAAATGGGAATCATAGAACAATCATATTCGATTAAGTATGCAAGAAAAAATAACTTAAATATTGCCTACAATTTAGGCATCATGTCTCATTTAAAATAGACTTGAACTGGACTTTATTTGTAAGATTATATCTATAGTCAAAATATGCAAATTTTATGAAAAATAAGAAAAAAAATATATATCAAATTAGAAATAAAAGGAATTGAAATAATGTTTATTTCTTCTTAGATGGCTATGACATATTTGAATGTGTAATCGAGTTAATTTCATCACTAAACTAGGATTGCAAGTTAGAGCAAATAAAAGGTGAGAAGCAAAGGGAATAAAAATATATAACAAATGTACCAGAGAACTATCCCAAATCTATTTTCTTTTAATGAAGATAAGAAGAGTGGCAGCATTCGGAGGTCAAATGGTATCACGTGGGAGGGTATTATATTGTTTGAGATGAGCGAAGACATCATGGGGAATGGGCGGTGGTAAAATTGTGCTGGAGGAATAACATTGTGCAAGAGGGAGGCATCAACGAAATAAACTAAGAGGGAATTGGGAAGAAATTTGGCGGCCAATAGTGAAATGAGAGAGAGAGGGAACTAGGAGAGGAATAATCAAATATAGATTTATAATTTTACAAGTTATAATCATACTTTATTATTTTGGAGATTTAACATTTACCTTTAAAGAAAGAATAAAGAGTGATATCTAGAGGATTTGTATCCAAGATTGATATGGAAAAAAATGGCATGAGTGACATTGATTATTCCTTACAGAGATTTCGAAATAGGTACACATATATATTCTGTATGTATGTATGTATGTATGTATGTATGTATGTATGTATGTATGTATGTATGTATGTATGTATGTATGTATGTATGTATGTATGTATGTATGTATGTATGTATGTGTATGTATGCATGCATGCATTTATGTATATTTGTATGTATGCATGTATCTACATTCACACGTGTATTAACGGATTAACGGATTGGATCGGATTAGATTTTGGTAAAGATCCGATCAAATCCATACTTTAACGGATTTCAAAAATACTAATCCGATCCGATCCATTAGAATGATAAAACCAAACCAATCCGATCCAATAGCATCGGATTGGATCATATTACGGATTTTATCCTATCCGTGTGCACCCCTATCGGGAGGAGAATTGGTCCCTTATTCCAGAGCCTATTCTCCAACCGAACACGTCCTAAATTGGCATTCGAGGAGAAGCAGTCAAGGTTTAAGTGACAACATTATGGAATGATTGGATTTTATCGACTTGTTAAAGGAGGTATACTACCATTTATATCGAAAGGATGAAGATCAATACTTCATGCGATCACCTTCACGAACAAACGAAGATTTCTACTATCAAATCATGTATTATCACTGAGAGAGAAAAACAAGGTGTTGCCATTTGACTTTGAGTTTGGATCGATCACTTTGAACACAAAGTAGTGCTCAAAACCCGAGGCTAATGAGAGGAGACATCAACATAGAATGCGCTACCATTGTTTCCAGAGTGGGTACATTGTTGGAGATTGGTCAGAGCAACCTGAGATTCATGAGAATGCTTACTGTAGTATTTGTTATGTAGCCCTTAGCCAATGTTTTTTTCCGTTAGAAATCCAAATTTTGTTCTCTTTAAGACTTTTATGTATCGTTTGATTTTTTATTTATCGAATACAACCTTCTATAGTTTTAAATTGTCATTGTGCGTACAAGGACATTGCTCTTCCTTAAGTTGTACAAGGACATTCTTACGTATTCCTAGATTGTTTAAATCTTGCTTCAATGGTAGAGACAGATAACGAAAAGGACTAAAAATAAACATAATATAGTTTCATGTTATAGTTCTTTAAACTCCTCTCCGACGATTTGAAGAGATTAACGGCATGTGTATGCGTGTTAATAGAGATATTCCATAAGAATCAGTGTTTAATTATGAAACATATCTGAACACGTGTTAACGGTAAATTTCATAAAGATACAAGTGTAAAAATCTTTCTTTGGTACACTCAATTAGTGAAAACGCTAATTTATTGAAAACGATGTCCACTTCTGAAGATATCTCCGAACAATTTTCTAATTAAGCGTATTGGGAATATGGCATATGCTTTTGGACTGGAGAATATAGACATGGATAAGTGGAATCCGGATAGCGGCAAGAAAAAAAGACTCAGCGAACACGGGCCATTCGTATGGGAATCAGAATAATCCGTCTCTTTTTTTCCTGTGAAATGAAATCTTGTCCAACTACATCATAACCTTTAGAGTAAATTATATAAAAGTTCCTCAACTTTACGCTCGAATTCAATGTAGTACATGAACTTTTAAAAGTCACAATGTGCTACCAGTGGTTTCAATGTAATACCTCCGTTATCTTTTTCGTTAAATTAACCGTCAAATTTATTTCGTGGACCATTATACCCTTTAATGTCTTCCTTTGTCCGTCCTTCACGATCCATCTAAGAAACGGGGGGTGGGTCCCATCCTAGATGGGGGGTTTCTCTCATTGTATAAATGATGAAGAATGAAAGTGGCAGATGCACTTGCTGCTTGAGGATGGTGTTTGGGGGGAGGTCCCCCCCTCCTCATCCCGAGGGCCCTCCCCTCCTCCCCTCGAGGGGCCGACCGCCCCCACCCCCCTCCTCCCCCCGAGGGGACGACCGGGCCCACCCGTCCCCCCCCCTCCTCCCTCCCAAGGGGCCGACCGGACCCGACCCCCTGTCCCCCCCTCCTTCCCGCGAGGGGCCGACCGACCCCCCCCCCCCCCCCGAGGGGCCGACCTCGCCCCCCCTCCCCCCCCCCCCCCCCGAGGGCGGCGACCCGGGCCCCTCCTCCCCCCGAGGGGGCCGACCAGGCCCCTCGTCCCCCCCTCCCTCCCCCCGAGGGGCCGACGAGCCCCCCCCCCCCCCTCTCCCCGAGGGGGCCGACCGCTCCCCCGTCACCCCCGCTCCCCCCGAGGGGGTTGACCAAGCCCCCCCCCCCAAGGGGGCTAACCGCCTATATTGTTGGGTCTATAAGCTTGAGAAATATTGTTTAGTAAACGATAAACTCAGATGCCTTCTTCGAGAACTGGGATGCATTCGGTTTTCTTATTTGACTACTTCATCTGACAATTGTTTTTCTATTATTATAAATAGGATTTGATCGTAGTGAATGGCACACGAAAAATAGAGCGGTCGTATTGATCCACAAAGCGGATCAACAGTCGATGTGTTGACCACTTCAAAATTCCGTATTAATCAACAATCAACCCACAATGTAATGTTAAGCAGTGGAAAACAAGTGTGGAGTCAAAATTTATTATTAACTCTACAAAAATGTGTATAGTGCAAGTATGTGTAGAGTGTCGAACTCAGGAAGCAAGAAGGATAGATCAGAGGGGGGAACGACTAGTTGACCCGCCAGTCAACGAGGGTTGGCGCCTGGTTGGTCCACGTGGACCAACCAGGAAAAATCCCCGAGAAATGTTTTGGAAATTCGATTAAAAATAGAGAATGATTTTATTAATTTTAGGTTATAAAATGAAAAATATTTGTTATTTTCGAAGGTATTTTAATCTAATTTTTAATTATTTTTATGAGTTATTCTTTTACAAGTTACCTTTTATAGGGTATATAGGTATATACATATATATATTAATATTTTATTTTTATTTTGTGTATTTAATTTATTTATTTTTGTTTATTATTTTATAAATTTATAAAGTATTTTTATACACTTAAATATATTTTTATTTTATTTTTTTGAAGTGTTTAATACACTTAATAAAATAGATGTATAAATTATACATGTATACTTGTAGGTTTTATACCTATGTATTATAGACAAGTATTTTATTTTGTATTTTCTTGAGGTTTTTATTCTGATTTTAATATACACATAGATTATAAATATTATTTACAAAATTATAAAGATATAAAGTTTTAAAAATAATGAATAAATAATAAAATGAATATTTCAATCTGTATAAGTATACAATAGGGGTCCAAAACTCAACTTTCAAACCACAGCTTCGCCAAACGTGATACCACCGCCATTAAATAGCTTATTTTAAATTATATACAATTAAAGGTGAGTTTGGTGCATTTCGAGCCTTTATTAGGGAGATACAGGTTTGGGAAGTTAGGATTCTGTAATTTTATTCAGATCATAACTTTTTATCTGTACATTATTTTTGAGTGAAATCAATTTTGTATTTTTCTATATGAAATTATCTACAACTCTTAAGTTCAAAGTTTCTTTATTTGAGGTATAAAAAGTAGAATCAAAAATAGATCCCAAAATGAATAAAGAATGAATGAAAATAAGAGGTATTTTTATTGGTTTTTGGCCCTTATCTGCCCCTACTTTATTCCTTGTCGACCTAGTCATCGAGATGCCTAGGTCTCGGGGTTTCGGGTCATAAAATATTTACAATATTTTACTCTTTTTCTTTTCTTTTATTTATTCTATATTTTTGTCTTTAAAAACTGTATTTTATATACTATTTATATGTACATGCATGGATGCTAAGATGCTGGAATTAATGGTATTTTCTCGCATTTGTCAGGGTTTTTGGGGCCAAAATAATAGAATAAAGAAGAAGAAATGTGGATTCATCACCTGTGTGAGACACATGCTTCGACACGTGAGTTTTTGGACAAATTGCATGAATGGGCTTGGGTTTTCTGTTATGTTATGAAGTAAAATTTTATTCAATATTTGCAGTTATAGCCTTGTGCGTGAATGAATTTGGACATGTGCTAATTGTTTGCGAATTTTACACTTTAAACCCTAAGGTTTTCGCACGTGTTATATATTAGCCCTCCGAACTATGTTTTCTTGCAAATAGGTCCCTGTGTGCTGTAGCTCTTTTATTGGTTGAATAAAATAGTAAATAAACTCCAAATCTACTGAAATTTGGATACGTGGCTCCTGCCACTGTGTAAAAATTTTTCTTATTTTTGGGATATTTTCCTTGCTTTTTTCTATTTTTAAAAAATCAAAAACACGTATTTTTGTTACTGTTTGGAAAAGAAAATCAAAGAAAAATATAAAAACTTTTCTAAAAATTCTAAAAAAATTAGGGTCGTTTCTTTTGTTGTGTTTGAGTTTTTGTCAAATTTTTAGCTCATTTGGATTTATAAAACCCATAAAAATTGAAAAACCCTAACAATGTTATAAAAATCATTAAAAATTCTATAAAATTCAAAAAATGCAAACTCTTTTTTTGTAGCTTAGTTTTTGTATATATTTTTCATAAAAAATGTCTCCATATTTTATAGGCCAATTATATATTTTTAATTGGCCTTTCAAGTCTGGCTGCATAGTAATCCACTATTTTCCCCTTTCTTGATTTTTAGAAAATCAACTAAAAATTATAAAATTCCCATAAAATTACCAAAAATATTTAAAAACATAAAAAAACACAAAAATAATTTTATATCAATTTTTGGATCATTTTTGAGTGTTTAAATAATTGTTGAACTTGTTTGTTTATCCATTTTCTTATATAATTAAAAACACAAAAAAACTAAAAACAACTAAAATCCATCAAAAATATTCTCTCTCTTTTTTTATCTTTTTGACTACTTCGTAGGACGTAAGGCTAACCCGTGCTCCTTGAGTCCGACCCTGGTCACTATTCCAGGTTAATAAACTAGCGAGGACCGCTGTTTGATTTCATTGATTTATTGTTCGATTTGGTGGTTCCTTATTTTTCTTGATTGACCGAGTCTCTCTATTCGGGTCGCAACGATGCCGAACACTTTTGCCTTGGCCCGATAGTGAGAGCTTGATTTTTCAGTCATCACCGCGCCGTCGAGGCAACGACCCGGAGGTTCTCCGCCTCCAGCCCAGGCAACTCCATCCGCGTCGATCTCTCTGCATGTCGTTGATTTATATCTGATGTGAGGAACACTACCAGTTTATTCCTCCTAGAGAAACAATCATCGCAGGCTCTGATTCTTATCACGATTGAGGATAGTTGAAGAGAGACGAGTAGAATCATCTAGAGAGTCACAGACGAGGTCAAGTTTATCGCATCGATCACATTCATCAATTGAGAAGCTTCATCTCGATGATTCGAACTATTAGTCATCGCTCGAAGAAGCATTCGGGGAAGAACACATCTTTGTCTCAAGATTGCAGCCCAACCGCTTAATTAAGTTTCAATCCGCGGCTGCAATTGGACCGCTATTGCTGATTAAGAAGATTACACGAGGGGCACCTGATACGTATCTGGGAAAAATTGCATTAACATCCCAATCTTCTGTGAATGTTTCAATAGGTCCTTTACATGTGCCAACACGTGTTCTTCACCGTGACATTTGGAGAATTTACACGAGCACTCCTAGCATTTGTTCTACTCGCAAACAGGGACCTATACAGGCACAACCACGTGCCACACACGTGCCATTCTGGGCAATTTGCAAGGAGCCCCACTAGTTTTGCACTTTACAACTATACCCTTACACTTTATAGAAATTACATTTATACCATCCATACTACATACATATGAAAACTACATAAATAAAAGTCCAAAATGCATAAAAATATAAAAAAATACGTGAAAACACTGTATTTTTCATTATACAAAGTATTAAATACGTCTTAAAAAATAAAAATAATAAAATCAATAAAAAATATAAAATAAATAAAAACTTGCAAAAATCATAACTAATTCAAGAAAAATCCCCTAAAAATGCACAACATATTGTTTTAAAAGGAATTTCATCTACGTTATACAGAAAATTCAATAAAAATATTTCCACATTATCTTCACTCTTAAAAATCGCAAAAACGTCACAGGTTTCCAATAAAAATACAATCTTCATCTTAAGAATTAACCAAAACTCATAAAAATCTTTAAAACATCTTAAACATCTATAAAAACAGAAAATAAAATAAAAATAACAAAACAACAAATTTAAAATCAAATAAAAATTTAACATTTTCTGAAATAATAAAAAATCATAAAATAATTAAAAATATAAAAACAATATAATATTCATTAAAAATTAAATAAAATTTTAGAAAATTTCTTAAAACTAAAATAAAAATTAGGGGAACCGTAAAATCGTAGGTAGTCTATAGTTTACCCATAGTTTCAACAGTTTGCCTCCCTGAGTTCGACACTCCCGTACTTGACAATATACATCTTGTTTAGGAGTATAAATAATGAATAAAATAATAATATTAACTCATCTTAATCTTTTCTGGTAAAATTCACCTGGTCGATACAGCGACGATCGAAATCTTTTTCTTTGATTCTTTTACATGTTTAGAAGACAAGTGATTAGATGACTTTTTCAGATGGCGTCGTTGCCGGGGAGGCAGCGCTAGGATGGATCGCGAAGATCTTAAGACTAGATTTTCGAATCTATTTTCGTGATCTTATTTCTCTGACTTCACGACCTTTTATTTCTGATTTGTGCAGCACAGGTTGAGCCGCATATCACAGAACCGCAAAGCCGCAGAAATTTTTTCCTTGTAAAAATAAAAAAAATCAAGGGCACTTGCCCGTTTCTTTGGGCCTCGTAAAGGCATCTCAATTTGTACCTCTCTCTCTCTCTCTCTCTTCATCTCAGGGTCTGGTCCACCAGGGTTGTGCTCCTGGGGGAGCAGGGCACCCACCGCAGCTTTTTCGATCGCGATTTTTTCTCGAAGGTTTTTCTGCAGCTTTTTTTCGAGATAGGTGCTTGTTAGGATTCATGTGGTTTTCCCCTTCTCTGCATAACCGTAGCTTAGATGTATGCTTATTATACGACACTTAGGTTATTATATCTTGGGCCAATCTGAAAAGACAAAAATACGTTAGACGTCTTTCTCTGAAAATATCCAAAAAAAAGTGAAAATCGAAATCAAAACAGGGACTGTTAACTTCTATCGGATCTTAAAATAAAATGTAAGGACTCCACTTATTTTGGGGAGAGTAACCCCTGAATTTGCATCGCAGGTACTACCTCCAGATCAGTGAGTGAGAGACGACACATAATGTAGAGCCAGAGTCTGGGGCTTCCATCGAAATACTACTTAGTTCACACCTTTACTCACCTTATCTTCAGTGGGTACGCTCGGGTAGACGGAAACGGACTAAGTTTACTTAGCAGAGTGGGAGGTTTAGAGAATACTGCGTAAGGCTCCGTCCTCAAGTAGCACGGGTAGCCGGTGTTGGACATGTGAGCCCACAGCGAGCCATTATGCAATAAATGTTATTGCAAATATCATTCCCTGATCTGAAATGAAGAATAAATAATTTGCATAATAGGTCCCTCTGTACAATTAGGGTTATGTACCATGGCTATCTTAATGATCATACAGCTGTTGATTCAATTATTGAATCATAGAGGCTGGTGCTTGGATGAATATCTAAAGAGTTAGGTTGAGGACTCATCAAGCACCGTCAAATGATTGTTAAGATGTGATCTCCAGCCTGAGTAGGAGATGGCAATCCTTTCTCACATAGGCTGATATCTGACCGACCTCTTGATGCAGGTCCTCTGCATAGGAATAGAGATTCGGAGGTGTCAGATTAGTTAGGTCAAAGAGTTGACTTAACGAGATCGAGATAACCTAAGTCCTATGTTGAATGCTGTCACAACATAGGCACGCATCCTCTGACCGGAGACAGATGTGTTACTATATGTCTGAGTGTGTACATTTGGCAGACCAATAGGTTGATGACCTAACCAAGGTCTATACACCGGCGCGCTGGTGTGCATGTAAGGGCATATGAGTAATACGATCTCTCAAAGGGATCATACAGGTTCACTACTGAACCGGACGACATGAGCTCACTCATGAGATATTGGGAGGAATCAAATTCCGTGCACGGTCGTCTCGCTTTGGAAGCTTGACTGAATTTGTAGGTTTGATATATACTTTTGGAAAGTATATGATCAAGACCTAGGTATGATATATGCTTTTGGAAAGTATATGATCGATACCAAATCCCAATGATCAAATGAGAAACTTAGTAATCAAACCCTGAAGAAGACAGTGTAAAATAGATCTTGATCTTCGGGTTGACTATGTGTCTTCCAGTATGCAGGATGTACAGGTATTGGGAATACCTGAGGGTGATCTGATCATAAACGATTGTATATCCATGACGCTTCCATTCCGAGGGAGTGATGAAACGGGTCTGGATTTTAGTGACTCCTTCCAGTAGAGAAGCAATCTGATCTTAGTCCAAGTGTTGGACATTGGTCTGAATGAGATTCAGATTCAATGAGAAGATTAGATTTGCGGTCTTGATTTAATCAAGCATCTGTGGGAGGTTCGTACGATCTGGATTTGAGACAAGATCTCAACATCCAAGTCACTATACGTGGAACAATACAATCGCCATGTCCTTATCTTCAAGTATCTGCGGAGAAAGCACATTATTCTTGAAGGAGTTCAAGAATAATTCATTTGATAAATTCCATATCCAAGCAAGAAGAACTTGATGATTAAATGAGATTTAATGATCAAGCTTAATATGAATATGATTCATATTGTGAGAATTATTATCTAAGATAATTAAATGGGATTTAATTATCAAGGATTAGAGAATGTGGATAATACTATCCATGATATATGTGTATTATAAATATGATTTATAATACATATATTGACGAGAGAGAAACTATGTAAATAGCATTTGTTAATTATTAATGTGAATTAGATTCACATTAAGTAATTAATTGGAAATGTAATTTACAAATTAGTTTGGATTGTGAATGTGATTCACATATCTTCGATGGCATGATTGAAATATTCACAAATTAATTTGGAATTAATTTGGTGGATATTATTGCAATAATAATTATTGCAATTTATTAAGATATAATAAGATAAAATAAAAGGAGACAAAATAACCCCCTATAATTTAGGGAGGTTAGTTGACTCCCTTTTGTTGTCACATTATCTCTTAATTAGTTAAATTAAATTATGTTGATAATGTTGCAACATATTTTAATTTAAATTAATGTTGTTGGTTTTAACCAACAACAATCATAGCCATTGATTTTACATGGACCAAGCCTGGCCATTGGATCCATGTGTCCCATGGATTGAGATCCATTGGATCCTAAACTAATATAAAAGGAGGGCTAGGGTAGCCTTCCAAGGTACAACATCATCAAGAGTTGTACAAGGTGACAACTCTCTCTCTCTTTCTCATTGTCGCCCTCTCTCTCTCTTTCTCTTCTCTATTAAGTGGCCGTCCACTTTGTATTGAGAAAGGAGAGACTCTCGGCTTCTTCTTTGACGACTCGAGGATCTCCTTCTTCTTTGGAGTTTCTTACTCTAAAGAAAGACGACGGATTTCGTTTGACGAAATCGGGGGAGCCATCGCTTGGATCTTCATCAAGGATTGCGGGAAGGAACGTGATTCATCATCGCGCCCGCAAGTGCGTTCTTCGTGGATCGGACTTAAGATAGGAGGATCTCTACTTTGGGATCTCGCGATCACAACCAGCCTTCAAGAGGTATTCCTTGTACTTTGTGGTTTGATGAAACGATCCGAGAAGTGTTCTCGTGATCATGTGGTTTCATCTTTAAAGTTAAAAATTTTTAATTTCCGCTGCATCTAGCGACTAGTGCGACTAGTTGCCCCGATTGCATACGATGCGATCGACACGCTTCCGTGATGCGCTTGAGGATTCTCAATATCCTTCAGCTGGAAACGGTCCGTACTTACTTCCATGCTGGCTGAGACTAGATGATTTCTGGTGAGAACTTGGGACAGTACGCCGTAGAAGTTTCAGGCACCTATCTAATCCCGCTAATCTATGAGAAGATTGTTTGTCAGACAACCTTAAAATCGAAAAGATAAACGACTGAACTCTTACGGTCATCACCAGGGTTAAGTTGGTGAGTTCGGGGTTTGCTTTGTATTTGACTTGTGGTATGAGTCCTATATCTTCCAGATCTTAATCTCATCGATCAGTTGTCATCTTACTCTCAAGATGATGGGCAGACGATCACTTCAGCCGACTCTTACGGCACCGCTTGCAGGTACTCGTGCCCATCTATCTAGATTGGTTCAAGAGAACCCCCTCTTTGAATCAGAGATCTATCAATCTCCCTCCGTGATCTCGTCTCCTGGCTCGGTTCGCGAGAACCTCCTGTTTGAGCCAGAGTCAGAACAACATTCTTTTCCAGGCGTAACTCTGATCTGGAAATTCTTTTCTAATTTCTTCTCTTAATCATTCATCATCATCACCTGTGGTTTGCGAGAACTCTGACCGTGAGTCTGAGATCTTTCAACAGTTGAATATTGATATGACCTTTCCTAACCTAATTTTTTTCCTTTCCAGAGACTATGGCTGGAAAAGGACCACAATCCACTTTGATCGTAATTGATCAGGCTACAATCAATAGTGGTCTACTTACTTCTTTATAGACAATGCAGAATCAAATTCGAGAGCAAAGGAGACTAATGAACAATGTCAGAGCTGAGTTGACCCAATTACGAGCACAACGCAACAATCCTGATGCTGAGAACCCAAGAGTTGATCATCCAAGACCTGAGGACCATGATCAACTAGACATAGCAGAGAGACCGCCGCTGGACCCAAACCGCATGATGCAGCAGCTCTACAACCCTGGAGCGACTACGACTCACCAGTGGATCCGTCTCTCTGTCATCCACGGGAACTTCGAGTTCCGTCCTCAGACGATCCAACTGCTGCCCAAGTTTCACGGGCTATCTACTGAGGAGCCACACCTGCACCTTCAGGAATTCGAGCTAATCTGCAGTACGGTGCATGATGCGCATGTCAACGAGGACACGATTAAGTTGATCGCACTTCCATTCTCCCTTGTTGATCGAGCAACCTACTGGATGAAACACTTAGGGAGATATATGGACCAGGAAGGTAGCCTACAGGAGTAGCCATGACGAGGAAGTTCTCATCAACGATGTCCCCGTTGTTATCTTCTATGATGATGTTTGAGAAGGAAGGACAATCGAGGCTAGTCGAGTATCCCCTGGCTATCGCGACTTCGAAGGGGTCAATGGGACATTGGAATTCTTGATTTCCATCTGAGTAGGAGTTGGAATCCAAAGGGAGAAAGTCCTCCATTTCTTGCTTGAAATCATCACGGAACTCCATTGTTGGTTGGAAGGGAATCAGATGGAGAGAATGGGAGGGGATGTGGGAGTTTTGTAGAGCATGTTGTTGGCAAAGAAGGGATCAAGACAAGGTGGAATTTATTATGTGCTTTGTGCATAATCACGTAATTATGGTAATAAATTCGATTTAGGAGTTACAAAAGATGTATTTTGTTGTAAGAGTTACATTTACATCGTGAGAGAAGTTACATTCATTCTATAGGTCAAACTTTCGTCAACCATTATTATGGCTCTCAGAGTTTATCATTTATAGGATTTTTTTTAGTATAGAATTTTTATAGAGAAGAAGTTTAAATTGTATCATTTTGATATACGAAATGCGGTTAATTTTAATCTTTATTGGTGGAATTTATTTCATAATCACGAGACATGTGCATGTCTTAAAAATACATAGATTATAAGGGGCATGATGTAATTGCAAAGATTATCTTGATTATGATGGGATTGGACAAGATTGTAACAGACGTGTTATAAAAATCCCTTTTTATTTTTTCATGTCAAGCTTCATTCTTCATAGAAATATGTGATAAATATTTTTTTCCAAAAAAAAATAGCATTCCTTTTTTGGGGGAAACGATTTTAAAGTGAAAATACATAATTTAGATACAAGATTAATGTATTTATAAACAAACAAATGATTATACACTTAGTTAATGATCTTTTATCGATGCTCGAAAAAAAATGGGCTATATATATTTTAGGTTTTCTATATTTGTGTCCTTTATAGATTATACAATTACAGCTATGCCTCTACCTTTTTTACAGTAAAATGTGCATCTCCTCTATTCCAAAATCCAACATTATAAATTGAATCTTAGATTAATACTCTACATATATCCTCCAAATTGCACTCAAATCCGATCTTATTTGCTATTTTATCTTAAAATTCTTTCGTCAAGTCTGAAAAGACACAAATGAAGTCCACATTATAATATTACAGAGAATTCTGATTCATAAATCTAAATCTGGTTATTTATTCCTGTCAAATTCGTATCTGAGAATGCGTTGTTTTGAGTAGCTATACAAAATCTCGAACAAATTAATATTCACAAACATTAAAAAAACCCTCCTTCCCTAGCAGAACAAGCAACAGAAGCAAGAAGCAAATGTGATATCGATGGAAGAACACTGATATTGCTGCAAATATTAAAAAATATCAGGCAAAATGATAGAAACCTTTCACCGAATATATCAAGTTTCCTGGCTAATCGATGATATAATATGACATATCAATCGATACCTAGAAAGATGAATATCGAAGTTGATATCGAGACCCAAACCATTGATACACAATGTAACGGCCACTAAATTCATTATACAAAATCAATCGATACCTAGAAGGATATACGTATATAATAATTTAGTTGAATTAATTAAAAGGAGAGGGGGGAAGTGGGTCGTTGAATGTGGCCAATTCAACTCCCTATACCATATACGTGAGTTCTATTTTTAGGATGGGACTACCTATCTCGTTTTTTTAAGAGAGAGGGAGAGGGGGTTAAAGATTTTAGGGAAAGGGAATACTCCCTACGCGAGAGAAAAGAAAAGAGAACTCCACCCATTATTCCCTTTCTTGGCTGAGTTAATTGGTATCCCTAATCGACATATTGTCGAGAAGTTGTCACCTACGGCGGACCTTGATCGGAGGAGGGTAATCACGGTGCCGAAAACCAACCCTTGGAGTAGCTAATCCTTGCAGATACGGTATGTGTTCTTTCATTCGTCGTTCTCGGATTTTTTTTTGTTTCCCTCCTTGGATCCGTATGAATTAATCACGTATCTGTGTCAATCATTTGTAGTCATGCTATGGCAACATATAGTATCACTGCTCATATGCATTTGCGACTTCAATACTCGTATAGATGTTGATTGCAAGTCCGAATCGATTACTTTTATATCCTATGCAATCGATAGAAATTCCTATTCAATATATGCCATTCCTCATCGTCTCCTCCTACGCATCATGATCGGAGGGTATTCATCGTTGCCGACTGTTAAAATCTTAGTCCATGAACATTGATTTATAATATTGAAATTAGATTTAGTGTGTTAGGTTGATAGTAAATATTGAATCATCTCGGAAGCATCAGATATGTATTCCTGTGTCAGACACCATAAGTTATTGTCATGGTTTGGATGCATTTTTAGATTAAGAAAAAGAGAGAGTGACAAGTCCAACATCTATTTAGAATATAATAATACTAATGTCGGATTGATTAGAGCTAATTATACATGTAAATCCCACGCGTTATTGTTGGAAGAAAAAAATAAAAGGAAAGAAACTGTGACGTGAGAAGGTAATCAATAGGGCTCATATCAACTAGAGGGTCATACAGTGTCGTCCCTGACATTTCGTGGGCCCTAGGCGAAAGGGAAAAAAATGGGCCCTTATAAATTTTGATGAACAATGTGCCTTTATATAATTCCATGACTTTAGCATTGAGTTGTTCACTGAAATTTCGAATCTATAAGAGCTCATTTTTTGAAGAGTTATTTCATCAAAAAATCGATTCCATAAGAGTTCATTTTTTAACAAATTGTTTCATCGAAAAATTCGATTGCTCATTTTTCGGTAAATTGTTTTATTAAAAAGTTGATTCTACAAGGCCCATTAGGACATAATAATTTTTGTGTAAATTAAAGGCTGAATACATGTAAAAATAGACCCCAACTACCCTCATGGATGGTCCTGATATTACCCTGAGATTCATGGTATTACTACCGGATAAATACCTTACTAGACGAAATCATTCTTAAGCGAATGGTTTACTATCCAAACAACTTCCTCCATTCAATTAATCTTCAATGTACAATTGCTACACTCACAACAGACCCTGCTATTGTTTTCATTATCTCTTTGGAAGAAGGAAAATAATGGCCTAAAGTTATTATGCTACAAGGAAATGCAACAACTACGTGGGTATCTGAACTCGCTCTTATTTTATGAATATATAGAGGATATATATAGTTCTATATAGCATATGCCTCGTTATCTTGTTTCTATATGTATTTCACCACGAAATAGCCATATCATTTATGTACCATGAGATCGTTCACCCTATTCAATCACACGTCTCCATGTCGTTCATTCTTTTTGAAGGGCTTCCTACAAATCATGCGAAATTCATATACTTTTAATCCCTCTGGGTTACGTCTAACCGAGGGGTAATAGCCAGCATTACATGACCATCAAGAGCTTCTGTCACAAAAAAAGGTAAACTCATATCGAGAGGGTGAAATGTTAGTACATCTGTAATAACTAGACTTGTACTTAATTTATTTACTTTCATAGATGGGTTGGTATCGGATTCCTAGTAAATACTTCTTAATTACTTTTCTAATTGCAATACCATTAAGAGTTAAATAAGTGGCACTATAACGGTAAGCGGAGCTAAGTGCTACACCGCATGGTGGGAGCCACCTCTAGAGTCCGATTACCGAGTCTGATACGGACATAAATGGCCTAAAGGGCAACACCTTCAGAGGGTGTCAGGTTCAGTGGAATCTAGTGGAAAGTCCATCTATTGACTCAGTGCTGATGTCATCACGATGTGTTTAATGTATGATTGAATGTGCAAATGAAAACCGCTAGTGCTAGCGGAGAATATTAATGGACTAATTTAACGATAAGATTGAGTTTAAGGGTATAGGTGCAACAGTAGAGCACCTTTATTGAGAATGTACGAACCCCTCGTAAGTATGTGAATATAGCTATATAGCCATGCTTCTATTTCAATTTATCGAGCCATTCTCTTTTTTTGTATTCTTCTTAAAGCATGCTAAGTTGTTTGGCTTACGAGCATTTTGTCGCTCTTGTGGTTTTGCCCTGCCGCAGGTTCCTTGGAGGAATAGTGCATTAAAGCCGTTGATTGGATAGCAGGAGATTCGACATTTCCTTTTGGTAGTGCTAGTTTCCTTTTCTTTATCGTAGCTATAGATGTAACCAAGGAACATTTTATGAGTTGTTCTAGTCTAGTTATTGTCGTTGTCAATGAAATCTCTTGAAGGATGAACTTGACCTTTGGTTATGTCAAGCTGTTAAGTGATGTTATCATTCTCTTTGAAGTATCTCAAGTTGTTTATTATTTTGTCCTTTCAATGGTCTTCATAAATTGTGGAATTGATATGCATGAGTAACCCTCGAATTCGACGTGGCATGTCGATTTATTATACTTCCGCTGGCCACGTGGATCCGGGTCGTTACTAGTGGTATCAGAGCTGATGTTCTCTTGGGTACAATTAGGATTTCCTATCTTGTCGATGTGCTCATACATCGATGTCTGAATCTCGATCTTCTCTCTTGATTTTAGATGGCTTCTAGACGTGAGCTTGTGCCTGGTGAAGGTGGGCTTGAGGATCCCCAACAGCAACAATTGCATTTGATGACTGAGATGGGACAATGGCTCCGCGAAGAGCGAGAACGTGCTCGAGCGGAAAGAGAAGTAGCACGCGGAGAAAGAGAACAAGTCCGCAAGATTTACGATAATGCGAAGGTGGAGAGTCTTACCTTGCGGAAGTTTTTGCAACTTGACCCACCCATATACAATGGAGAACCTGATTCAGAGAAAGCAGAACATTGGCTCAAGAAGATCGAGTTGGCGTTTAGTGCTTTGGATTGTCCTGAGGAGAAGAAGGTCACCTTTGCTATGTTCAGGCTGCGAGATCAGGCAAAGGATTGGTGGGAGACCTGCAGAGGTGTGCATTTCAAGGAAGACCAAGACGTGACTTGGGAAGATTTTGTGAAGCATTTCAAGGATCACTTCATTCCTATGCGTGCAAGGATCAAGAAGAGACAAGAATTCATTGACCTGCAACAGAATGAACTGGGCGTTGAGGCATACACTGCTCAGTTTTACCATCTTGAGAAGTATGGAAAAGGAATTTGCGAGATTGAATTAGAGAGAGCGAAGAAGTACGTGATGTGTTTGAGGATTGGCTTGCGAGCTAAAGTCTTAGGGAGCATGCCCAAGACACTTGCTGATGCAGTGGATGCTACGGTAGCTATTGACGGAGAGCATCAGCTGACCCAAACTCAACTGAAAAGACATGGCAAGGGGAGTGGAAGCCTCGGTGTTCGTCATGATATCTTTAAAAGCCCTAATAAGAAGATAAAGACTGGTTACCATGGCAAGGAAGAAGCTAGATTCAAGCATGTTGATAGACCAGGTGTTCCTGTTTGCCCTCATTGCACGAGAAGCCATCGGGACGAATGCTACAAGATAACTGGAGCTTGTTTGAAATGTGGACAGAAGGGTCATTTCATCCGCGATTGCCCGAAGATGAAGCAGACAGATGATAGGCAGAGGAATGCATATCTGAAGAAGAAGATCATGGGACGAGTGTACTCCATTACAGCCGAGCAGTCAGAGGATCCTAGTCAGGTTGTGGAAGGTAAACTTCTCGTCTCTTGTTTCATGGCTAGAGTGCTTTATGATCCAGGAGCTTCTCATTCGTTTATATCAAGTAGATTTGCTAGATTGCTTGATTTACAACCTGCTGAGATGACATTTATGTTATTTATTTCTTCACCTATCGGGGAAATTGGTACTTGTGGGTCCTTCTTGCATGAGGTGCCAATTGAGATTGAGAATAAACAATTAGTTACAAATCTAGTCCTCCTAGAAATTACAGATTATGATGTCATTTTAGGAATGGATTGGCTCTATGAGAACTATGCACAGGTTCTTTTTAGAGAAAAGAAAGTCCTGCTAAGTAGGCCAGGGGAATCTGAATTCCAAATAAAGGGTTTTAAGAGACCCATCAAGCAGATGTTTGTCTCCTTATTGAAGGCAAACCGAATGTTGTCAAAAGGTTGCAAGGCATTTCTTGCCAGTGTGGTGAAAACAGAGGCTCAACATGTTCCTATTGAGGATGTGCCCATTGTTCAGGAGTATGTCGATGTTTTTCCTGAAGACCTTCCTGGTTTACCTCCTCAGAGAGAGATTGACTTCACTATTGAAGTCATGCCGGGATCATCGCCTATCTCTAAACCACCATATCGCATGGCTCCGACAGAGTTAGCAGAGCTTAAAAAGTAGCTTGAAGAACTTTTAGAGAAAGGCTTTATTCAGCCTAGTGTCTCTCCATGGGTGCTCCTGTACTCTTTGTCAAGAAGAAGGATGGGACACTTAGACTATGCATTGATTATCGAGCTCTGAATCAGATCACAGTTAAGAACAAGTATCCCTTACCTCGAATAGATGATCTATTCGATCAATTGCAGAAGACTGCTATATTTTCAAAAATTGATTTAAGGTCGGGTTATCACCAGCTGCGGGTCAAGGCAGAGGATGCTCCGAAGACTGCCTTTAGATCAAGGTATGAGCATTACGAGTTTCGAGTAATGCCATTTGGATTAACTAATGCTCCTGCAGCATTCATGGACCTCATGAACAAGGTGTTCCGTGATTTTCTTGATAAGTTTGTCATTATTTTCGTCGATGACGTTCTTATCTATTCAGAAGATAAGAAGCAGCATGAGGAACACTTGAGGACAGTGTTAGAGACTCTGAGACATCATCGTCTCTATGCTAAGTTCTCCAAATGTGAATTTTGGCTTGATAAAGTGAAATTTCTTTGTCACGTCATATCGAAGGATGGAATACCTGTTGATCCATCAAAGGTTGAGGCAGTTCTGAACTGGAACCAACTAAAGACAGATACATAATTCGTAGCTTTTTGGGCTTGACTGGTTATTACAGGCGTTTCATTCGGGACTTCTCAAAGATAGTTTTACCTCTCACGAAACTAATGAGGAAAGAAACTAAGTTCATCTGGAGTCTGCAATGTGAAGAGAGCTTCCAAAAGTTGAAGGGGATGTTGACTTCAGCTCTAATCTTGACACTTCCTTCGGGTACTAGAGGTTTCACAGTGCATACGGATGCTTCAGAGTCTGGACTTGGTGCAGTTCTGATGCACATGATAAGGTTGTGGCCTATGCATCGCGACAATTGTAAACTCATGAGAGAAATTATCCTACTCATGATCTTGAGCTAGCCACAGTTGTTTTTGCCTTAAACTTGTGGAGCCATTATCTGTATGGAGATAAATTTCAGTTGCTTACATACCATAAGAGGCTTAAATATCTTTTCTCTCAGAAGGACTTGAATATGAGACAACGAAGATGGCTGTAACTATTAAAAGACTATGATTTTTCCTTGGACTATCATCCGGGAAAAATTAATGCAGTGGCACATGTGCTCAGCAGGAAATGGGAAGCTAAATTTTCTTGCATGAGATTACAGTTGAAGCTGATCGAAGATTTTGTTCAGTGGAAACCTTTTATAGATGGCAACCATGATATTTTTGTTGCTGGATTGCAAATTCGCTCAGCATTGATTGAGAAGGTGTTGGCAGCTCAAAAAGTTGATCTGGAATTATCTCAGATGGTTGAAGCGTCGAAAAAGCCTTCTAGCGAGTTTTCGATTGCAGTCGACGGTGGATTGAGATTTAGGAATCGGTTATGGGTTCCTAATGATCAAGAGATTAAAAGGGAGATCTTAGAGGAGGCACATAGTTCCATGTACTCTATCCATCCAGAGAGTACAAAAATGTACAAGGACTTGCAAAGGAACTTTTGGTGGAAAAATATGAAACAAGAAATTGCCGAGTTTGTCTCGAGATGTCTTGTTTGTCAGAGGGTAAAGAATGAGCATCAGAGACCATCTGGAGGATTGCAGCCGTTGGATTTGCCGGAGTGGAAATGAGAGCACATGACTATGGATCTTGAAGTGGGTTTGCCTCCCACGAAGGGTGCCAAATATGATTCCATTTGGGTGATTGTGGATCTGTTAACTAAATCGGCACACTTTTTACCTATACGGTGCAGTCAGTCTACAGAGAGTCTGGCGAAGTTATACGTTCATGAGATAGTGAAGTTGCACAGTGTACCTGTATCCATTGTCTCCGATCGGGATGCACGTTTCACATCCAGATTTGGGAAGAGCTTGAATGTTGCATTAGGTACGAATATGAAATTCAGCACATCCTTTCACCCGCAGACTGATGGGCAGTCAGAAAGGACCATTCAAACATTGGAGGATATGCTTAGATCTTGTGCATTGGACTTTTCTGGAAACTGGGATTTTCACCTTCCACTTTGAATTTGCTTACAATAATAGTTTCCATTCTAGCATTGGAATGGCCCCATACGAAGCTTTATACGGTAGACCTTGTCGTTCTCCCTTATGCTGGGATGATGTTGGCGAAAGAAAAATCCTAGGATCAGAGATTATCCTGGAACTACAAAGAAGATCGATATTATTAAGAAGAGGTTGTTAGCTGCTCAAAGTAGACATAAAAGCTATGCTGATCATCGGAGGCGCGATCTTAATTTTGAAGTGGGTGATCAAGTTTTTATCAAAGTCTCTCCTATGCGTGGTGTTGTTCGCTTTGGTAGAAGGGGAAAATTGAATCCAAGATATGTTGGCCCTTTTATGATCACCAAGAAAATTGGCGAAGTTGCTTATCAGGTTGATCTTCCTCCTCAATTGAAGAATATACATGATGTATTTCATGTTTCGATGCTTAGGAAGTACATAGCCGATCCTTCGCACGTAATTGAGCATGAGATTCCTGAAGTACAAGTAGATCTTTCTTACATAGAAGAATCAATCAAGATTGTGGATCGAAAGGAAAATCAGATGCGACGTCGGATGATCCCAATGGTTAAGGTCTTATGGAGGCACCAGAAGCGTGAGGAAGCTACTTGGGAGTTGGAGGAGGAAATGCGAGCCAAATATCCTGAACTTTTCAGTAAGCTTTTAGACTTATAATTTCGGTATGAAATTCTTTTTTTAGTGGGGTAGATTGTAACGGCCACTAAATTTATTATACAAAATAAAATTATAAAAGAAGATATGCGTATATAATAATTTAGTTGAATTAATTAAAAGGAGAGAGGGGAAGTGGGTCGTTTCATGTGGTCAATTCAACTCCCTATACCATATACGTGAGTTCTATTTTTAGGATGGGACTACCTATCTCGTTTTTTTTAAGAGAGAGGGGGAGGGAGTTAGGGATTTTAGGGAAAGGAAGTACTCCCTACGCGAGAGAAAAGAAAAGAGAACTCCACCCATTATTCCCTTTCTTGGCCGAGTTAATTGGTATCCCTAATCGACATATTGTCGAGAAGTTGTCACCTACGGCGGACCTTGATCGGAGGAGGGTAATCACGGTGCCGAAAACTAACCCTTGGAGTAGCTAATCCTTGCAAATACGGTATATGTTCTTTCATTCGTCGTTCTCGGATTTTTTTTGTTTCCCTCCTTGGAACCGTATGAATTAATCATGTATCTGTGTCAATCTTTTGTAGTCATGCTATGGCAACATATAGTACCACTGCTCATATGCATTTGCGACTTCAATACTCGTATAGATGTTGATTGCAAGTCCGAATCGATTACTTTTATATCCTATGCAATCGATAGAAATTCCTATTCAATATATGCCATTCCTCATCGTCTCCTCCTACGCATCATGATCGGAGGGTATTCATCGTTGCCGACTGTTAAAATCTTAGTCCGTGAACATTGATTATAATAATAATTGAAATTAGATTTAGCGTGTTAGGTTGATAGTAAATATTGAATCATTTCGGAAGCATCAGATATGTATTCCTATATCAGACACCATAAGTTATTGTCATGATTTGGATGCATTATTAGATTAAGAAAAAGAGAGAGTGACAAGTCCAACATCTATTTAGAATATAATAATACTAATGTCGGATTGATTAGAGCTAATTATACAGGTAAACCCCATGCGTTATTGTTGGAAGAAAAAAAATAAAAGGAAAGAAACTGTGACGTGAGAAGGTAATCAATAGGGCTCATATCAACTAGAGGATCATACAGTGTCGTCACTGACATTTTGTGGGCCCTAGGCGAAAGAAAAAAAATGGGCCCTTATAAATTTTGATGAACAATGTGCCTTTTATATAATTCCATGACTTTAGCATTGAGTTGTTCACTGAAATTTCGAATCTATAAGAGCTCATTTTTTGAAGAGTTGTTTCATCAAAAAATCGATTCCATAAGAGCTCATTTTTTAACAAATTGTTTCATCGAAAAATTCGATTGCTCATTTTTCGGTAAATTGTTTTATTAAAAATTTGATTCTACAAGGCCCTTTAGGACATAATAATTTTTTTTGTAAATTAAAGGCTGAATACATGTAAAAATAGACCACAACTACCCTCGTGGATGGTCCTGATATTACCATGAGATTCATGGTATTACTACCGGATAAATACCTTACTAGACGAAATCATTCTTAGGCGAATGGTTTACTATCCAAACAACTTTCTCCATTCAATTAATCTTCAATGTACAATTGCAACACTCACAACAGTCCCTGCTATTGTTTTCATTATCTCTTTGGAAGAAGGAAAATAATGGCCTAAAGTTATTATGCTACAAGGAAATGCAACAACTACGTGGGTATTTGAACTCGCTCTTATTTTATGAATATATAGAGGATATATATAGTTCTATATAGCATATGCCTCGTTATCTAGTTTCTATATGTATTTCACCACGAAAACAAGATCCATATCTGTTTGTTTCCCCATGCAATATATGTTATATTAGTTAAACTTATTACAGTCTATCTCGATTTTAGCAGCATCCGGAAAAATATAGGAGACCAATTAAACAGAAAATCACACATCTTCCATCCATTGTTGATAATCACACAATTATACGTCGATCTTAATTAATTCATGTGCAATTAGCCGCGTTGAATCTCAATTAACAACACATCCGATGCTATGAAATTTGTCCCTCATTGTACAATACATGCGTGTCCCGCTATTGGTTAACAATAAATCCATATGGAAAGTCGCAGTCCCATAAACTTAAAAGAATTCCGAACTACGAAACAAGTAAAGAATAGAAGATGTAAAAAAATATGATAGCACAAAAATAACAAAAGAATTACCGGATCGGATCAGAGCGCAAAGCACCTCAAAGATTTCCCCCCAAGTCTGCAACCTCCTTAGCCACGATGGGCATCTGCACTTGACCAATGTCGTTATTCCCTTTCAAATTTTTCGGGAGAGAGATCAAGAGAACAGAGCATGCGTCTACACTTGACTAGTATCGTTCCCATTCAAAATTTTTCAGGAGATAGAGATCGAGAGAACATGATAACAAAGATATCGAGAAAGAGAGAGGGGGTGATGAATTAAATTAAGAATCGCGTGAAAAGGTAAAATGTGGCCGTTGAATAGAGGATTTCATGGAAAGAACAAATATCTTTTCCATATTGGGAATCTAGCAATAGAAATATTGAGGTAGTTGGAGATCTAAGGGGCCTATTTTTTGGATTTTTCAACATGAAGGAAAATGGGCCCCTTAAAGTTAATGGGCCCCGGGCCGTTGCATTTCCAAACAACCCCCATACATGTATTTACGTATACTTGGATCGATGTTCACAGGTATAAACATGTCCTTTTTATCCATTTTGCACAGAGAGCTTCTCTATGCTTCCCATTCAGGATAACAGTCCACTCAGATGATCATGCATGTTTAAACAACTAATAATGGCCACTAGATTTCTCCATTAATATCACGTTATGGATAACCTTTGAGTGATATAGCCTTATCATTTATGTACCATGAGATCGTTCACCCTATTCAATCACACGTCTCCATGTCGTTCATTCTTTTTGAAGGGCTTCCTACAAATCATGCGAAATCCATATACTTTTAATCCCTATTGGTTACGTCTAACCGAGGGGTAATAGCTAGCATTACATGACCATCAAGAGTTTCTGTCACAAAAAAGGTAAACTCATACCGAGAGGGTGAAATGTTAGTACATCTGTAATAGCTAGACTTGTACTTAATTAGTTTACTTTCGTAGATGGGTTGGTATCGGATTCTTAGTAAATACTTCTTAATTACTTTTCTAATTGCAATACCATTAAGAGTTAAATAAATGGCACGATAACGGTAAACGGAGCTAAGTTCTACACCGCATGGTGGGAGCCACCTCTAGAGTCCAATTACCGTGTTTGATACGGACATAAATAGCCTAAAGGGCAACACCTTCCGGGGGTGTCAGGTTCAGTGGAACAGAGTGGAAAGTCCACCTATTGACTCAGCGTTGATGTCATCACGATGTGTTTAATGTATGATTGAATGTGCAAGTGAAAACCGCTAGTGCAGCGGAGGGTATTAATGGACTAATTTAACAATAAGATTGAGTTTAAGGGTATAGGTGCAACAATAAAGCACCTTTATTGAGAATGTACGAACCCCTCGTAAGTATGTGAATATAGCTATATATCCATGCTTCTATTTCAATTTATCGAGCCATTCTCATTTTTTCTTGATATTCTTCTTAAAGCATGCTAAGATGTTTGGCTTACGAGCATTTTGTCGCTCCTGTGGTTTTGCCCTGCCGCAGGTTCCTTGGAGGAATAGTGCATTGAAGCCGTTGATTGGATAGCAGGAGATTCGACATTTCCTTTTGGTAGTGCTAGTTTCCTTTTCTTTATCGTAGCTATAGATGTACCCAAGGAACATTTTATGAGTTGTTCTAGTCTAGTTATTGTCTTTGTCAATGAAATCTCTTGAAGGATGAACTTGACCTTTGGTTATGTCAAGCTGTTAAGTGATGTTATCATTCTCTTTGAAGTATCTCAAGTTGTTTATTATTTTGTCCTTTCAATGGTCTTCCTAAATTGTGGAATTGATATGCATGAGTAACCCTCGAATTCGACGTGGCATGTCGATTTATTATACTTCCGCTGGCCACGTGGATCTGGGTCGTTACAAGTGTTATCAGAGCTGAAGTTCTCTTGGGTACAGTTAGGATTTCCTATGTTGTCGATGTGCTCATACATCGATATCTGAATCTCGATCTTCTCTCTTGATTTTAGATGGCTTCTGGACGTGAGCTTGTGCCTGGTGAAGGTGGGCTTGAGGATCCCCAACAGCAACAATTGCATTTGATGACTGAGATGGGAGAATGGCTCCGCGAAGAGCGAGAACGTTCTCGAGCGGAAAGAGAAGCAGCACGCGAAGAAAGAGAACAAGTCCGCAAGATTTACGATAATGCGAAGGTGGAGAGTCTTACCTTGCGGAAGTTTTTGCAACTTGACCCACCCATATACAATGGAGAACCTGAGCCAGAGAAAGCAGAACATTAGCTCAAGGAGATCGAGTTGGCGTTTAGTGCCTTGGATTGTCCTGAGGAGAAGAAGGTCACCTTTGCTATGTTCAGGCTGCGAGATCAGGCAAAGGATTGGTGGGAGACTTGCAGAGGTGTGCATTTCAAGGAAGACCAAGACGTGACTTGGGAAGATTTTGTGAAGCACTTCAAGGATCACTTCATTCCTATGCGTGCAAGGATCAAGAAGAGGCAAGAATTCATTGACCTGCAGCAGAATGAACTGGGCGTTGATGCATACACTGCTTAGTTTTACCATCTTGAGAATATGGAAAAGGAATTTGCGAGATTGAATTAGAGAGAGCGAAGAAGTACGTGATGGGTTTGAGAATTGGCTTGCGAGCTAAAGTCTTAGGGAGCATGCCTAAGACCCTTGCTGATGCAGTGGATGCTACGTTAGCTATGGACGGAGAGCATCAGTTGACCCAAACTCAACTGAAAAGACATGACAAGGGGAGTGGAAGCCTCGGTGTTCGTCATGATACCTTTTAAAGCCCTAATAAGAAGATAAAGACTGCTTACCATGGCAAGGAAGAAGCTAGATTCAAGCATGTTGATAGACCGGGTGTTCCTGTTTGCCCTCATTGCACGAGAAGCCATCGGGACGAATGCTACAAGATAACTGGAGCTTGTTTGAAATGTGGACAGAAGGGTCATTTCATCCGCGATTGCCCGAAGATGAAGCAGACAGATGATAGGCAGAGGAATGCATATCCGAAGAAGAAGATCATGGGACGAGTGTACTCCATTACAGCCGAGCATTCAGAGGACCTAGTCAGGTTGTGGAAGGTACACTTCTCGTCTCTGGTTTCACGGCTAGAGTGCTTTATGATCCAGGAGCTTCTCGTTCGTTTATATCAAGTAGATTTGCTAGATTGCGTGATTTACAACCTACTGAGATGACATTTATGTTATCTGTTTCTTCACCTATCTGGGAAATTGGTACTTGTGGGTCCTTCTTGCATGAGGTGCCAATTGAGATTGAGAATAAACAATTAGTTGCAAATCTAGTCCTCCTAGAAATGACAGATTATGATGTCATTTTAGGAATGGATTGGCTCTATGAGAACTATGCACAGGTTCTTTGTAGAGAAAAGAAAGTCCTGCTAAGTAGGCCAGGGGAATCTGAATTCCAAATCAAGGGTTTTAAGAGATCCATCAAGCAGATGTTTGTCTCCTTATTGAAGGCAAACTGAATGTTGTCAAAAGGCTGCAAGGTATTTCTTGCCAGTGTGGTGAAAATAGAGGCTCAACATGTTCCTATTGAGGATGTGCCCATTGTTCAGGAGTATGTTGATGTTTTTCCTGAAGATCTTCCTGGTTTACCTCTTCATAGAGAGATTGACTTCACTATTGAAGTCATGCCGGGATCATCGTCTATCTCTAAACCACCATATCGCATGGCTCCGGCAGAGTTAGCAGAGCTTAAAAGTAGCTTGAAGAACTTTTTGAAAAAGGCTTTATCAGCCTAGTGTCTCTCCATGGGTGCTCCTGTACTCTTTGTCAAGAAGAAGGATGGGACAGTTAGACCTATGCATTGATTATCGAGCTCTGAATCAGATTACAGTCAAGAACAAGTATCCCTTACCTTGAATAGATGATCTATTCGATCAATTGCAGAAGGCTGCTATATTTTCAAAAATTGATTTAAGGTCGGATTATCACCATCTGCGGGTCAAGGCAGAGGATGCTCCGAAGACTGCCTTTAGATTAAGGTATGGGCATTACGAGTTTCGAGTAATGCTATTGGATTAACTAATGCTCCTGCAGCATTCATGGACCTCATGAACAAGGTGTTCTGTGATTTCCTTGATAAGTTTTTCATTGTTTTCGTCGATGACATTCTTATTCTATTCAGAAGATAAGAAGCAGCATGAGGAACACTTGAGGACAGTGTTAGAGACTCTGAGACATCATCGTCTCTATGCTAAGTTCTCCAAATGTGAATTTTGGCTTGATAAAGTGAAATTTCTTGGTCGCGTCATATCTAAGGATGGAATATCTGTTGATCCATCAAAGGTTGAGACAATTCTGAACTGGAACCAACCAAAGACAGTTACAGAAGTTCGTAGCTTTTTGGGCTTGGCTGGTTATTATAGGCGTTTCATTCGGGACTTTTCAAAGATAGTTTTACCTCTCACGAAACTAATGAGGAAAGAAACTAAGTTCATCTGGAGTCTGCAATGTGAAGAGAGCTTCCAAAAGTTGAAGGGGATGTTGACTTCAGCTCCAATCTTGACACTTCCTTCGATTACTAGAGGTTTCACAGTGCATACGGATGCTTCAGGGTCTGGACTTGGGCAGTTCTGATGCAACATGATAAGGTTGTGGCCTATGCATCGCGACAATTGAAAATTCATGAGGGAAATTATCCTACTCATGATCTTGAGCTAGCCACAGTTGTTTTTGCCTTAAAGTTGTGGAGACATTATCTGTATGGAGAGAAATTTCATGTGCTTACATACCATAAGAGCCTTAAATATCTTTTCTCTCAGAAGACTTGAATATGAGACAACGAAGATGGTTGTAACTATTAAAAGACTATGATTTTTCCTTAGACTATCATCCGGGAAAAATTAATGCAGTGGCAGATGCGCTCAGCAGGAAATGGGAAGTTAAATTTTATTGCATGAGATTGCAGTTGAAGCTGATCGAAGATTTTGTTCAGTGGAAACCTTTTAAAGATGGTAACCACGATATTTTTGTTGCTGGATTGCAAATTCGCTCAGCATTGATTGAGAAGGTGTTGGCAGCTCAAAAAGTTGATCTGGAATTATCTCAGATGGTTGAAGCGTCGAAAAAGCCTTCTAGCGAGTTTTCGATTGCAATCGATGGTGGATTGAGATTTAGGAATCGGTTATGGGTTCCTAATGATCAAGAGATTAAAAGGGAGATCTTAGAAGAGGCACATAGTTCCATGTACTCTATCCATCCAGAGAGTACAAAAATGTACAAGGACTTGCAAAGGAACTTTTGGTGGAAAAATATGAAACGAGAAATTGCCGAGTTTGTCTCGAGATGTCTTGTTTGTCAGAGGGTAAAGATTGAGCATCAGAGACCATGTGGAGGATTGCAGCCGTTGGATCTGCCTGAGTGGAAATGGGAGCACATTACTATGGATCTTGAAGTGGGTTTGCCTCCCACGAAGGGTGCCAAATATGATTCCATTTGGATGATTTTGGATCTGTTAACTAAATCGGCACACTTTTTACCTATACGGTGCATTCAGTCTACAGAGAGTCTGGCGAAGTTATACGTTCATGAGATAGTGACATTGTCTCCGATTGGGATGCACGTTTCACATCCAGATTTTGGAAGAGCTTGAATGTTGAATTGGGTACAAATATGAAATTCAGCACATCCTTTCACCCGTAGACTGATGGGCAGTCAGAAAGGACCATTCAGACATTGGAGGATATGCTTAGATCTTGTGCATTGGACTTTTCTGGAAACTGGGATTTTCACCTTCCACTTGTTGAATTTGCCTACAATAACAGTTTCCATTCTAGCATTGGAATGGCCCCATATGAAGCTTTATACAGTAGACCTTGTCGTTCTCCCTTATGCTGGGATGATGTTGGCGAAAGAAAAATCCTAGGACCAGAGATTATCCTGGATACTACAAAGAAGATCGATATTATTAAGAAGAGGTTGTTAGTTGCTCAAACTAGACAGAAAAGCTATGCTGATCATCGAAGGCGCGATCTTAATTTTGAAGTGGGTGATCAAGTTTTTATCAAAGTCTCTTCTATGCGTGGTGTTGTTCGCTTTGGTAGAAGGGGAAAACTGAATCCAAGATATGTTGGCCCTTTTATGATCACCAAGAAAATTGGCGAAGTTGCTTACCAGGTTGATCTTCCTCCTCAATTCAAGAATATACATGATGTATTTCATGTTCTGATGCTTAGTAAGTACATAGCCGATCCTTCGCACGTAATTGAGCATGAGATTCCTGAAGTACAAGCAGATCATTCTTACATAGAAGAATCAATCAAGATTGTGGATCGAAAGGAAAATCAGCTGCAACGTCGGATGATCCCAATGGTTAAGGTCTTATGGAGGCACCAGAAGCTTGAGGAAGCTACTTGGGAGTTGGAGGAGGAAATGCGAGCCAAATATCCTGAACTTTTCGGCAAGCTTTTAGACCTATAATTTCAGGATGAAATTCTTTTTTAGTGGGGTAGATTGTAACGGTCACTAAATTTATTATACAAAATAAAATTATAAAAAAAAAGATATACGTATATAATAATTTAGTTGAATTAATTAAAAGGAGAGAGGGAAGTGGGTCGTTGCATGTGGCCAATTCAACTCCCTATACCATATACGTGAGTTCTATTTTTAGGATGGGACTACCTATCTCTTTTTTTTAAGAGAGAGGGAGAGGGAGTTAGGGATTTTAGGGAAAGGAAATACTCCCTACGCGAGAGAAAAGAAAAGAGAACTCCACTTATTATTCCCTTTCTTGGCCGAGTTAATTGGTATCCCTAATCGACATATTGTCGAGAAGTTGTCACCTACGACGGACCTTGATCGGAGGAGGGTAATCACGGTGCCGAAAACCAACCCTTGGAGTAGCTAATCCTTGCAGATACGGTATGTGTTCTTTCATTCGTCGTTCTCGGATTTTTTTTGTTTCCCTCCTTGGATCCGTATGAATTAATCACGTATCTGTGTCAATCTTTTGTAGTCATGCTATGGCAACATATAGTATCACTGCTCATATGCATTTGCGACTTCAATACTCGTATAGATGTTGATTGCAAGTCCGAATCGATTACTTTTATATCCTATGCAATCTATAGAAATTCCTATTCAATATATGCCATTCCTCATCGTCTCCTCCTACGCATCATGATCGGAGGGTATTCATCGTTGCCGATTGTTAAAATCTTAGTCCGTGAACATTGATTATAATAACAATTGAAATTAGATTTAGCGTGTTAGGTTGATAGTAATATTGAAACATTTCGGAAGCATCAGATATGTATTCCTGTGTCAGACTCCATAATTATTGTCATGGTTTGGATGCATTTTTAGATTAAGAGAAAGACAGAGTGACAAGTCCAACATCTATTTAGAATATAATAATACTAATGTCGGATTGATTAGAGCTAATTATACAGGTAAACGCCACGCGTTATTGTTGGAAGAAAAAAATAAAGGAAAGAAACTGTGACGTGAGAATGTAATCAATAGGGCTCATATCAACTAGAGGGTCATACAGTGCCGTCCCTGACATTTCGTGGGCCCTAGGCGAAAGAAAGAAATGAGCCCTTATAAATTTTGATGAACAATGTGCCTTTATATAATTCCATGACTTTAGCATTGAGTTGTTCACTGAAATTTCGAATCTATAAGAGCTCGTTTTTTGAAGAGTTGTTTCATCAAAAAATCGATTCCATAAGAGCTCATTTTTTAACACATTGTTTCATCGAAAAATTCGATTGCTCATTTTTCGGTAAATTGTTTTATTAAAAATTTGATTCTACAAGGCCCATTAGGACATAATAATTTTTTGTAAATTAAAGGCTGAATGCATGTAAAAATAGACCCCAACTACCCTCGTGGATGGTCCTGATATTACCATGAGATTCATGGTATTACAACCGGATAAATACCTTACTAGACGAAATCATTCTTAAGCGAATGGTTTACTATCCAAACAACTTCCTCCATTCAATTAATCTTCAATGTACAATTACAACACTCACAACAGTCCCTGCTATTGTTTTCATTATCTCTTTGGAAGAAGGAAAATAATGGCCTAAAGTTATTATGCTACAAGGAAATGCAACAACTACGTGGGTATTTGAACTCGCTCTTATTTTATGAATATAGAGAGAATATATATAGTTCAATATAGCATATGCCTCGTTATCTTGTTTCTATATGTATTTCACCACGAAAACAAGATCCATATCTGTTTGTTTCCCCATGCAGTATATGTTATATTAGTTAAACTTATTACAGTCTATCTCGATTTTAGCAGAATCCGGAAAAATATGGGAGACAAATTAAACAGAAAATCACACATCTTCCATCCATTGTTAATAATCACACAATTGTACGTCGGTCATAATTAATTCGTGTGCAATTAGCCGCGTTGAATCTCAATTAACAACACATCCGATGCTATGAAATTTGTCCCTCATTGTACAATGCATGCGTGTCCCGCTATTGGTTAACAATAAATCCATATGGAAAGTCGCAGTTCCATAAACTTAAAAGAATTCCGAACTACGAAACAAGTAAAGAATAGAAGATGTAAAAAAATATGATAGCATAAAAATAACAAAAGAATTACCGGATCATAGAGAGCGCAAAGCACCCCAAAGATCTCCCCCCCATTCTGCAACCCCCTTAGCCACGACGGGCATCTGCACTTGACCAATGTCGTTATTCCCTTTCAAATTTTTCGGGAGAGAGATCAAGAGAATAGAGCATGCGTCTACACTTGACTAGTATCGTTCCCATTTAAAAAATTTCAGGAGATAGAGATCAAGAGAACATAACAACAAAGATATCGAGAAAGAGAGAGGGGATGATGAATTAAATTAAGAATCGCTTGAAAAAGGTAAAATGTGGCCGTTGAGTAGAGGATTTCATGGGAAGAGCAAAAATCTTTTCCATATTGGGAATCTAGCAATAGAAATATTGAGGTAGTTGGAGATCTAAGGGGCCTATTTTATGGATTTTTCAACATGAAGGAAAATGGGCCCCGGGCCGTTGCACTTCCAAACAACCCCCAGGTCCGGCCCTGGGGTCATACATGTATTTACGTATACTTGGATGGATGTTCACAGGTATAAACATGTCCTTTTTATCCATTTTGCACAGAGAGCTTCTTTATGCTTCCCATTCCGGATATTAGTCCACTTAGATGATCACACATGTTTAAACAACTAATAATGGCCACTAGATTTCTCCATTAAGATCACGTTATGGATAACCTTTGAGTGATATAGCCATATCATTTATGTACCATGAGATCGTTCACCCTATTCAATCACACGTCTCCATGTCGTTCATTCTTTTTGAAGGGCTTCCTACAAATCATGCGAAATCCATATACTTTTAATCCCTCTGGGTTACGTCTAACCGAGGGGTAATAGCCAGCATTACATGACCATCAAGAGCTTCTGTCACAAAAAAAGGTAAACTCATATCGAGAGGGTGAAATGTTAGTACATCTGTAACAGCTAGACTTGTACTTAATTTGTTTACTTTCGTAGATGGGTTGGTATCAGATCCCTAGTAAATACTTCTTAATTACTTTTCTAATTGCAATACCATTAAGAGTTAAATAAATGACACGATAATGGTAAGCGGAGCTAAGTGCTACACCGCATGGTGGGAACCACCTCTAGAGTCCGATTACTGGGTCCGATACAGACATAAATGGCCTAAAGGACAACACCTTCCGGGGGTGTCAGGTTCATGGAACCTAGTGGAAAGTCCACCTATTGACTCAATGCTGATGTCATCACTATGTGTTTAATGTATGATTGAATGTGCAAGTGAAAACCGCTAGTGCCAGCGGAGGGTATTAATGGACTAATTTAACGATAAGATTGAGTTTAAGGGTATAGGTGCAACAATAGAGCACCTTTATTGAGAATGTACGAACCCCTCGTAAGTATGTGAATATAGCTATATAGCCATGCTTCTATTTCAATTTATCGAGCCATTCTCATTTTTTTTGATATTCTTCTTAAAGCATGCTAAGCTATTTGGCTTACGAGCATTTTGTCGCTCCTGTGGTTTTGCCCTGCCGCAGGTTCCTTGGAGGAATAGTGCATTGAAGCCGTTGATTGGATAGCAGGAGATTCGACATTTCCTTTTGGTAGTGCTAGTTTCCTTTTCTTTATCGTAGCTATAGATGTACCCAAGGAACATTTTATGAGTTGTTCTAGTCTAGTTATTGTCTTTGTCAATGAAATCTCTTGAAGGATGAACTTGACCTTTGGTTATGTCAAGCTGTTAAGTGATGTTATCATTCTCTTTGAAGTATCTCAAGTTGTTTATTATTTTGTCCTTTCAATGGTCTTCCTAAATTGTGGGATTGATATGCATGAGTAACCCTCGAATTCGACGTGGCATGTCGATTTATTATACTTCCGCTGGCCACGTGGATCCGGATCGTTACACACAATGTACATAGTGATACATTTTGATATATCATGATATTATTTGATGCCGGCTTCCAAGAAAAGAGGAGGACCATGATCCCTGCCAGAGGTACGGATAAGCATAGATCGGGCCTGGGTCGGGCCCTACAGGGCCCAGGCCCAGGCCCATTTATGTTTGTGGGCTTTGGGTCGGGCTTAGGCCCACTAATTTTTTTTGAAGGCCCAGGCCCAAGTCCAACCCAATTATTATGGGTCGGGTCTGAGTTGGGCCGATCCACAATGTCTCAAAAATCAATTGGGCTTGGACCGACCCAAAACTTATGAATCTAGATTTGGTGGGCCCATTAGTTATTTAGATCTTTATTATTTAGTTATCCTACTGTTTTGTATGAATTTGGTCATATCTATGATTCTACAGTATCTAATGGAAAGAGTTTCATAAAGATATTATAGAAACATGTGCAAATAATAGTAAACAAACAGATTGAAAATGTACCTCAAGTAGATTAATCTGTCGATGTCGTCAACTCCCTCATTAAATCTAGATGAATATATCAAAGTGAGAGATCAAAGTCTAGACACATATGGGCTCTATGCGGACCAGGCTATCGGGCCTAACGTGCCTAATTTGGGCTTCTATGCAGGCCAGACTATCGGGCCTAACGGCCTTGGCGGTCCAATTATTAATTGAGCCTACATCTTTGGCCCAAGCCCGACCCATAAATAATTCAGGTTCGGGTTGGGCCGGGCTAGGCCGGCATAGCCCAATGCGCATCCCTAGCCGGAGGCTTCCTATTACTCTCCTATCCCCAGTCCCAATTATGAGATTTGAGGTCGATCAATCACCAGACCACCTGTATAATACATACGACATTACACTACGCGAGAGTATATAGTCAACACACACCTACATTGCCTACAACTTGACTTCCAAGAGGCAACCAATACGACTTTGTGTTGGGGAGCTTGCTCTTGGAACATTGCACGATATGAAACAACCGCCTACCAATAAACACCAATCACCCATCTTCGCTATGTACTCCGTGGAGAAGATTTAGGACTGGGGGTGGGGGGGGGGTCTTCGAGGGGTATCGTGGCTAAGATATAAGTAATGCTATTGAAACCTGACTGGACCAGTCCGGTTAACCGGTTTTAGTGGTTCGGTTCAAGTTGGTGAATTTTTGATCTGACCATTGGTTCAATTAATTATTTGCAATCCGATTTAATATGATTCAATTGAAGATATTTACAATAGTTGCTTATCTTATATCTATTTCAAGTGTATCCGAGTGCATATTTTGTACATGTTTTGATTCATTCTAGCTTAATTAACTGTTTCAAACATTTCTTGCTTGTCGATTTTATTTTTAATCTATTTTTAAAATAGTGGTGATATTATCATACGGTTGAATCGATTTCATTCCATCATCCAAGCTGATCCAACCTTTTTTTGGGTGAGGTTTCCGATATAACCTCCCATTCGATTTTAGAAACACCGGCTGTAATCAAATGTTCAGAAGATAACGAAGATGTGGATGTAGTATCGGAACCATACATTATGGTTCCGAGGTTTGTACTGCATCAAAGCTGAAGAGGTGCGCAATTCCGGACGCAATCAATCAGCACACACAATCCACGCGTGCCCCAATTTTGCTTTACGTATATAAAAAGGGAGGTCGACTACAATGGCCTCCACCGCCGCTGTCGCCATCTTCGCCTCGCGATTCCCCCATTCCACTCCCCTCGCCTTCCTCCGTCTCCGCGCGCCGCCGCCGGGCGTCGCTGTGCTCTTCCCGAGAAGGGGCTTCCACGGCAGGAAGCTCGGTGTTAGGATGGCGCACGCCGCTGCTTGCGGGACGCTCGGCCTCACCAAGCCTAACTCCTTGAGCCCTCCCAAGGTCCGGACTTGTCGCGTGAGATTTTCTATATGTGGGTTGTTTCTGACCGGGTGGTTTTGGTGGCGCGGGTGAGATGTCTGAGGAAATGCCCCAGTAAGCTTATGTTGGTTTCTTTGGCGGTTTGATTTATGTGCTTGGAATCTTCCCAAAGCGTCGATCATTAGATCGGTTGAGGGGGAGATTGCTGTCAATCCACTTGCGTGCTTTGACTGACGGGAGTGATGTGGTCCGGTATGAACATAATACAAAGGAATTTGGACGCTTTGGATGTTGACTAAAATCGCCACATCGACCTCGAACGCCGTTTAAGTTGCTTTGATTTGCATTTGGAATGCCATGGCACATCTTCTGCGTGGAATTTGCACATGTCATCTCACTGATCACCCACCGGACAATCTAATTTGTTTTAGGCACAGGCTGAGATTCCTTTTGTTATGCCAGTTAAAGCTTCATCGAGCTCCTGTCCCCTTTGGTTCCCTTTCACACTCCTATGAGTATTTTGACAACCGTTGTACGCGTCGCTGTCACCATTCTATTAGGCATTGACTAGTTTTTTTGAAAAGCCAAAGTAAAACAAAAACTTAATTACAACGTTGAAAAATAACTTCGTCTGCAAAGTAAAACCACCCACGATGACTGTGAAGATGTTACATGATCACCTCATTTTCGACTCTTTATCTCTCCTTCTAAACACCACCATGTTCCTCTCCGTGCAAATAACACGCAAAATTTGTGAGCGGTTGAGTCACATCCTAACCGACTCCATTGCCGTCTGTCATGTCCGAGAGGAAGCTTACCCAAGAAGCATTTGAGCAACTCGAATCCACCCAGTTGGTCCCCATTTCTGTCGAGATTGACATGATCAATGTGCAATTCAAGAATAGGTGGGCCTCATCTCTCCTCTCTACTATAAAATTTGGACAAATCTTGTCCAAATTGACACTCGATGGGCCGATCTGCTTCTATAAACCACGATAACCACCCATTTTCTTAATAACCATGCACACATTGTTGTTGGCTAGCGGAGAACTTATGATCTTAAACTAAGGGTGGAAAGTGGAGGACAACTTATGTTGGGGATGACTAGATACTTGTCACGTGGAGGTTGACAAGTTTTCCTCAAGATATATCCTTTTTTTACATTATAATTTTCTGCTTACCAATACAGAACTGTTGGAGTACATCAGATGTTGGAGAGTTTGATAAAATCTTTTTGACAAGTTTTAGTAGGCATTAATCTTTTAAGAAGGGATTCCATCTCCAGATTGATGGATAAACGTGGGTTGGATGCTGATGCTCATAAAGATGGACAAAACATTGCTCATGAAGTAGGCGGTCAGGTCGTTGGTGAGGATTTACTTTGCCAACATTCCATAGAATTTATGGTATTTCCACATGTTTGGCAGCGATGCTAACTAGCATGTGACTGGCATCCAATTTCTGGAGGGGTATTTATATACTTATTTCAAAACCAACTTACCTTTTGTAATCAATTATGGAGAATGATAGGTCCTACGGAATTTGGAAAAAGACAACTCGACCAAAGATGGAGCTCTTTGTTATAGCCTGATAGGTCTCATGGTCTTTTTAATTTGGTTGGCAATAGAGATGTTTCATTGATTGACTCTTGATCTTGTTCAACGGAGGAGGATGGAACTTAGATCTTGATGCTCTCCTCTCCTTTCTTAAAATAACGGTTATAGAAGTTCCTAGGCTTCTTGTAGGTGCTAGAACCAATAGATGCCCGCACTACAGGGCATGATCACTACTCGTGGAAAATGGAGATTTTCTCAGCTCGAAAGTCTTACAAAGCTCAATTTGCTCAAATTTAATCTAATGATGCGATTCGACTAGGGATTGTTGGCTGATTTGGAGGGCTAAGGCGGTGTCACTACGTCTTATGATCTTCTCGCGTGAAGATGTAAAGTTGTGATGACGATGTTATGGATGCCATCTCTTCCTGAATACAATGGCCTTAAAATATCCCGATGTGTCAAATGATATATCGTTGATATGCAGGTATTGATGAGATTACAACAATCGAAACTCCCCCTTGTATTGTTTCTAGAACTTTGTCCCCATTCAATGAAATACCACCGAATATCGTTGAAATGTGATAATTCCTCAAAGCTCTTTGATTTCACTTACTATCATCGAAATTCCTCTTAATTGCTTCTTTTGTCGAATTGTTTTAAAGATTTTTGTGTCGTTTCTTTGATGAGTCCTTTTCATCTTCTAAGAAGCCTGAGATCCACAATTTCTATATGCCAGATTATCTACTACTCCTTGAGTGCATGCACTTATCGTCACATTAACCCCACTATCTCGATATGTAAACAAATTAAATATGGCTCCGTGTTTTCTTTTAAACAGTTGCATACTATACTTTTAGAGACATATATCTGCATTTCATCATGTTATGGTCTATATATGATGTGGTATAAGTCAAACCTCCTATTCACACCTTTATTATAGCGAACAAGTGTATGTATCTATCTCATGTATTGATTTAAGAACATTAAAAACCTTAATTTATGAAAAAATTGATTTTATAGCCATTTCTATTATTTTTGATGATATTGACGATAAGTTAGCGAAATTCCTTGATATTTCCCTTGCGATTAGGCTACACGACACAAATATCGGTATTTGAGGACATGTTGAATACACAACAAGGAAGGAAATATCGGTATCGATATCGTTTCGATACAATGTCGATACCGATATATCGCCGATATATCGGCGATATATCGACGCATATCGCCGAAACCCGGTATCCACCAAGGCATTTTCTCCTGTCGATATCCGATATCGTCCATATCGGCGATATATCGGTGACCTGTCGATACCGATATATCGCCGATATATCGACGATATATCGCGATATGGCGATCCATGATACACAACTTGTCATTTTTTGGAGTAACCAAAGGATATTGGGCACATGTTTTTATTTTAAAGGTTAGAGATGTTTGTAGTTGTGTTGGGTTGGAAGTGGGTGGAGATTGCAAGTGTGAAGGGCTCCTAGGGAGCATGGGTACATTTCTCGACATGAAACAATGGAGCCTCCCACTTTTATTGCCTCTTGCTATAAACACCTAGGTTTTCCATAAGAAATGCTTTTATGCGGAAAATGTTATTTTTTATGCAATTTGTTTATGATTCTTAGATGACATGCTTTTAGTTCTTTGGTGATTATTAGATTTATATGACATGCGTTTGGTTCTTTGGAGATTATTATATTTTAAGGGTGTGAACCTACGTAATCGGTCCGTCCACTGCTTCTTAAAAGAAGCATGCAACCCATCTTTTGACAGGACACTTCATATCAACTTATAATATAATGCAAAATCACATTTTAAATGCTTTGCTTCCGAGACACAATTCCTTATCCTTCCACACTCAAGCATCAACAATGCCGTTCATCGGTATAACCCGATCCATAACATCAACGACTCATAGAACATGTGTATCCTTTGGTCAACTATTGTAAAACCAAATGTTACTCCTACACCTTGTTGTTGTCTCATCCTTGTTCATCACAAACACAAATAAGCCTTGAGAACGTCTTTGTCAACACCCCTTTCCTGACTAATTCTTAAACTAAAACTTGAAATCCCTTTATTACCTAGCTATTATTGTCGCAACGATGTTACCCTATGTGCTAGGGGCATTAATCTTTTATGGAATACCGGAGCCTTCTTACGTAACCTTAACCATAATCTTAAATATTGCGATTTGTTGCTGAAATATCTCCGATATGTTGGTTTTTTTGACATGGCAATGTCGAAACTCCCTCTATATTTTTTCCAAGGATTCTGTTCCATATCGGTGTAATATCGCTAAATAGTGCCCAAAATATTAAAAAATTCTTCTTATATTTCATGGATGTCACCCATATCTCATTGTTTTTCCTATATGGTTGATATTTCTTCCTATTTAGTCTTTGTTGTGTTGTTGAAGAGATTTTTTGTCATTCTTTTGAGTCCTCTCCTTTTATAAGAAGCACGAGATCCACTATTTGTATGTGCTAGATTACAGATGACTATTGAAATTTAATTACAATAGAATAGAGTTAATGACTATTTAAGATTCTAGGTATCTTATCAATCTCAGCTCCAGGAGTACATGTACTTATTGTTTCATCAATCCTTCCCTGACACATATATGCATGACCAGACAGATTCAACAGTTGTTAATGAACATAATACCGTGTACTCTTAAAAAATGGTTGCATATTATATCTTTTAAGTTTTTATGGCATATATTCGTATTTCGGCATTTGGTTTATGACATGTATAAATTGAGCATCTTATTTACTCCTCTATTAGAGAAAACAAGTGCATGCTTCTAACTTATCAATTGATTAGAAGACATTTAAAACATTAACTTCGAGTTAAAGTGATTTTTATAATCATTTTCACGATTTCTGGCGATATTGGTGACATATCAGAGACATGCTGCTTTCCAGAGTTGGTGGGACGACACCTTTACCAACATTTTACGTCATGACCTTAATCTTGCCTCTAAAAATAGGCACATGCCACAACAAGCCTTTAGTCTCCCACATTTGAAATAGTCGTTAGTTTGTCTCCTCGAAGTCACCATTTTAACGTCCCTTTATGTAGCTCTCTTACATGCCAATCTGCGAGTTGAGCAGTAATAGGTTTGTATTGGTAGCGATGTTATTCTGAAAGGAATATTCATAAAAAAAATTATTGAAATTTCCGACAAATATTATATCCCAGTGGGAGAGGTTTGACCTGAAGGGACATGGGTCCTTTCAGTTGGGTTCTCCCATCATCCTCAAGGGGGTGCATGGTCCTCCTGAAGCAGAGAATGTAAGACATCTTGGTTCTACATCTTGGAGATTTTAAGCTATGACTGTTTCTTTGGCTTAGCTATTACTTGCATTTAAGTTGTATTTTTCCTTCACAGGTAAAGCAGTGCCTTCATTAACCAATGGCCGATTTATGTCTGACCAATACTCTTTTAGCTGTTTCATCTTGCTTAGAGACTTATTTTCTGTTACATTTTCTTCCACGATATATTTTCTGCTCATGCATGAACAGAAAATTGATAACTTCTGTCAATCCATCCAATTTTCCTGAATAAAGATGTTTTGTATGTGTATTATGGCAATTTGATGCCTCCTGTGAAGTTCGAGTGTAATTTGATACCTTCATCTTTTTATGCAGATCTCTTTTAGTGTAAGAGATGTTGGCCATGGGGAATGGATTGGAGACCTACTTGCAGTTGGCGTGTCAGAAAAAGACTTGTCCAAGGACTCCAAATCCAATTTTGTGAACTCAGTTTTGAGGAAACTAGACGAGAATCTTGGAGGCTTATTGGCTGAAGCATCTGAAGAGGAAGATTTCACTGGGAAGCCTGGGCAATCTTTCATTCTTAGGTTGCATGGTCAGGGTTTTAGACGGCTTATTCTAGTAGGACTTGGTCAAGGCTCTCCATCATCTACTACATCTGCCTTCAAAGCTCTTGGCGAGGCTATTGCTTCTACTTCAAAAGCTTCCCAGGCAAAGTCTGCAGCTGTAGTTCTTGCATCTTCTGATGGGTTCACTCTGGAGTCTAAGCTAAATTTTGCCTACTTAGTGGCAACAGGTATGCTGTTGTAGCTGGTATTTTCGTTTCTAGAAAAATGTAGTTGGTATTTTTAGCTGCAGGCAATACTGTTTCTACAATTGCTACTCATTTGTTGGTTAATTGTATTTCAGGAATTCTTCTGGGGATTTATGATGACAACAGATACAAGTCTGAATCTAAAAAGCCACTTCTTAGGTCTGTGCACATTCTTGGTCTGGGTACTGATCCTGAAATTCAAAGAGGCTCAAGTATGCAAGTGATGTTTCCATTGGCGTCATATTCGGGCGGAACTTGTAAATTCTCCAGCTAACGTGTTAACTCCTGGTTTGTAAACTTTTAAAATTTATTATTATATATACTGATTGGATGATTTACAAAAAAGGGTTTTAATTTTGAAACTTCTATGGAATTGTTTTTATTTTCAGAATAAATAATTAATTTTCTGTGATTTGCTTGCAATTCTTGCAGCTGTTTTGGCAGAAGAGGCTTCCGCGGTTGCTTCTGCATACAGTGATGTTTTTACTGCAAAAATATTGGATGCTGAGCAGTGCAAAGAGTTGAAAATGGGCTCTTACCTGGGAGTTGCTGCTGCATCATCCAACCCACCTCATTTTATTCATTTGTGTTATAAACCTCCAGGGGGTAACGTAAAGACCAAGTTGGCCATTGTCGGAAAGGGATTGACATTTGACAGGTTGCTTCACATTCAGTGCTTCCTATCTGTCTTCCTGTCAGCTAGTGTACCTTGACTTTGAGTAACAAGTCCCGTTGTCTTAAGTGACTTTTTATAGAATTCACTACAAGTTCAACCTATCCCAGAAATGAACACTTCGACTTTGATAAATTTCTATCAGCAAATACTCTGGTTTCTTTTTCGAGGAGTGATTTATATAACTGTTTGTGAACAGTGGTGGCTACAACATCAAGACAGGTCCAGGCTGTTCAATAGAGCTAATGAAATTTGACATGGGAGGTTCTGCGGCTACTATTGGTGCAGCAAAAGCCATTGGTCAAATTAAACCACCTGGTGTAGAGGCAAGCTTTGTATTACAGAACTACATTTCCAAGCATTCTGTTACAAAATTGTATCCGCTTTTCTATGAATTCATTGTTACTTTTAGGTGCACTTCATTGTTGCTGCATGTGAAAATATGATCAGTGGTACTGGCATGAGACCTGGAGATATCGTCACAGCCTCAAATGGAAAAACAATCGAGGTACTCCTCTTCTCAGGGACAGCGAGAATTATAACCCTACCACTATTCTATGTTCCTCAAGGTTTGGCTTCAAATTCAGAAGCCACTATTGTGATTATATTATTTTATTTTTGCATATATTTGTCTTGGGAAAATTCAGACCATAGAATGGAAAGGTTGTTTTAGTTCTTAAATGGAAAGGTTGTTGATGATAAGATGCAACAGTGGAGCCACTGCATGCTTTGCCGGCTATGTTGCTGCGGTGATGCCCAAGCAAGCTACTTAAGACCAACTTTACCAACTACTTCCCATGCAGAAGAATGGCCAGGGGTTAAATTGGGGCAGACTAAATAAGCCGTTAAGTATGAAGATGAACTCTTTATTGAAATTACACTGAATTGTGAATATAAATCAAAAGATTCTGTGTTGCCAGCACTTTCCAAAGAAATGTTTATAGAAAATACGAACTGAAAATGCATTTTTCCAAGGCCATTTAAACAACCAGGGTGTAAAATCAATGTATTGCATTTTGTAGGTGATGTCGATTAATGGCTAGAAATAAGCTTGCATGTTCAAGAAAACCTCTTCAACTGGAAGAGCAAGCCACCCTTATTTGCCAGCGGCTCTGCACTACTGCCAGACATTGTATAGAATAGGCAAATCAATAGTACCCTGACCATCACATATTGAATACTTTTGTCATTGTTTATATAAATCATTGTGTGTGTGTAAGTATATCAGTATATTTGCAGTTAAATAAAACTGTGTACAAATATGTGTTAACATTACACGTTTTAAAACTATTTAAATATTTGATATTGATGTATATTGCACAAGATTAGTTTATATATATGCTATTTGAGTAGTGGACATAAGGCAGATACATGCACCAAAGTTATTGAAACACCAATTACTGTGATCCCATACTATTAGAGTCACACTTGTAATTTCAAAGGAACAACATTACAAATACGTGGAAAAACTTAACCCCAAACCCCTTGGGAGGCTAACCCTCTTTCCCAACCCTATACGAACCCGAACATCTTGAGCTCCTCAGTTCCATAAAGAATTAGATCCATGACTTTATAATCTAATACTTCCATCACAAAGAAGATTTCATCGTGTTTAACCTGCCATAAGAGATTGAATGATCCAAAAAGATATTCCAGTACAAAAGTAAATTCTGATTAAAGATTCTTTCCTCTTTAAGCTAGGAGTAAGTTGTCTATGGGATAGTTTATATCACCACCGATGAAACGCTGTTATGAGAAAATCCCATTATAGTACAAAAGAGCTGATCAAGAACCTCAACAATCAAAGGGTGATCAAGGTTTAAACAACGGATTCTAATCCCAGAAAAAATAAACTTTGCATATTGGAGTGAAGCAAAAATTTTAAAGAAGACATCAAAAAGTGTGGCTGAGCCTCAGGAATACACTCTCTTTTGATATACCACTGGGAAATAACCTTCTTTACAGTCAGAGCTTAAGAAGATGGATAACCATCTTGTATGATTGTGTGTTTCCACTACTATCAACGAGAGGTCCCCCGGATGAGGATTCCCAATGTGCCCACCTTTTCTCACGTTCATTATCAATGCTTGGAAAATGATGAAACATCACTTCTTACCAATGCTTTACCATATGTACAATTTCATTTCACATATTGGACAATCGGGAAGCGGCTTGAGAATGGATGGGGATAGTACCTCCATCTCACTTAGTAAATGCTAGATTTAACTAGGATATCCCCCAATGGGGTTGGGATACTAAGATATCCCACAATGGGGTGGGATGCCTTCTTGACTTGAACGAAGCCATAGATTTTAATGAAATCTTGTTATGACAGTTTTTTCTAATGATTTCTCAGTATGGTTTCCACCATACTAATACTCTTCTCGAGTATGTTTTCCACCATACTAATACCCTTCTCTGAGTCTTTGCTTTCATAAAATATTATTCAGTGTGATTTATATATGGGGAAGGTGCCAATCTGAGTCAAGGGTTTAAATATCAATTTCGGATATCGTATCGATACCCTGTCGATGCGAAATTTCGTCGAAATTTCGACGATATTTCGCCCATATCGACCACCATTTGTGAAGAAATGACCCGAAACCACCTCATATCGCCATTTCGCTTCGCCGAAAATTCGCGAAATTTGAAACCATGACCTGGGTGCATCCCCTTTTTTCCTAAAAAAGTAGCTATCTCTTGCGAAAAACCACCCCAGTATGGACTAGCCTAGTGGCCTACAATGCGGCAATATGCCTCAACTGCACCTTCATGTGTCTAATTTGTACAGTCCCCGTGGATGTCAGAAGTTATCGATGTTCAAGATATAGCTCTATGGGATAGCATTACCTCCCAAACTTCTCTAACTTGGCCGCACATCAAAAAAGTTGCTCTCGCTCTTTTGAGAAAGACACAAAAAATGGCACATAATGTTGACATCCAGAATGAATTTAGCTCTCCTTAGCTTTGATATCAGCCTCTTGCATCTAAAAAGCCAAAGGAACTTCTTGACCTTCAAGGGCAACTTTAGACTCCAAATTATCTTGCAATCATGCTCCAAATCACCGGGATCTAAGATAGTGGGTGTTTAGATAGCCTTGTATGTTCACTTCACCAAAAAGTCACCATTATGACACATCCAATGGTCATGGCAATTAGAAGGATCACCGACATAATTAAGCTCCTTCATGAGCCTAAAGAACTCTAGAAGCCTGTACTTTGAAAACTCAAAGAGGAAAGTAGGTAGCCATGTCCCCATCAACCCAAGCTTCAGAAACCACCATGGCCCAATATGAAGACAATGCGTACATGCATGGGAAACATGCTTAAAGTTAAAGGGGCCAGTGCAGGGCCAATCGTTGGGCTAGAACATGAAGGAGCACCCGTCCCCTAGTACATGGTGCATGTGTGCATATAACTCTAGAAGAACTGAATAGATCCCCTTTCAGGAAATAGAGGATATATGTTGTACTCTTGGCTCAATAGAAAATGTGCATGAATATCATAAAAGCCTTTTATCAATCTACAAGCCAAATCTTGACTTCTACCCCAGAATTTAGCCACTCATTTAAGCATAATGGATTTATTCGTCTCATATAGGCACACCACACCAAGACCATTGTTCTCCGCAAGCAAAGTAATAATATCCCATCCTGCCTAATGAACATCAATGGTAAGTTGGTAACACCATTTGAGCTGTTCCAGAACTCTATTGCATGATTACCTCAAGACGATGATGAATCCCCATTGATAGGAGATGCGTAGAAATGAAGAAAATATGGATTGACTCAAGGACAACCTTCAACAAAACCAAATGCCCCACACGAGATAGGCTAGATGCCTTGCACCTAGAGAGATTACACTCCATCTTCTCAATGACATGCGACACCTCGTCATAACCATTGCTAATGGCAGTGTGGATGAAATCGGCCGCACGGGACGCATATGTAGCCGCATATTCCCGTGCGACATGTAGACCGAACCATTTCATGAATCGATGCATTATGCATCCTCCCCGCATATGCGGCCCGCATATGCCCTGCATACTGCTCCAACATCTCCAACTTTCAAATCCTCTCATTCAGGTGCTTAATTCCGTAGATATGCCTCTTCCTCCATTCAATTGTAAGAATATGACATGCATTTGTATATATGTAAGAATATGCCTCTTCTTCCATTATGTATAATTGCAATGCATTATACCATTATATATGTAATATTTTATGTTTATCTCATGTATTGTTTTCATGAGTACATGCAATGTATGATCAAATATTTTAATATATGTTAATTCAGGTTTTGCTCATGTAGTGCATGTATGTGTAATGAAGTTTTGTTATTATGAATCATCTAATATGTGAAGTTTTTATGGCTAAATATTTTTTTGATTAAATGTTAGGCAATTAAAAGTATATACTCAAGCGTCTAACATAAACCATTTTTCCTAGTTCTTCTTTAACTCCACTTAGATACATAAATTCAGTAGTAATGTTATTCATAGATATTTATTTATTTTTAAATTTACAATTAGAAAACCGCATATAACCACATATACCCCACATATGCCTTCGCATATCGCTTATTCAGTATTCGGTGGCATGCCCGAACGCATACGCATACCGTTTTCTTGAACCTTGGCTAATGGGCATTTGTAAGTGAGAAATATGCAAGTACCTTGAGGCTAAGCTCCGTACCATACTCGACAACCTCCGCATCCGAGAGCTCGAAAGAAAGAAAGCAAAATTGGAGCGATTGATGGTAATCCCAAGAAATTTCCCAAAGATGTAAGGAACTGTTGACATTCACTTGGCCTAAGTTGTACCACACTCGACGAAGCAAGATGGTGGCATTAACATGATGTAGAACTGAGATGGAAATATCATTATGGAGGTACACTGAGGTAAAGTCACTCTACATCACATGCGTAACAATGATTGCAAGAACATTGATTACCAGAACAAAGAGATGTAAAGCAAAACAAGCTTGTAAAAATTGGGGAGGGGGGGGTTTAGCCAACTTGACTAGGCCTAGTCAGCCATTAGTCGGTCAACTTGACTAATCGATCGACTTTTACATCGAGCTTTTTTATTTTTTTTATTTTTATTTTTTTTACCTTTTTTTAAAACAAACTTATACTAATATGTTTAATGTTATATTTAAAGTTAATTATTACTTTTGTTTCATTATGATAGTATAGAAAATGTACAAATCTATGTTAATATATAAGAATATATGTATATGTTAACATAATTGTATCTCCAGTTATGTTTTCCTTATTTATGTTTTCGGTATGTACTTTATAATTAACCCAGGGCTTTTCTCCTCTATAAGAGAGCCCTAGGGTCTCGTCTAATACAAGTTATTCATTTCTCCCAACATGGTATCGGAGCAACGGTCCTAGACCGGGGTTCCTGTATCCCACCCTAAAACCCTAACCCTACATGCCTAACCCCCCCTCCACCCGGCGCCGCCAGGACCTTAATCCGGCACCGCCGCCGCCTACTCTGGCTCCTCCGCCAACACAGGGCCTCCGCCCGCTTCCTCGCGTTGCTGGGAGCCCTCGTCGCTGCCGGGAAGGCGCTGCACGCCTAGGGCGCTGCCAACGTAGCATCGCTGTATGCCTGCGTTGCGCAGGGCTCCGCCCGTACAAGTCGCACGCCCAACCTGTGTTGTGCAGGGACTGCGCTTGCACAGGACCTCCGTGCCGTCAGGCCGCCTTCAAATCTCCATCTCGCGTCGCGCAAGGGAGCCCATCCGTCCCCTGAGAGCTGCGACCATTGTTTTTAAAAACGCGCCTCGAGGCGCTGAGGCGTACGCCTCGAGGCGTTTTTCTAGGAAAAACGCCTCGAGGCTATAGCCTCATGCAGCCTCAGTGAGGCTTAAGCCTCGAGGCTTATGAGGCGAGCCTCGAGGCGTAAGCCTCGAGGCGTTGCCTCGAGGCGTAGCCTCATTTGTGTGCTGAATTTTTGAATTTTTTCTGCAATATTTTTTTCTTTTCTTTTTGATTGTGGGCTATTCATCTTTCATAGACAAGTATGTTCAAGTCCTTAAGCTCACAATTCACTAAAATGCATTTTTTTTAGTTTATTAAAATATTGAGCTTATTTTTACTTTGTTATGCATGTTCTTTATATATCAACATGAACAAAAATTTGGATCTTGAGATATTAATCTAATGCCTCTACTCTTAATATGCATCTTGTGTTACATCTAGCCCCTCTAGTAAATTTTATTCAAAACTTTAATTTTTGCAGAGAGTTACCTATTATTGTGCCTGCATATTCATATTTACTTGACTCCTTACTGATTTAGAGTCCAAAAAAGAGTGTTATATAACAACTTCGATGTTTAAACCATGATGTTTGTCTTGAAATGTCATGGAGTTATGTATTTACTCATAACTATTAAATTTTTAGAACTTGGAAATTGTAATTATGGTTAATTATGATGTTTTATGAAAAAATTTCTTCCACGAGTGAGGCTTACGCCTCAATACGCCTCGAGGCTTACGCCTCGAGGCAATACTGGGAAAACGCCTCGATACGCCTCACGTTTTTTAAAACCTTGGCTGCGACTATGCTCCAGTGACTCGGGGACTGTTAGTGTACCTCTATTCTGCACCCTGGAGGTCTGATTTTGATCGGGTATAGTGATTTCTCTCATATAAATCACATCTTAAGGAACTAGACCTCACCACGAATTAATGAGGATGGTTGTATGAGTCTACATATACAACCACTCCTCTTTATGATTGCGTAGACACTCTCGAATCGTTCTACTCCTCAGTTGTCCGTGGTTCTCATTATTGGTGCGATGCCAGAAAACAAGAGTGGTGTTTTTTCTTCTTCCGGTGCCTTCAAGGGTTCGGCTCCCATCGTAAAAAGATGGATGAGACCAACTACGAGTTGTGGTCCATGTGGTTTCGTACTTATGCAGTGCCATAATAAGGAGCACATTTTTACGGAAACAGAACCAACAGACAAAACTGGGACTAATGCTTCGTGGAGGCAAGATGATGCCTTTGCTTGCATTTGGCTTTTCGGGATGCTCACAACGGATATTGCTAACGGTATAGTCAGCCAACCCACCGCAACAGCTATGTGGAACATCTTAGCCGCTACATATAGGAAAGCAAAGAATGAGAGCAAAATTCTTTAATTGCAGTTTGACATTTTCTCGACCAAACAGAATGGTTGACCACTCCATCAGCACTTCTCTCATCTTAGAGGCATGTTTGAGCGACTGCACAGCTTCATGCCTAGCACTACCGGTATTGAGCAATACCAACAATATCAGAATTCCACTATGACAGGAGTATTCTTGTCATCTCTTGACTCTGAGTACGATGCATCACGTACTCAACTCCTGACTGTAGAGACGATACCCCGATGGAAGAGGTGTACAAGCGATTTAGCAAGATTACTACTCCATCTGCTACTGTAGCCCAGCCTTCCACAGCTATGGCAGTGTCTCGAGGCAGGGGAGGGGCCTACCAGTTTCGAGGGCGTGGACATTGAGGTCGAGGAGGAGGACATCAGCGTGGCCCATGTTCTCATTGTCATCGTGGTCATTCTGAGGAGACATGCTTTCAGAAGCATGTATATTCTGCGTTTGCAAGGGTTGCTGAGCAGACTGAGTCTACTTCTGCTCCTACACAGGATGCATGCCTGGATGATATTGTTTCTATACTTCGTGAGATGATGTCCACTCCTGCTATTCCAGCTGCAAGTTCTTCAAATGCCGCAGCTACTGCCCAAGCTTCATCTAGCTCATCAGGTATTACTTATGCACTCACCAGTTGTAGCAATTCAGATTTGACTGACTGGATTATGGATTCGGGCGCATTGCACCATATGTGTGGAGATCGAGCATAGTTCACTTCTTACAGGTCTATCCCACCTGGTAGATCCGTGGTGATTGCTAATGGAGTATGTCTTCCCATTATTGTTTAAGGGGAGATTTTTCTAACTCCATCTATGCATCTGCAAAATGTTTTATATGCTCTTGACTTTCAGATGAATCTTTTGTCAATTAGTCAAATTACAAAGGATTTACACTGTCGTGCAATATTTGATCCCTCTTCTCTTGTGTTTCAGGGCATACTAATGGGCAAGGTGATTAGATGTGGCTGTGAGCAGAGAGGATTGTACAATCTTGCCATACCACCTTATGCCGGAGTCGCTACTATTCCTTCAGGCTCTGTTTCCCCTTTCATGTGGCATCTACGGTTTGGACATCTCCTTCAGAAACCGTTACGTTTTACCACAGATATCTACTAGCACTACATTGGATTGTGAAGCCTGTCAACTTGGAAAGCATCATTGGTCTTCATTTCCGAGTCATCAGGGTTGTTGCAGTAATCAGTCTTTTGAATTGTTTTATTTTGACATTTGAGATCCTAGTTGTGTTCCTGATCATCAAGGACATCGTTTTTATATAGTTGTTGTGGATGATTATTCCAGACTTTCTTGGATTTTCTTGCTAAAACAAAAGTTTGAAGCGGGTTTGGTCATTAAATCTTTTCTTCTCGAGGTCAAAAATATCTTTTCTGCTAATGTGAAACTTATTCGTACGGATAATGCAGTGGAGTTTTCCACACTACAATTATCAGAATTTCTCAGATCTCTAGGTATTGTTCATCAGACCTTGTGTGCCTATACTTCTCAGCAGAATGGTGATGCTGAACACAAACACCGTCAGGCTCTGTTTCCCCTTTCATGTGGCATCTGCGGTTTGGACATCTCCTTCAGAAACCGTCACGTTTTACCACAGATATCTACTAGCACTACCTTGGATTGTGAAGCCTGTCAACTTGGAAAGCATCATTGGTCTTCATTTCCGGGTCATCAGGGTTGTTGCAGTAATCAATCTTTTGAATTGTTTTATTTTGACATTTGAGATCCTAGTTGTGTTCCTGATCATCAAGGACATCGTTTTTATATAGTTGTTGTGGATGATTATTCTAGACTTTCTTGGATTTTCTTGCTAAAACAAAAGTTTGAAGCGGGTTTGGTCATTAAATCTTTTCTTCTCGAGGTCAAAAAAATCTTTTCTGCTAATGTGAAATTTATTCGTACGGATAATGCAGTGCAATTTTCCACACTACAATTATCAGAATTTCTCAGATCTCTAAGTATTGTTCATCAGACCTCGTGTGCCTATACTTCTCAGCAGAATGGTGATGCTGAACACAAACACCGTCATCTTCTTGATGTCATGACCCTTCTGATTCAGAGTCGTGCTCCACATTCGTTCTGAGGAGATGCGGTTTTCACTGTTTGCTACTTGGTGAACAGCATGTCGTCCGCTATACTTGGAGAAAAGGTCCCTATCTCGATTGCATTTTCCAAGAAGGTCCTGCTCGCCTGGACTCCCAGAGTTTTTGGATTTGTGGCATTTGTCCACGATTTCACCTTGGCCGTGACAAGCTCTCACCTCTTTGTTGGTTATTCTCGTACCCAAAGGGGTATCGATGCTTTGTTCTTGTAGGAAGAAAATATTATGTGAGTGGTGATGTCACATTCTTTGAGTCTATTATGTATTTTTCTCCTACAGGTGACATGTTATATCAAGCTATTTCTGGTGAGGATGTGGTTGTTCCTTCACCTCCATCTTCTCCATCTTGTGCACCCAATGTTGAGTCTCAATCTTCACCACCTCCGCCACTACAACCATCTCCACCACCTTCACCTTCCTTACCTCAGACATAATTCTTACCACATGTCTACACGCACAGTCTTCTACTCGCCCCTCTGCTCATGCACCCTCCACATCATCCATCACGCCTCAGGTATGTAATGAGCACATTATTTCATATGATGGCATTGGTGTCTTGAATGCTACACCGGATGAGGTGATACCAAAGAATAGAGAGGATGATGACCTGGACATACCTATTGTTTTACGAAAGCCTCGTCGTTAGTGTGCAACTTATCTTCTTGCTGCGTATGTTTCATTGGACCATCTTTCAGAGGAATACAAGAAGTTTGTTGTAGGATTCTCTGTTGTTTCCATCCCACGAACATATTAGGAGGCCATACAAAGCAGTAGGTGACCTCTGGTAATGAAGGAAGAGATGACAGCTTTACAATCGCGTGGTACATGGAGCGTTGTTTCTGCTCCTCCAGGAGCATCTATTGTTGGTTGCAAGTGGATATTTACAGTAAAGCAAAGGGCAGATGACAGTGTGGATCGCTACAAGGTGAAGCTTGTGGCACGTGGTTCACCCAAACCTATGGGGTGAACTATCAGGATACATTCTCAACGGTGGCTAGACACTCGATACTTCGTATTCTTTTATCGATTGTTGTTTCACGGGACTGACCACTTTACCATCTGGATGTAAAGAAGGCATTTTTATACGGTGATCTACATGAGGAGGTGTGTATGCAGCAACCCCCACAGTTTGCTACTGATGGGGAGTCACAGAAGATGTGCATGCTTCATAAGGCAATTTATGGTTTGAAGTAGAGTCCGAGAGATCGGTACCGGAAGCTATTGGAGTTGATAGAGCAACATGGTTTCGTGAGGTCTACAACGGATCACTCATTGTTTGTTCAAAGGACACAAAGAGGCACTACTACTATCCTTGTCTATGTTGATGATATCATTGTCACATGGGATGATGAGCAGGGCATTTTGGCTGCCAAGGAGTCCCTAGGTCAGCAGTTTTTGATTAAGGACCTTCGCATACTTCGATAATTCCTTTGGTTAGAGTTGGCCAGGAACCAGCGTGGTCTTGTAATGACCCAGAGGAAGTTTCTGATGGATCTTCTTTCTGAGACAGGAATGACAGGATGCAAGCCTGCTACTACCCCTATGGATCCGAGTATGAGGTTATATGATGATGGCACTGAGGAGGTAGACATGAGGAGATATAGACAACTCGTTGGAAATCTCTTATACGCCACTATCACCAGATCGGATATATCTTTTGCAGTGAGCAAAGTTAGCCAATTCATGGAGCAACCCAGGAAGGTGTATATGGATGCGGTGTGTATGATCCTGAGATATTCGAAGACTTCACCTGGTTCTGGTCTCTTATTCAACAGGGGTACATCTTTTGAGGCGATAGCTTGTGTAGATCAGACTATGCAGGTTGCCCTAGAGACATGAAGTCTACTTTTGACATTGCAATTTTTGTTCTCAGTTCCCTTGTTTCATGAAGAAGCAAGAAGTAGAATGTGGTGGCCAGATCTAGTGCAGAATCTGAGTATAGAGCCATGGCACAGGGAAGTGCAGGGATGATGTGGGTAAGATCTGTGTTAACTAATCTTACTGTTGAGGTTTCTCTTCCCATGCAGCTTTTATGTGATAATCAAGCTGCTCTATTTATTGCCAACAATCCTGCATTTCATGAATGGACCAAAACATTAGAGGTGGATTGTCTGTCATTACACTAGAGACATGATTTAGAAAGGTCTCATATCTACATCTTATGTTTCTACTGGAGATCTGATTGCAAATATCTTCACCAAGACACTCAATAAAGGTACATTTCAGAAGTATTGCACCAAACTGAGCATGATAGATACATATGATCCAACTTGAGGGGGAGTGTTGAGATAATTGTATCCCCGGTTATGTTTTTACACCCATAACCCTGAGTAATTTCGCAATAACATTTATAACCCTGTATAATCACGAATTACATGAGAAACCTGAGTAATGCTTAACTCTTACATGACATAACCCTGTGTCATGTTCTGTTTGGGATGGGCGTTATGTTTGACGGATTCCGTTAAAAAATACAAAAGTACCCCTAATATCCATTCTTATTTACAAAACATGCCATCCTTCTCCCTCCCCCCCTCCCCCGCGGGCCGAGTTTCCCCTCCGTCGCTGAGCTTCCTCCCTGCGCCAGGCTTATCACCTGCTCCCGCGCTGAGCTCCGACTGCAACCCCCAACCCGTGCGCGTCCGAGCTTCTCCTGTCCCACCAAAGCCCCCCCCCCATGACGATGACCTTCCCCCAGCCCCCACCTACAGATGCTCCAGGTCGTGATAGAGAACCCCCCCCCCCCCCCTGCGACCTGCAAACCCCGTCGGCCCCCACCTGGAAAATGGCCACGACAGAGCCACTCTTTCATTCCCCCCTCCCCCAAGCTCCTCGCGACAGAGCCTCCCCGTGACGACCTGCAAACCCCGACGCCAGAAGAGACCCCCCCCCCCCCCCCCGCGGCCCCCACGTTGATCTGCAGATGCTCCCCCGCATCCCGCACGTCGCCCTCGCGATGACCTGCAGGAGGAGGAGGGAGAGAAAGATGTGGGATATTTTTTATTTAGGCTAATTTCAACCGTTAGATCGTTCATCGGTTAGATTAACTCAATCATGTGGTTGAGTTAATGAGGTAAAGTAACGGAAGGTTATAGATGTAAGACAACACAATTATTTAGGGTCCTGCGTGTAATTCTTGATTATACAGGGTTATGAATGTTATTGCGAGAGTACTCAGGGTCATGGGTGTAAAAATCCCTTTTCTTATTTACGTTCTCTATATGCACTTCTCTATAATTAACCCAGGGCTTTCTCCCATAGAAGGAAATATCGACAATATATTGCCGACATATCGCTATCGACATGGGACCGATATAGGTACCGATATGGCGATATATCCCGATTTCCAGGCATTTTCTTCACAAAAGCTCTTCGATATGGGCGATATTTCGGCGATATATCGTCGAAATATCGTATCGATACGATATCGAAACGATATCGATACAACCTTCCATGTTTTCTTCTATATAAAAGAGCCCTAGTGTCTCGTCTAATACAAGTTATTCATTTCTCCCAACAGTATACAAAATAATTTATATATTTTTAAAAAAATTAAAATTTCAAATCCAACTAATGACCATCTAAATCTGATTAGTCGTCCGATAGCCTATGACCCTGTCGACCAAGTACCGCCTACCAATTTCTGTAACCTTGGATAAAAAAAGATATCCTTGCTTCACACCACGACAGGGCTGAAAAAAATCATCCTTCAGACCTTCTCTTGACCAACATCAAGTAGGAAGCATTGATGACTCAACACTTCTTACAATTAGTCCTAGCGTTTAAGATCCACGCTTCACCAAAGAAGCCCAGAGGGACAACTATGATATATTTTGGAGAGATCCATCTTCGAAAGTGTTAGAGTATGCGTCATTCATATGTAAGATGGGTAAATGGATCACTCCAGGATCCATTTACCACATCTCAGTGTTTAGTCCCACATCTACCAGTGGTGGGGCTTGGAGGGTCTGCGGAGGCTATATAAGAAGTCCCAGATCCCACTGTATCAGATGAGAAAGTACAACGCATAAATCAACCCTTTGAGGCGTTCTCCTGTGGTTTCATCCCGCTCAGGAAGTAGGGTTTCATCTTGTAAAATCTCCGTGTTCTAAGTTTATTTTTCTGTAGTCTATGCTCTGTTTATCAAATCGCTTTCGCATGCTATTTCGGGTTTGATTCTCGAGGTTTTTCATGTTCTTTCTGTTTGAGATTCAATTTTGAAGTTGAAGATTTCTTTGTGAAGATTATTTGTTCAGAATTTTAGTTTGTTCAAGTATTCCAGAAGTTCTAGGGTTTTTTTGAAACCCTAATCCTACATGCAGTATCGCATATCATAGGGGCTATCCTCGATCTCTCCAAATCCCCAAGCCTCGAAGCCCTTGCACCGCTTTCTTCCTTGTTCTAGGCCGCATGAGGTTGCCCCAATCCTTAGGGATTTGGAGTGGATTGCATCTTGCCATGCTCTTCCTCATGGCGCACCTCCACACGTTGAAGAAGTCCCAAGCAGCCACATCGCTCGTCCTGACGACACCTCCTCTCTAGCCACATCAGTTCCAGGAAAGCATCTCCAGGTGGCGGAAACCACCCGCGAGGCATCTCTGCCCTTTGCGTGGGCAACAACAACCCAAGGCAGTGCTTCACCCAAGTCCAAACGACGCTCCCATCCAGGTGCGCATCTCCTCTTCAGCAGGAGCCTCCTCCAGTGCCACCTTCCCTAGCGCGCACACTCCATCGCTTTCGCAACATCCAAGGAACCCTAGTTGAAGCAAGCGGAGCCTCACTTCGCGAGGAGAGGCTTTCCCTCGCATGCATTGCCTCCAGGCTCCCTCCCTCCTAACGGCGACGCCGTTCGAGGGCTTCCTCCCTCCTGGTGGCGATGACACAGATCTGGGGTCCCCTCCCTCCAGGCGACGATGTGCGACAGGAGAAGCCTTATCGGGGCAGCGGGTCTACGAAGGAGGGTTCCCAACTGGGAACCCTAAATAAGCCCTCTGTGGTTTAAAAAGATTGTTTTTTTTCATTGTAAGTGCCCAAGTGGGTTGAAAGTTGAAAAAAAAGGAGATAGATGCTATAGTCCGAACCTAATGAGGCCGTATATTTATTAAAAAAATGATGATTATGAATGTGACGACATAAAAAAGAGAAAAAAGCTAAAATAAAAAAAGGAAAGAGGATCGTACAAAAAATATATCCATACTAGAAAAAAAATTGATTTTTAAAAAAAAGAGAATCTGAAAAAAATCCGAGATCAGCTTATTGGTTTTTTTGTCCTCCCCACTTTATTGTCTTCTCCCAATTTAGTCGACATCATTGTTTTCCAACAAGTTTGGGGGAAAGGGTATGTATGGTGTAGAGTTCTACAAGCCAGTTCGTCTGATTCCAGATTTTCCAGTTAAAGGCAGATCGGATTTTCCAGACTCTTCAGATATTCAGACTCGACTTCAGATTGATTCCGAGTCTTCAGTTAGATGTGCACATGTTTGCCATCATTGTTTGTGATCCCCATTCTTGTTTATGGTTAGAGTTTTCATGTGATCCATAGGGACTCCAGAGTAGAGACCCCATTTCCTATGCCATGTGGGGTAGGGTTTTCATGTGGTTTCATAGGGACTCCAGAGTAGAGATCCCATTCTCTGAGCCAGTATGGGAGAGACTCAGTTCTTCGAGAGGAGACTTCTTCAGACTCCATTCTCCAGCGATCGTGGACTCCGACGATGATTGTTTCCATGGTTTTTTTGGTTTGACTCTTTCAGAGATGGAGCAGTTGTCCACATGTTGTGGCGGGCCAGAGTTCTCCAGGTAGAGACTCATTTTCAATTGTTGTGACTCTGACAGGCGCAATATACTCTCCGACGAGGAGATTCAGTTTAACTCACACTCCAACCCGTTTGTTCCTCCTCACTTGCACGACATGAGAAGCAATCTCCTCGACAACAGTTGTGCGCGTTGAGTTGGTATTGTTTGTAGTGTCTTGTAGCATGAGTTGAGTTTTCTTTCTGTTTGTCCAAAATGAGCATTGCATGCTCCAGCTTGAGGAGGAGTGTTAAAGTATGCGTCATTCATATGTAAGATGAGTAAATGGATCACTCAAGGATCCATTTACTACATCTCAATGTTTAATCTCACATCTACCGGTGGTGGGACTTGGAGGGTGTGTGGAGGCTATATAAGAAGCCCCAGACCCCCCATGTATCGGATGAGACAATGCAATGCATAAATCAACCCTTTGAGGTGTTCTCTCGCGGTTTCATTCCGCTCCTTAATGAGTAGAATTCCAAGCAAAATCTCCGTCTTCCAAGTTTATCTTCCTGTAGTTTATGTTCTGTTTATCAAATTGCTTCTGCATGTTTATTTTCTAACAGAAAACATATCTTTCACATGTCGATCTTCCCACCAAGCTGACACCCACAATCTCCGTAGTCATCACCAAGCTATTTATCATCTGCCTCTCTGAGGTAATAGTTGTTTTGACCGGGAAATAATGTCACCCATGATATCCTGCAATCTATCAACAAAGTACTTTTGCCACTCAGACAAAAATAACTGATCTTCTCAAACATCTCCTTGGGAAGGATGAAAATGAGATGACTATTAATTCGATCAAAACCTGAATTCCCACCAGCAAACTCCTCCATCAGTGATGTCATGTCCACATGAGCCGCCAACCAGATTCCTGGAAACAAGCCCAGGGAATCAGTCAGGGCCGGGCCCCATCGACATTCACGACTGGAATAGCTGACCACACTTCATCCAACTCAAACTTCTTTGCCAATTCCTCTTGTTTTCTGCTTAGCGTGGATGTGCCCGTGCCCGATGGAAGTGCACGGCCATGGCGTCACCCACCTCCGTATCTACCTCAATTCACTATCCTGTGCCAGTGGAGATGGCTATTTGTCTTTGAAAAACAAAAAATAAGGAAGCGTGTTTAGAAATTTACTGGATGTCAGCTGTCGATGATCCCGTGCCCGATGGAAGTGCACGGCCATGGCGTCACCCACCTCCGTATCTACCTCAATTCACTATCCTGTGCCAGTGGAGATGGCTATTTGTCTTTGAAAAACAAAAAATAAGGAAGCGTGTTTAGAAATTTACTGGATGTCAGCTGTCGATGATCCCGTGCCCGATGGAAGTGCACGGCCATGGTGTCACCCACCTCCGTATCTACCTCAATTCACTATCCTGTGCCAGTGGAGATGGCTATTTGTCTTTGAAAAACAAAAAATAAGGAAGCGTGTTTAGAAATTTACTGGATGTCAGCTGTCGATGATCTTGCTCTTGCATTACATGCAAACATTTTATTTCTGCACATGGGTAAATTTGAGGAATTTAAGTTTCAGAAAGATACCCATTCAATTTGTTTTCTAAACACAACAAAGCAGATGATTTCATCCATATATCTACTTCTCTGCCTCGGTAATTCAACAGACTGAGATATGGCTAAGATTTTAATATCGGTATCATTACAAAGCGCAAGTGATCCCGGACCTTGGCTGAGATATGGCTAAGATTCTAATATCGGTATCATTACAATAATGCAAGTCCTCCAGGACCTTTGGTTTTGATCTCTGGTTGTCGTATCTGTTTAGGAGCATATATGTATATTAAAGGCTATTCATACAGCACGAGCATTAAAAAAACACAGTAGCTTCTGGGTTTTCAAAATTTACTATCCTTGTTTTTTCAATAATTTAAGCTCCCAACTTAAAGTCTGTTCGATAACTATGTTTTTTTTGTCTATTTCAGGTCAATAATACTGATGCAGAGGGAAGATTAACACTTGCTGATGCTTTAGTATATGCCTGTAATCAAGGTGTAGACAAGGTATCATACTCTAATAACTTTCCGTGCTAATCACATGGATCATGTATACATTGTATAGTCAATGGTTGATATCTATGGGGCCAATTAATTGTTGTAGATGAATTCCTCTTTATGTGGAAAGAGGTTTGGCTTGATTTTTGGACTTTAGATTAAAAATTGTTGCTGATGAGGTTCACCTCTCTTAGCTGGTTCTACTTAGGGTGCGTTTGGTTGGTGGGTTATCCAGGGGTGGATAACCCGATTTTGTGTTAGTGTGTTTGGTTGGTGGGTTAAGGGTTGGGAGGGTTTGTGTGATGTGATTGTATTGGAATTTGAAAAAGTTGGTAGTTATTATGATATGATTGTATTGGAATTTGAAAAAGTGAGTAGTTATTGTGATGTGATTGTATTGAAATTTGAAATAATGAGTAAAAGTAGAATATTTTATGATTTTTAGATGATATGATGGTATAATATATATTTTTTTTGATGAAAAGATGGTGGACCCCACAAGTGGGTTGGGAATATGGGTTTTGGGGGGTAACCCACCCAAAGTGGGGGGTAACCCCCCAAACGAACACACCCTTAGGGATGTTAGTGGATCGGGTTTGGGGCATGTATCAATATTCCCAAACCTGTACTCATTTATAGAATCACGACACCCACCCATTTATTAAACGAGTAATTTTTAGTGGGTATCATATCCTGACACCCATTTATTAAATGGGTAATTTCTACGAGTACTCATATATCTATTGGATACTTGTGCACACAAAGGATGCCACATATTCGATACAATAAAATCTTAAGCTATCATAAATGTACACGGTATTTTTACGCAAATTAAACAGAGGGAGATCATGCAATATGGTGATACATAAAGGTGTGCAATGTGTAGGGAATATTAAAGGTTTATGTATCTCATGTATTAATTCCTTTGGATTGATGTTTTTTATTTATTAAGGATACAAAAAGGTAGTTGAATTGAGTTAGATTGTTATATATGTAGAACAATGCCTATTAGATATGAATTGGATTTGAGTAATTTGAATAAAATACAACACACTTCTATATTTATATTTATTTTTTATTCGGGTTTGGAGCGGGTCTCCCAAACCCATACCCATACCCAAATGGGTAGTAAATTCAAAATCCAAACCCTTCCAAAAGTAAATGAGATGAGTTTTGGATCATTAAAAGGGAGGGATTCGGGTTGGGTAACCAATGGTAGACCCATTCTACCTGCGATTTTTTTAAATGTTGAAAATAACCTTGGGAACATCTCTGACATCAGGGATTCTTTGGTGCATTGGTGCAAGATGGATAGGAGTATTTTATTTTTATTCTGAACAAATATGGCTGTGTATAGTTGTGTGTGTCTGTTGCATAACCGTACCAGTGACGTGTAGACTATGGCGGGAGATGCAAATATGCCACAGCTGTTGGCTGGCTTTCACTATCATTGAGAAGGCCTGTATTTAGCCGTGCACGCATGAATATAAACTTGAATTTCATTGAGACAAACCTTCCATGAAACTTGGTTCTTGGCCTTTTCCCAGTTGTCTTCTGGTATTTAAACAGCAGCAGCAGTCTATTTGAATAACTCGCATTACAGAGGACCTCTCCTGTTTTTGACCAGAGTTATTCTTACTCATGAAAAGGAATAAATAAGTGCAAGTTATAGAGTCATCCCTTGATGTTATGCTGCTATTTTCCATGTTACATTACAACTTCTATTTGCAACTCTTCTTTCATTGATTGGTGCAGATAGTTGATCTAGCAACGCTAACTGGTGCCTGTATTGTCGGTCTTGGTTCCAATATAGCAGGTAATGTTTTTACCGGTATCTTTTCATATACCATATACTGGTGTATTTTTAACCTCCATGCTTATGCGGTCTTCTTGAATGCCCACTTATTTCTGCTTTTCCTACATGCATTCTCCCTTATAATTTAGTCCATTGAGTTATTTAATTTAACTATTGATTTTCCCCACCAAGTTGACCTGTAACATAGCCGTGAATGCGGAAAGAATTCAAAATGTATTGACAAGGATAGTTATTCAATATCTGAAAACACTAGCAATACTTTGGCCGACTCACTAATCCTCGAAGCTTCCATTCTGAAATGTGACTTGTGGGGGTAGGTCGTTGAGCTCGGTAGCTGTTTGCACAGTAGATTCTGAAGAGATCTGGGCATGATTTTCTCCTTTCCTCAAATATACTGTGAACAGGAAACATTGCTGATTTGATGCATATGCTGGCAGGTATTTTCTCACCCAGTGATAGTTTGGTAAAGGAGGTCACTGCTGCTTCTGAAACTACCGGTGAGAAGCTTTGGAGGTTGCCTCTAGAGGAAAGCTACTGGGAAAGCATGAAATCTGGCGTGGCTGATATGGTTAACACTGGTGGTCGTCAAGGTGGTGCCATTACTGCAGCACTCTTTCTGAAACAGGTATATAACAATCCCGTGTTACCTGTAACTGATCTATTAGTCGTTAATGATGCAATGCATAACATATAACATTTTGACGTGCAAAATGCACAGTTTGTTGACGAGAAGGTTCAGTGGATGCACATCGACATGGCCGGGCCTGTCTGGAGCGAGAAAAAGAAGGGAGCAACCGGGTTCGGAGTAGCCACTCTAGTGGAGTGGGTTATGAAGAACTCCTCTTAGTGTGCAGCGATTATATATGTTTTCCTGTTTCTGAAAGAGCATTCAAGCCGTTTTGCATCATTTCTGGATGCCGTGTTGCTGTGTTGCTGAAATAAAGCATGATTAGGTTTGTCGAGAATTTTAAAAGGGGTTTATAAAACAGTTGTGCACTCATAGTTGAGTTAGGTTCTTTATTTTCTGTGGTTATCATGTGTTGTGGAGTTGTGTGATGAAGATCAGGGTTTGTTGATTGTGCAGATGGTTATAGAGATCATATCATTTTTTACCAAAAACAGCGATGATGGGGGATATGAGATTAACTGTTGATACTCCAGTTTGCGGTTTTGATTTAATGATCAGGTTTGTCATGGAGTTTTTCAGTTCGGATTGCTGGAGTACAAAGATTAAATCTAATTATGCCCGGAATCCTCGGGGTTATATCGCAAATTTTCTTTTAACTATCTTGTATGTTAATTCGCCTGTAACTGGTTTATGTTGCTTCAGCTTCTAGAGATTGATAGTAAATATTGGGATGCTCCTTATATCTTAAAAATGCGATGCTGTGCTTTTATTCTGTCATTTGGAAAAAGGTTTCAATACATCTCTAAAACAAATGATGCCTTTAGTTTTGAGTGTATTTTGAATTATTTGATCCTTGCTTTGCCATTTCGAAAATTTGGATATTTTTATTATATTGATATGCCAACTTATGTTATAAACGGATGCTACCATTTTTTATATTCTACTATTTTTTAAAAATCTTTTTTTGTTGCCGTTTTCCCCCATGTTCTCAATTATTTTCTTCAAGCTTTTAAAATCTTATGTAATTATGAATCATCGTATATCAATTTATCTTCATTTTCTCTTTTCGTGGAATAATTAATAACAGCGTTTATTTCACATTCTCAATTCTTTTGAAGTTTTTGTTAAGGGGAAGGCGTGGGTTATTTTTATTTCATCATTTCTATGTTTTGTAAGGAATGTGGAATAAGTGGTTATCTGTGTGGAATATGTAGTGTACATGTCTACAATCCATTTCTCTCCGATAATAGTGACATTTGTTTAATCACTTGAATCAGAGGGGAGAGTACACAAGGTGGGAGTGAAGTCACCAAACCGACTCTTCACAAAGACCAGGTGACCAAAACAACTAGCCTACACAATATAATCAAGCAAGAATAAACCGGTGTGAATCAAAAGTTATTATAAATCCTACAAATAAGTATGTATAATGACAAGCAGAGTAGAGTGTTGAACACATGAGTAGCACATGTATGTTATTTATAAATAAATAAAATATGTATAGATGTATATAGATAAGTACACTATTTGAGTAGGTTTTTATTGGTTTTTAAATATAATATTTTTAATTATTTTTTTAATTTTCAAATAAATATTTTGTATACTTTTTTATTTTAAAATAATTAAAATATATTTACAATACTAACTAGTATTATAGTTTATATGTTAATATAAATATAGATACATAATACACTATAGGGTAATAAAATATAAATATAGGTAAAAATAGTGAAAATGCAAGATAAAATGTTTTTGAATTTTTATGATTTTTTACCATTTTTCTGATTTTCAAGTAATTTGGCTAATTATTTCTAGGTATTTTTAAAGCATGAAAAAGTCAAAAATAATGAATAATTCAATAGGGTCGAATTGATTTAGCGTTTAAAAATATCAAAAAGTTTCATTCCAAATTAATTTTAATAACTAGTATTATAGTTTATATGTTAATATAAATATAGATACATAATACACTATAGGGTAATAAATTTATAAATATAGGTAATGAAAATGCAAGATAAAATGTTTTTGAATTTTTATGATTTTTTTACCATTTTTGTGATTTTTCAAGTAATTTTGCTAATTTCTAGGTATTTTTAAAGCATGAAAAAGTCAAAAATAGTGAATAATTCAATAGGGTCGAATTGATTTAGGGTTTAAAAATATCAAAAAGTTTCATTCCAAATTAATTTTAATATGTACTAATATATATATAATTACAGGGAGCAATATTTTTTGAATTTTTGAAGAAATTTTATATATTTTTTATAGGATATCAGAGTTTTAAATTTTTCTCATTTTCTTTTTATATTTTTAGGGATTTTTGGTCATCAAGGACTACAAAAGGGAATGATAAGAGGAAGTGGAATAACAACGTGGAGTAATAGTATTTAGGGTAAGGTTTGATGTATGCTTTCCAGACTGATCATTTCCATTTACGTTGTCTTTGCTAGCTTATGTCTCCTCGCTTAGATTGAATTTTGGGGGATGAATGCCAAAAAAAGTAGTGGAAATTTTGTAATACCGGAAGAATCCTTGAGATTTCGGATCCTTTTTTTCTGGAAAGAACATGCCCTAAATTTAACATCTAAATATTGTGATTATTTTGCTATGATATAGTGTTTCCATTGGAAACTGGCTCGTTCTTCAAGTTTGAAGATTTAAATAAATATTAAATTTAAGATTAGGCGATTTACATAATATGATAATAGTTGGTAAGACCTCACCAACCCGTTGTTTGATCCGTTTCCCGATCAATCCTCTTGCTTTCCTGTCTAAAAGTCTACCTTACTCCTTTCTCCAATAATATCGTCCTATTATTATTACTTGTTCGATGTCCTTTCTCTCTCTCATCTCAAAGCAGAAGATTATTCATAACCTCAAAACATATCCATAGACGACGTAATTTTTCATGATTTCAAATTTGAAAAAATCAGATCCATTATATTTGTTTTATATAACTATTATATTGTTCAAAATTCAGAAAAGTGTATGTTTAGTAGCTAGATTGGATTGGAGTAACCTCATGTGAACAACGGCTATTTGAATGGTTACGAGGGTTGGAGAGGATGGAAATGATAAATGTGATATGATGTGACATTGATTATGTGTTATATTAACGTTTAATAATTATAATATATTTTTATGTTAAATTTTTTATTTGTACATGGTAAAAAAATATTATAAAAAGAAATTGTGCGATTCATACAGCTAATTCCAACCCAAGAATGCAAGAGTAGAGCATGAGGTATGCCATATCTTGTCTGAATGTTATCATTTTTATCTTTAGTTGAACTAAGTTTAACCCAAGGCTTGGAGTTATCCAAATTGTTCCTAAAAGGAAAGCATGTTCCTTGTTTGGTAGGAGGAACATATTAGTGATATTATCCTGATTTCAAGTGGAGAAGGAATAAGCAATCTCATTCCCACTACTAATTGCATGTTAACCTCATGTCCCACCAGACAGGAATCAGATTATCACACTTTTTTCCTTTTAACTAATCTTGAGTAATAAGGATGTGTTCATAATGTGCCCAAAGCTCATGATTTCTGCTTGTGTTTTTAGGGAAGCGCAGCTGGAAATTTTGAATCCAATGGCTTGGGATTGCTCACACCTAAATCCAATGTCACAACTAATGTAGATTAAACATGTACAAATTCATACGTGTAGAGAATCAAATGCTCAACATTATAACGAGTCACAACTAATGCCAGACTAAACATACATATTGTACTACTTGGATCTTCACTAACTTTAATTACCCATATGAATCATGGTTTTCAACATCCACATCATACCAGAATCGCTGCAGAAACTACATCTAATTCATAAGTTAAAGCAGCAGGCTTACGTGCCACCGAATTTAGAGGACCTTCGTGTTTCTCAACTACTGTGCAGTGCCTCAACAGGCACGGCATAAGGCGAGTTCCAATCTGCGTCGAAGATATCTTGCAGCTGGGCGACTATGGATGGATTATATGTACCAAAACTCACACCAGCTGTGGCATAGAAATAGTCCCATATAAGGTTGCTGGTCCCTATATGTGCACGGTTGTCGCTGACAGCATACTTGCCATGGTTAACGCGGGTGAAGTCAGGATACTTATTGCCCGTGGGATTTCCGTCTCGTATCGCAGGCCCGGTTGACTCAAGCCCGGGCACCTTGTAGTACCTGATCTGGATTTTGCCGTGACAATTGTTGTACCTGGAAGACTTGCATAGGATGTTGGAGTACAGGAGGGACTTGAGATACTGGTCTGTGTTTTCTATTTCATGATCCCAGTAGGCCACCAATACCTTCACTGTTGCATTCTTTGAGAAAACCACCTGCATTTTGAATCAGCCCTGAAACTCTAGTTTTTTGTTTCTGAGATAAAGATATTAGCTATTAAAAAACATCTGTTCTAAAGGAGGAGGTAGACATCATGTTCTCAGACATTAAATTAATTGTTATTTCCACTCATAACCCCTTTTATTTCTTTAATTAATTATCAATGGAGAAAGACGGACACAAAAGACTAGGGATTTTTCAATGTTGTAGCAGTTGGTATTCAGTTGGAAAGATCACTGAGTAAAGAATAATTGACAGTGAGGGATCAGTTTTGATATCTTTAATCTACAATATTACCATAGCGGAACAGATGTAAGAATTGAATTCCATTCAAATGCTAATAATCTTACTTTTATTTTATTTAAAAAAAAGAAGAAAAAAAATTATAAATTGCTGTTATAGCAACTGACTAAGCAGGATGCCGACTACTGTAGGTCTATTCGGATAGGGAGACCATTTTATCTATCTTTCAGTAGTTTGGATGTTGGAGTAACGAAGAAGTCAAGTACGATAAGAGGATCTAATGTTTTTAACTCCTGTGATAACCTCAGTGATAAACAATCAAACTAAACTCTTTTGTCGGTATAACTTCAGAGAATGATGCCTAAGCTAAGTGCCATGGGATTGCCCATCTGCTAATTTAAATCTTTGCAATTACTATTGGTTGTTGGATGCAGACTTCATCACACAAGCTATACCAATATGCTCTGTACTTACAAAATAGAGCACGTTACGACAAAGTGAAATACCTTAGAGATAGCGGATGAAAGAGATGACCAGTAGACTGTCCGTTTCAGATACTGGGATTGTCCAAGCCAGTCCATAGAACTTATCCTTACTGTTCCCTCGGTCTGCACAGAAGTAATGGTATCCACCCAGCCCTGTTCATCTGCTTGAAACTTGCCAAATAAAAGCTGAAAAAATAGATATCATAAAATTTAAGAAATAAGCTCCACTATCATTCTATGTTTATGGAGGATGAAAATGCAATTATTAAATTCAAATTTCACTTGCCGTTTGTACTAGGATGAAAACAAGTTTTAAGACCTTGCCATTTGTTGGAATGTGTGATCATAAATTTTAATTTTTCACCCTATTATAATAACTTAGCAGCAGCCATCATGGAACAACCAAAATCAAAAGCGGATTTTTCCTACATTAACTGGGGGCATATCAAAAAAGTTGTCGCCTCCAATAAGGCTCATTATACAGCTTCTCAGGAGCTTAACTGGCCTTGTGCAACTTTCCAAACTACAGCTCAACACATAAAACCATAGGGAAGATTTAATTTCGATGAGAATTACAAAAGGAGAAAAAAACAGACTTGCCTCAGGTGGGGCAAAAGAGAGGTAGCTTGGATGAGGCTCAAGGGTGGATTTCTTGCATCCAGGAGTATCAATGGACAGCTGAAACAAATAAGGATCCGATAGAGCTGGATAACCCTGTACATGGTGAACATCAACATATCTGGGAAGTGGAGATCTGAAAAGTAGAAAATTTCACTTGTTAAACTACCTCTTCTGGGAAACTATACAATCTTATCATTCTTGTGATATTTATAGGGGAAAATATACATCCTTGTATCCATGTGAAGGGAATGTGAGTGAATATTTTTTGGCGCTCTATACGAGAGGATGTTAATACATATAACATTTTCGCATCTGGAAGATGCTCATATACACAATTTCATCTGGTTTTTGTCTTGCTTCAGGGTAATGACTGATTGTTGGAAAATTCAGTGTTTTCAGGAGTGCAACACCAATCAAGAGAATTTCTAAATAATGCGTGGCATGCAATGATCAGAATGCCTCAATGTTCCCATTGTCAATTTTAAATGTCTGAGACAGCTTCTCGAGGACAATCAAGTTACATGGGCATTAAGTAAGAACGTCTACTAAAAGATATATGTTGCTAAGCCATAAAACAAAATGTGGCCTGATTAAACTATCTGTTCGTACCTGCATCTCTTTTTCCGTGGAATGAAGTGTGACCAACAAGGAACTTTTCTGTAAATTTGCCATTCTTTATCCCAAACAGTTCTGGTATAAAGTGAGGAATTTAAGGAAGCAAGTTTCACAAGATTGTCAAAGTAAACCTTCACCTTTCTCGCCACACTCGTGCAGTTAACAAGGTAAATGCCAACCTCTTTTACCTGACATTCAGAAATTCAACATAATACATAACAATAGAGAAAATCAATACGTTATTTAGAAAAGATAAAACGATCAATTAGACGGATATACATCTTTAATATTTGATTTCAAAACAATCGATCAAGCATGCATATGCTATAGTTAAAATCTCATACTCGTTACTGTAAGAAACTTCAGCAATTCATGTCGCATCTAACACAAAAGCAAAAGAAACGGATGAACATGAAACTAAAGATAATATATCATCTTAATTATTATGCATGATCACAAAAGAAATCAGGATGCTTGAACTAAAATTAAACGAGCAAGAATACAACTGTCATTAGAAACCGGAAAAAAAGAACATGGAAGCGAAATGACTGTAAAAATTGGTTGATCACGGCCGGTGATGCAGTTGCAAACAACTATTTTTAGATTTCCAAGCGAATTTAATAATAAAGACTAAAACACTATCAGTCAGTCATCAAGCATGAAATAGCTGACCAGTGGAAGTGTAAAACATATTCCCGACTATTTAGGTAAGCTCATCTATACAAGTATACATAAAATACATTGGCGCTACTGTATGCTGCTGCAACCATATCAAGTGTTTGGGACCTTGTACCTGTGTGAAAGACTTCCAGTCATTGTTTGCTGATCCGATGTATACATCCTTCCCATCAGACACCCAGACCTTGGCATGGACGATACCTGACCCCCACCAATCCTCGAACAGCAGGGTTATATTGTGCACGTTAGGCCTTCCCGATGCTAGGTCAGATGACTCCTGATCGAACTCTGGATAGAATCCTGAATGCTGCATGATCCTACAGAAAAATGGACCAGTCCAATGCTAAATGCTGCTGTTGCAATACAAAGCACACCAACATTATGCCTAAATATTATGTAGAAAGTGTTTAGAACATCAACAACTAAATCCAATCCAAACCTAATTTACTCCAAACTGCCTCATAATTTTAAGAAACTAATTTGATCAGTGATTAAAATTAGATCTTATTAATTGATTTCAATTTATTTAGACAGAGTCAAGATAATTCGGAAGTAATCGACTAAATCCCTAATTTGGGATTGCATCAATGGCAAAAATGTACAGGAAAACCAAAGAAATGCCGAAAGGAAAATATGAACTATGGTAAAGTTTTTGTGAATCCATTTCCGAGTATAATCCAAATTAGCTATGTTTGTAAGGAACATCCCTACAGCTATGGTTAGTCATCTTTTCAAGCAAGTCACCTACATAGATCCTTTGTGAAGAACCCATCTCGCAAAGCCAACCTCCACAAATAGCAAAACCCTCCATCAAAAATTCTTCAGTTTTCTTTTTTTTGCGTCTTCCTATCTCAGGCAAATCCTTTCAGAAGACCTTTCTCAAACGGGGTTGCAGCATGGGGTTACCCCTACATAGCATGGATTGTTATGAACTAATGTATACTTAATAACAGATCACTAGGTCATTTGATTTCAACACCTCATGTGTCATGCAAGCTCACCTTCTCAATCCACATTCTAAAAAGATCTAGTATATAACTTATACTTTAACATTTATTTGCATTTCCTACTTTGCGGAGAGTCCGTGATGTGCTAAGGAGATTAGTGTCTCCATGTAAGCCATTTTACATGGATTTTTTTAATCAAAATTACGTTAAAATCTGTCCTTATTTCAAATTTAATTATCGAATATTTTAAAACTCAACAATATTTACAAAATGAAACATTAGTAACAAATTACCATTTATTTCAAAACCCACATAAAACTGCATATTGTCCCTCATTTTAAACCACTCAAACGAATTACATTTCCTTGTTGTAGATGCAAACATAGGTTAATCTCAATTGGTTGGATTACTGTGGGAACAAACTAAGAACTTTTCAATTTCAACTTATAAATTGGTCATCATGAACTAAACAAAACAAATTCTTTTCAGTCTACATTCTCGATTATTGTCAAAATCAGCATCTGATCTATCATTACACATCACAAGAGGAATCAAAATGACACATACATATATAGATAGATGGCAGTTTTTTTAATATTGCAAGAAATTAAGAAGGAAAAAAACGAAGAAGAATGACCTGATATTGACCTTCCTGTCGGCGGCATCCTCGAGAGCCTCGAAGACCTTCCTCCCCTCGCCGGCACCAAAACCCTCCATCTCCTCGTCGGAGAACCCATAATCCCCAGATCTAGGGTTTCTACTCCCCTCCAGCAGCTGCCAGTACTGCGCCACTACGTCCAACCTCTCGCTCGCGTTCCCCGCCATCCACCGCAGCACCTCCCCTGCACACACCGCCCCCGATTCATCAAAAAAAAAACCCCTAAAATCGCAACGAATGGCAAAAAGGATCGGATCTTTACCAGTGGAGAGGACCCCCGGGACGCGCGGGAGGTCGGGCATGTCTGTGGGGATCGATTGCACGAGCCACGCCTCGCATTCCGATGATGCAGACGCTCTGGAACGGCAGGAAGAACATGACGCGCATATGAGAACGACAACGAGGATAGATATCGAGTTCATGATCGCTCTATTGGCGATGATGAATGATCGTTAGGGATTTGAGATGTCGGATCACGCAGTGATCATTATTAGGAGGCGCGATCTGCGACCAGTGATCTCGGGATTTTTTTTCTCGCTCCAATTTCGCCGGAATTGATCGTGATCTTGTTCTTGTGGTGCAGGAAAAATGATTAATAATATGATAATAAATAGGTTGAAATCGACAGTAGAAAAACAATCGTTTTTTTCATGTTGAAATGGATGGATCAATGTCTTGATCATGTTGTTTATCCACGGATTTCTTGAACTCCCAAGTCAGAAAGTTTTTTTTTAATCTGTCGATCATCACGTTATTCTTATTTAATGTTTCGAGCAAATTTCACAAAAAAATACTTTTTTTGTTGATACCTGAATCTTTTTTACCTGACAATTAGAAGTTATTAATGTGGTACTTTGGAACTATAACAAGGTCAATCCAATATTTTAACAACAAATTGGTTGAAACAAATCTTAGGGATTCAGCACCACATTGCTATATTTGGATATTGCATTCAAAAAATGAAATTAACATGTTAAACGATATAAATCCTAAACCCTAAACTCTAATCATTTATAGTATATATTGTTGTTAGCAAGGGTGTCATTGTTGGAGTTCCCTTGTATTTCAAAGAGACAACATCCAGCTGGGAGGTGATTAGATCTGAGAGCCAGGTCGTCATCAAGCTCGTGCATAGGAGCGACGAAATGTCTTCACAACAGCGTCTTTCGACATGCCTCCATTTCCCAAGCTGGACCTTTCAAACTAAATCTCTCTAATCTTATTTTGGTTATATTTGCTTGCCATTCTTAAAAATATAATATCCATAGAAACAATGCTAGAAAACTAAAGTTTTTTCCAATAGTCATCACCTATCAATTGAGTTCAACAATATAAATAAATTGTAGGTGGTGGCACCAACATGTTCAAACGAAGTTAACAATGAAAATGACCAGTTAATGTTTGAGTATTGGATTATAGATGGAGATTATTGATGAAAATATATTTTTTAACAATTGTTTTTGTTATCAATTTATACTTTTGCAATTTAACAAAATGGATACATCCATGCATAATTCATTTTATTGAATTCCTAGTTGTTTCTTATCACTTTTTTTACTTAGTGTCAATATGTCTCCTTAATCATATTCACCGAATTAATCTCCAACATGTTTGTTTGGAGAAACATAAAGCTTGCAGTTAAACATTTCTTCATTTTAATATTACATGAGTATACATCACAAAAAGCAGCTGGGTTGAGTGTGTGGACCAAATCGATTTTAATCAAATTCAAACTAATTAAAAATATCAGTTTTTGAGTAATCGTCATCTTGATTGCGATTTATGGTTTTAAACTAACAGGATATGTAGGTGTTGTTACCATCAATTTTTAGATGTTAGCTGTCTTTCCATATGAAGAATTTATCGTATCCAAAATGATTACTCAAGAATAAATCCACTAAATATATGAATTATAGGATCCACGTTAAAATATATTATATATATATAATTAATATAATTTAAATCCATTTTAAGTAAATAAACAAATTAATAAAATTACTTGTTCTAGATAGAAAGCATAAGAGTCTCTGTTTTTTACAAAATTCGAACAACATATGAGAAGGATAGAAAGATGAATATATATGGTGATGTTTTTTTCAAAAAGTAAAAAAATGTGGAAGATATAGACCCCAATGTATGTAAAACTACATGCATCTGAGTTTACACTCCCAAACACACACGCACACGCACCCACGCCCGCACGCACATGCACACACGTACACACACAAACACGCACACACGCACGCGCTCATGCCCACACCCACACACGCACGCGCACGCGCGCGCGTGCAACACACGAATTGTAGTTCTAATAAGCAATACGATAGAAGACAATATCTAGAAAGTCGCAAGAAAATAATCTATCCACACGAATAAATAATATCGCGTGTGTGTACGTGTGTGCATGTGCGTGCATGCATACATAATTTCCGTGAAGAATATTTTACCCCCACTTTATTGATGCATTGGATATGATGAACTACTCCTAGGGCCAGGATACGATGACTTGTGATCTTTTTCGACGCACTCCAACATTGATCATCATCGAAATTACCTCGTAAAACTTGTAGCTGAGGAAACAGAGGGTTGTTTGGTGAGAAAGAATGTGTAGAACATCAATCAACTCAAATCCCAAAAGAGAGTATAAATAACCATTGGACAATTAAGGTGATAACGCCTAGACAACGTGTCTCCTCAGGTTCATGTCTGTCATATAAAGCGTTGGACCCATCAAAAATGTTCGGGGAGTAAAACGGTCAATTAAATCCAAATATCTTGATAATCAAACTAATCATATTAGTTAATTTATCTCAAAACATTCAAAAGCAAATCATATAAAATATCAATATTTGATATTCGAGTAAATCTCCTAAGCTCGAATTTGAGCATGAGCGCATGCACGTATGTGACCCTCCACTCCACCTTTGGTTTTTTTTCTAATAGAAGCTTAGGTATAAATGAACCAAAACCTTTCTTTAAAGCAATATGGTAGTATGTTTCTTCCCCTTAGTTCATCCATATTCATTAGGACTTCCAATGGACAATTGAACACCTCAATTAGCATTATTACACTTGAACTAACAACAAGTCCTAACGAATTCACTTTTTTTGAAAAACTCTAACATGAAAAGAGAAACATCTTTTAGCTACCATGTTTTACTTTAGTAACGGTATCATGTGGGTTGAACATGTACCTGAATTAACAATTTCCACCGTCATAGGAATGAAGTGAACTGGGTTTTCAACTTCAGGATTTAATGTGGAAATTTACGATAACAACAACAAAGAAAGAACATCTTCCTCTAAAAACGTCCCACAATAGCGCTCAGAAGGTGGTGTTTTCCAACGTCATGTCAAAATATTTTGAACCTGTTTTGAGTCTTATACTCTTCCTTTTCCTATAGCTTAAAAGCACTCCCATAACCAAGATACTCAAGCATAAGAGATAAACTAGCAATAATTTCTCTAGATTGATTGTTATTAGAATGTTGGACTTACTTTGTGGGATCTTCATGTAGATAGATTGGGTTATTATAGCAGATGAATTTTTAATGGGTCTCAGTCTATTCCCAAATCTTGACTTTAGGATTAAAGGTCTATCAACTCTCTTTGTCACTAATCAATTACTTATCTTTGGATGGAATGAAATTTAAAACCACCACTATATGAGACATTAACTCAATTAAGTTCTTAAGCCTGATTTGAATGTGTCTCCTTATTTTCTGATTAAATTTTGAACTTTTAATAGTAGGAATTATGATCATATTATACCATTAATAGGAACTTTAGAATTAAGTTTCCTTAGCCATTCAACATTAATTATAGTGGTTTCTGAAGTATACATCCTAGCCTTAAAAGTGGATCAAGCTAGAATAGTATTCTCCGTCGACCTTAGAAGACTGCATCACCTCTAACAGTTAATAAATACCCAATAACACAACTATTCCCAAATTTCTCTATTTTCCTTATCCAACTTGCACCATTGTAACCTTCTAACACAAAAGGATGTCTACCATAATGAAAAGCAAGGAAAATAATCCCCTTCAAGTACTTTAGTACTTCATGTAGAGCTTTTAATGAGTTATGTCATGATAGCTTGTATATCTACTTAGTTTTGTCATCGAGAATGAAATGTCGTATCTCATGCAATATGCATGATACAATAAGATCTCTTCGATAAGTGAATGCATGCGTGGGGCACAAGAACTCCATTTTAGTTCTTATAGAACATTTTGGATAAATCAAATGAATGCTTATAACTTTACTATCGCGATATTCAAATTTCTCGTGTACCTTCTGAACATGAACATATTGAGCTTAAAAAATATAATCCCATCAACTTACGTCATCTGTTTGAGACCTAATATCATATTAGCAAACCTCATCCTTCATCTCAAACTTGAAATTAGAAATAACTTGGTTTCATTAACAATTCTCATGTTTGAATAATAATGGTAGTATGTCATCAACATAGAAGCATAAGATAATACACTTGTTACTATTCACCTTGAAGTAGACATAGTTATACTTATCGGATTCATGAACTTTAAAGTCACATAATATGATAGTTTTGCCAAATTTTCCATGCCACTACTTTAATATTTGTTTTAATCCATAAAGGCATTTAAGGAGCTTACAAACTTTTCCCTGGTTAATAGATGTCATGAAAACTTTAGGTTGAAGAAAGGTATTCTTAATATCGATGTGATGGATAGAGAGATCTTATACAGAAGCCAATCCAATAAGCAAACCTCATCCTTCATCTCAAACTTGAAATTAGAAATAACTTGGTTTCATTAACAATTCTCATGTTTGAATAATAATGGTAGTATGTCATCAACACAGAAGCATAAGATAATACACTTGTTACTATTCACCTTGAAGTAGACATACTTATACTTATCGGATTCATGAATTTAAAGTCACATAATATGATAGGCTTGCCAAATTTTCCATGCCACTACTTTAATATTTGTTTTAATCCATAAAGGCATTTAAGGAGCTTACAAACTTTTTCCTGGTTAATAGATGTCATGAAAACTTTAGGTTGAAGAAAGGTATTCTTAATATCGATGTGATGGATAGAGAGATATTATACAGAAGTCAATCCAATAATCAAACCTCATCCTTCATCTCAAACTTGAAATTAGAAATAACTTGGTTTCATTAACAATTCTCATGTTTGAATAATAATGGTAGTATGTCATCAACATAGAAGCATAAGATAATACACTTGTTACTATTCACCTTGAAGTAGACATACTTATACTTATCGGATTCATGAACTCTAAAGTCACATAATATGATAGTCTTGCCAAATTTTCTATGCCACTACTTTAATATTTGTTTTAATCTATAAAGGCATTTAAGGAGCTTACAAACTTTTCCCTGGTTAATAGATGTCATGAAAACTTTAGGTTGAAGAAAGGTATTCTTAATATCGATGTGATGGATAGAGAGATTTTATACAGAAGCCAATCCAATAAGCATCTAGATTATGATCATTCGGGTTACAAGGGAGTATGTAATGAAATAATCAATGCCTTTCTTTTAGTCAATGTCCTTGACAACTAATCTGACTTTATACTTTTGAATTGAGCCATCTCTTAAGTTTTCTCTTAAATATCTATTTGGATCTAGTGGAAGAGCATACTTTAAGTAAATCATCTAACTTCCTAGTTTCATTAGCCATAATGGTACCATCATGGATTTGATAGCATCCTTCCATTGTTTAACTTCAAATGTAACTATGGCTTTGTGTGTAACCTGTAAGATCACTCTCGATCTTATATACAACAAAGTCGATACCTAGATACTTCGAAACCGTTATTTTTTACTCATAAGTTCAAACTCATCGAGAAGTTCATTAGCTTGGTATTGGGTTCAACCTCCACACTTAACATCTTTCTCACGTGGTTTGGAATAGAACTTAAAGTGGATGCTGCATCATCGGTCATATTTTGAGAAATTCTAGTCTTCATAGGGGAGACATCTTTGAAGAATGTAGCATGCCAAAGTTCAATAACCATTTGGTGTCTATGTTAGGTATGCCGAATCTAATTACCAAGAACATATAGTGAAGCCATTTATTAAATTACCTAAAAAGGCAACATTGGCAGTTTTAGGATCAAGCTTCTTCTTTTGTATTATGGGACTAAAACCTTAACGAAACATTCTCACATTTTAAGATATTTCAATCTCAGTTTCCTGCTTGTCTAAAACTCAAATGGACATTGTAATATATGTCTTGAAGGAGTACTATTCATATTATAACAATCGTACTCAAGGCATATTTCCACATATAGGTTGGAATTATACATCATTGTAAGAGTGTGTTTATCGTGTATGTTAAGGTAATATTTCTATGTTAGGCTATACCATTAGACTATGGTGAATATGGAGTTGTAACTTCATGTTTTACATTGTTAATAAATTAAACTATGAGTATATGCACCACTTATGACCGATCTAATATGTTTAAGCATATTATTAATTTGTGTCTTAGTCTCTTTACTAAATAAAAAAAGTTTCTCTAAGATTTTGTCCTTGATTTTCATTAGCAAAAAATATTAATAGCTATTGTTATTATCTATGAAGGTGATAATGTATTTCATTGTCTTCGATCTATATACTATTAAACTAAATAAATATAAACTATGCACCGGATCTAAGATCGCAAAGTTTTTGGAAATAGGCTGGAATGGTTTTCTGGTTTATTTGGTTGCTCACATATATCGAACAATGGTGTATTTATGGATGAAACTTAAATTCATTATTCCTTTAATTGAATTTAAATTTACATGTCATAATTGACAATGCCATACACAATATTTAGTATCGTTCAATATATGAAGAAGAATATAATTAGAACTTTCAGCATTTGAACATTCAAATCAAAATTTTCCTAATAGCTTTACTATAAAAATTATCATTGTTTTTTAGCCATTTCCTTTAAAGTTGAGTTCAAAACCACTCTGATTAATATTGAGCTAGGTAACATATTCTTCTTCGTATCAAGAACATCCAACACCATATGTAAAATGTAGACTCATTCAGAGGAGAATCTCAAGTCAACTTATTTGGAATCTATTACCCTAAGTACAAAGTTATTCTCTATCTTTACATTCCCACTGCTATAACTCTCATAAGAAAGAAACAGTGATAAGTTTATATATATATATATATATATAGAGAGAGAGAGAGAGAGAGAGAGAATGAAGAGTATGCACTTGGGTGCATGTAGTTTCACATGTATCAAGACTTGTATCTTCCACATTTTTTAATTTTTTGGAAAATATCACCATGTATATTCATCTATATATCTCTCCAATATGTCGTTCGAATTTCGTCGGAAATAGAGATTCATATACCTTGCATTTAAAACAGATAATTTTAAAGGTCTTATAATTGTTGTAATCTACTCCTTGTAATAGAATTGTCATTCCAATGGGTCTGTTGAAATGAATGTGGTACCCATTAGAATAACGTATTGATTGGAACAAGTCAAGTTGCTCCATGAATTGATAATAATCAATTACGGCGGGTCATGATTAAATGTGCCAAGATGAGTTTTTGTGTTGCTACCAACACTTGAAATTCTAACTACTATTTTTTTAGGATTCTTATCACGTGCACCCTTCTTAATATCTACAATATTTCTCATCTTTTTGGAATATCAGTCATGCCCCTACCTTCTTAGAAAATCTAGAGTTCCGCCCTTTCGTTGAGGTAAGGTATGGACATTAAAGATAATAATACAAAATGGCTTAACTATGAATTTTGTAAAAATACAAGAGCACAACTGATATTCCAAAAAAAAAAGAGAAAGACAACTGATATTGAAGAAGTTAAGGACACAAGTGATAAAAAATCATTTTTTTCTACATTGACATCATACACTCTCTTATTCCAAGCATATCATATTCGACAAGATCGCTAATATAATTCTTAACCTCTTCTTCAAGGAAATCTGTTTAAGAGGATAACCGGATTATACATGAAATTTAGTTTTAATAAACAAGAACAGCTAACAAACATAAACACGGCAAGATAAATGCCCATTCAGACTTTTCTTTTAGAGAACGTGTGTCGACTCAGGTCCTACAAAAGTAGATAGATAAATAGACATTGTAGTGGTAACGGTTGAGGAATGAGGAGTTTAAGGAGATGCACGTTGAACTCCTCCAGAAATTGATCCATATAACCCTTCATCAAAAGCATATGTGCACATGTAACTAGGGATGCAAACAGACTGATACGGATATGGATATATGTATTACCATATCCTTATATATTTTTGAATACGATACGGATGTGGATACAGATATTAACGGATATTAAAACTATTTTACCATATCCTTAAAAAACAGATATGGATGTAAACGGATACTGATCGCATATGAGTAATGTTAGAAATACTCTATAGAATCGACTTAGATATATAAAAATTAAATGGAAATCATATGACATAAATTTAATAAATGTGATTGCGTCATAAAAATTATATAAATATGGTAAAAGAAGGTATAGAATTATGTTATATAGGGTTAAAAATAAATCCATGACTATATTTATATACGAAAACTGATACACAGATATGGATACGGATGTTTGCAGATATCAAACAATATCCATATCCATATCCATATCCATTTTAAAACAAATACAGATACGGATATCAAACTATATATAAAACGGATATGGTGACGGATCGGATACGGAAATATCCGTAACCGTTTGCATCCCTACATGTAATTCCTATATAAAGAAACTATTCTTCTTCCTCCTAACTCATGTGAGCGCCCATCAAAACTTTTGCAACAACATGGCACTATTCTTCTTCCTCCTAACTCATCTATACTTCAATATGAGAATCCTCCCGTCAATAATGAAGCGATCCCCAATCTTCACTCTAAACAAAACCTACATGTGTTGTACGCACCTCACTTGGTTTTGAAGTTTAAAAGTTCTTCCATGATCTCCATTTAAAAATCTACAAGAACCCTTGCTTCCCCCTCAAGATCATGCCACTAGAATATGCTTACATGCTGGAAAATACGTGAAGTTTTCCCAATTATATATCCAGTTACTGAGGTTCAACCAAAATCCAGCAAAAGCATGTAAACCCACCAACATAACCATAGTTTCAGCAATCAACTGTCCAAATGTCATGATTGGGATGGAAGCCAAGTCCAAATATATGAATTCACCAAAACATAAGCTCATATTACACTGCTTGAACATCTTCAGGACGCAACATATGGAATTTATAAACCGAAGGCAACCTGACAGTAGGTTAAGCAAAAGCTTTTCCTTGTCATTTTATCGCATATAAAAACAGCGTGAGATGAAATGACAAGAGCACATTCTGTAAGCTATCTCAGAGAGATGCTAAAAGCAGGTCAAAAGTCACATATCGGCAAGCCAAGGCATGTATGACTGTACGCCTAGAAGAATTCTTCTGCATGGATTATTTTCAAGTGCGAAGATCCATAATATATTATTTACCTAGATGAGATCATCCAGTTCCGCTTCAAGTACTATAATATTCAAACGAGCAAACTGTCAGTAAGGTGAGATCTGCCATCAGCTACTCATTGGGGTTCGTATCCTCCGAAGAAGCATTTCCGCCATCTGCGCATCAAATAGTAGTGATATAAAGAACAGACAACTGAGAGACAAAAGAAAACTCAGAAGTGCATAAGAGAATTGTGATGTAACCAACCTTCCCCATCAGTTGGGGCATAAGCGGATCTCCGTGAGCGTGCTTGCTGCTGAGTGGGCTGACACAAAACAAAGCTGGGCATCAGGACTTGTGAAATTGAACAGCATGCCGATCATGTACATGTATAGACGACACATCAACAACAACAAAGCATTTTCCCACATAAAGTAAGGTCGGCTACATGGATTCTTTGCCTCCATTCATATCTATCTTGAGTCATTCTCGGGTTTAGATCCAAAAAAACACGTGTAGAGGACACAAACGGAAAAAAAAATAAACTGCTGAGGCAGATGCATGTTCTCACGCAAAATAGATTTGGAGTAACGAATTCAACAATAGAAAAAGAAGAAGAGACGTGTCTAACATTGCTTGAGCTTTTGAAAAGAAATTATTACAGTTTGAGCATGCAGCAAAAAGAACGTCTCAAATCATAGATATAGAGTTCGCAAAGGTCCATTCTACAAACGACAATGCTAAAAACTAAAGACAAAGCTGGGAGAAATTTTTCTTGTTTTGTTGGAAGTGTGAGCATATTGAACGGATACACATCAGAAAAAAAGATAAGAAATGTCACACTGTCAGGCATATCATACGTGTACTTTGCTCTTCTTTCCTCGACACATTTGCCATGGTGGTAGAACCTTATTCCGAGATGTTTTGGATGGTATCCATTCTGATTTGGATGCGCAAGAGAAATTTGGGGAATTCCAAGTACTTAGGGATCCAACTAAAACAGAGACAACGATAAGCATGGCATGATATGCTGGATCTACTTCGAATTTGATACAAGTTTACTACTATTGCTTTAGCCTATATTTTATGCTTTACTTAAATTGCTAGATCTACTTTGAATGATAAGAACAGAGATGAAACCGATGGCATGATTGGCCAGTGAGGTAACAAAACAATGGTAATGATAATAAAAGCACTGCCTTGCTCAGAAACTGATGTGCTCAGAACATTTCCTTAGAATGCTTGGCGACCGTCGCATGAGATACAACCTGGTTTATAATAAATAACAAGATGGACAAAAACCTGTAGTTTTGGCCGGAGTGCCTCGAGTGGACCTTTTGGTTTCTCCACAGGACTTCCTTGCTGAAAAATAACCAAACAAATCATTATTTCGTTATACAAGCTTTAGAGAAATCATCAAAAATCTTTGTCATCAGTTTCTTTTAGCTACATGAAAGTACCTTTCCAAGTGCCCAATCTGCAGAATCAAAGAAGGCACGTTCATGGTCCTAAAACATCATAAGATAAGAGAGATGACCGAGTATGAGTTTTCGGTCTAATAATACAAGTTTTAACACACGCACACACACAAAATAACCGGAAATCAATACTTTGGAGATTAGAGGAGGTTTCTTAGGTATTATTCCACCATATTTCTTCTTGATCACTTCCTCCTGATTTAAAACAAGGTGGTTAGTATGGTTACCGTGATTAAACCATGAACCATAGTTGACCCCTTCCATGAATGAGATCATGATAGTGATGGCTCCTGGTAAATGCGTTACCTCTTCCCGATGAGATGGCATTGTACTTTCCTCATTTTGATCAGTGTGTTCTGATTCTGCTGAAGGAACATCAGTTTCAACATGCTCTTTAATGGTATCCTTGGTGCCTTCTATTTGATTAGTTTCGGTTGGTGCAGTGATTGACATTTGCAGAAACAGATTCCTTCGGAGAACAGTAAGCTGCATCAATTTCGTGATATTAAATAACTTAATCCCAACAATTTCCGACAATTGAGGTACCAATTTGTGGTGGTAGAGGTTGTAACCTTAAAAAATATGGAATATTGTATGAAATTTAACAATCAACATACTTCTAATGTCGAATCAGGATCAACTAGGACAGAAATAAAGTACTGGTTGAACTCTTCTTTGGTGTCAAGGTAATTGTTGGAAGGGAATGAATAAGATGCATTACCATTAACCCTAGAGCTCTCTTATATAGGAGAAAAGCTCTATGGGTAATTTACATAAAGAGGACAAACAAAAGCTACAAAATAAAGTTACTCTAACACTCCCCCTCAAGCTGGAGCATATATATCCAACATGCTCAGCTTGGAACAACAAAGATGAAATGGACCCCTAGCAAGGGCCTTGGCGAACATGTCTGCAACCTGCTCTCCTGATGATACATGAGACGTTGAAATAAGTCCTTTTTGAATTAAGTCCCGTGTATAATGGCAATCCACTTCAATGTGCTTCGTCCTCTCATGGAAGGCTGGATTATTGGCTATGAACAAAGCTGCTTGATTATCACATTTCAGATGCATGGGAAGAGGGACATCAATAGTTAAATCAGTTAAAACGGATTTAACCCACATCATCTCAGCACTACCTTGGGCCATTGCCCTATATTCTGACTCTGCACTAGATCGAGCCACTACAGTTTGCTTCTTACTCATCCAAGCTACTGGTGAGCTGCCAACAAATACAATAAAGCCTAAAGTTGACTTTCTATCATTAGGGCACCCAGCATAGTCTGCATCAGCATAACCTGTGATGGATATAGAGGTATCTCTTCTAAACAGAAGACCAGTACCTGGAGACGACTTCAGATATCTCAAGATCATAAAAACAACATTCATGTGAGCCTGTCTAGGTTGCTCCATGAATTGGCTTACCTTATTAACCGCAAAGGCTATATCTGGTCGGGTAATAGTGACATACAAGAGCTTTCCCACTAGCTCTCTATATCGTCTCTTGTCTACCTCCTCAGAATCATCATCATAAAGTTTGACATTAGAATCCATAGGAGTAGCAGCTGGTCTACATTCTGCCATACCTGTCTCAGATAAGAGATCAGTAACATACTTCCTTTGTGTCATTACCATACCTTGCTTGTTTCGTGCAAACTCCAGCCCCAAGAAATAGCGAAGTGTACCCAAATCCTTCATAACGAACTGCTCGCTAAGAAATTCCTTGGCTGCTCGAATGCCCTGCTCATTACTTCCTGTAATAATAATATCATCAACATACACTAGGATGATCACAGTACCTTGCTGATCTCTCTGTACAAAGAGAGTATGATCTGCTGTAGATCTGACAAAGCCCCTCTTTTCAATCAACTCTGAGAGATTTTGAAACCAAGCCCGTGGACTCTGCTTCAGGCCATAGATGGCCTTATGAAGACGGCATACCATACTTGACTCCCCCTCAGTAGCAAACCCTGGTGGCTGCTGCATATACACTTCTTCCTGGAGATCACCATACAAGAAAGCATTCTTGACATCCAACTGAAATAGGGGCCAGTCACGGACAACAGCCACAGCAATGAGAATCCGTAGGGTAGAGTGTCGTGCTACTGGAGAAAATGTCTCCTGATAGTCCACCCCATATGTTTGGGTGAATCCACGAGCAACCAACCGAGCTTTGTATCTATCAACCGTACCATCAGGCCGATGTTTAATTGTAAAGACCCATTTGCTGCCTACTACTGACGCGCCTGGTGGGAGTTGTACAACACTCCACGTACCACTTGACTGCAATGCCGTCATCTCCTCCTCCATAGCTAAGCGCCACAGGCCGCTCTGTAGGGCCTCCTGATATGACCGTGGGATCTCCACAGTCGATAACCCTACAACAAAGTGACGAAAGTATGGAGATATACGCTCCAAAGAAGCCTGAGATGCAAAATCCATCCCATATTTGGGATTCAAAGTCCGAGCACGCTTCTGCCGTCGATGGGCAATAGGGATGTCTAGATCATCAATTGGAGGAGTAGAATCGTCTGTAACCTGTACATCCATCTGTACATGCAAATCACCTGTGCCATTAGTAGTTCTCAAATGTTCAGTACATACCTCGGGCATGCTGGATGATGGAGGACGCACATGAGCAGAGGGCTGACGCTGATAGACCTGAGGGTAAAAACCTGTTGCTGGTGATGGTGGTGGCGGTGGTGGTGGTGGTGGAGTAAGTAGAGTAGAACTGGGAACAGATGGAGGAGGAGGTACATAGATATCATCTCCTTCCTCCGAGTGAGTGAGTCTGTCACCTGTAGGAGAGAAATACATAATGGACTCAAAGAAGGTGACATCAGCACTAACATAGTACCGTTGTCTAACTGGATCAAATCACCGATACCCTTTTTGGGTTTTGGAATAACCCACAAAAACACATTTGACAGCTCTAGGAGAAAGCTTGTCAAGACCAGGAGAGAAGCAATGAACAAAAGCGACAGACCCGAAGACACGTGGTGTTAGAGAGAAAAGATCCTTCTCGGGAAACGCAGTCAAGAACGGGATCTTCTCTCCTAACACTGACGAAGGCAAACGGTTGACCAGATAGCAAGCAGTTAGAACCGCATCCCCCCAAAAGGAGTGAGGGGCACGGCTCTGAATCAATAGGGTCCTGGTGATGTCCAACAAGTGACGATGTTTCCTCTCAGCCACCCCATTCTGTTGGGAGGTGTAAGCACAAGAGGTCTGATGTACAATCCCATGAGACATAAGAAATTTTGAGATGTGAGAACTACACAATTCAAGAGCATTATCAGACCGTATGAACTTCACTCTAGCAGAGAAAATATTTTTTATTTCAATAATGAAAGACTGGATAACATTAATAGCATCGGACTTATTTTTAAGTAGAAAGACCCAAGATAACCTAGAAAATTCATCAACTGCAATAAGATAAAACATGTGTCCTTGAAGGTCAGGGACACGACTGGGACCCCAAATGTCAAAATGTAGTAATTCAAACAGACCATAACGACTCGAACCTTTACGACTCTGAAACGATGACCGGTGATGTTTGCCAAGCTGGCACGCGTCACACTGAAAAGTAGACCTCGGAGAAATCTGAGGAAGGATATGGACCATCTTTTGCAACGGAAGATGACCAAATCGAAGATGCCATGTGTAAGGTGAAACAGATCCCGCCTTCATAGAAGAGACACCAGCATACGGAGACTGCATCAGTTTATAAAGACCCCCTTGCTCACGGCCAGTTCCAATCACTCTGCCCGTTAGTATGTCCTGAAACACAAGAGCAGAAGGGTCAAATATGGCACGACAATGTAAATCTTTAGTGATTTGACTAATGGATAGTAGATTCATGGAAAAATTAGGAGCATAAAGAACATTCTGAAGCCGTATCCCAGGGGTCAATTGCACCTCCCCCTGACCAGTAATGGGAGAGTGTGTCCCATCAGCTATCATCACGGAGCGGCCTGTCTGAGTTGCAATAAAATCATCCAACTGCTTCTTGTCACCACATAAATGGTGAGAAGCTCCTGAGTCCATGATCCACTCTGATAGATCTGCACTGTAACTACTAGTAAGTGCATACATTGTACCTGAATAGGATGCTGAGCCGGCTATCTCTGAGGATCCTGAAGTACTAGCTGGCCCCTGGCCAGGCATGATCTCCCGGAGTCTCGATACTAACTCCTCAAACCTCTGATCCGTGACAAGGGAAGGACCCCCTTCCTGCTGAGCCTGCTCCGCCACACGTGCCGTAGTAGTAGGAAACCCATGCTTAGAATAGCATGTTTCCTCAGTGTGTCCAGTCCTGCGACAGTAGGTGCACGGCTGTCTAGGAGGTCTGTTACCTCCTCCTCGACCACGACCACCTCTACCTCTGAAATGGGAGTAGCCTCCTCTGCCGCGAGAAGAAGCCATGGCTGAAGGTGTCGGAACTCCACCATGAGATATGGAGAGTCTACTCAACCTGCGATAGGCCTCCTCCATAGGTGGTATGGTGGCATCTGTAAGAATCTGTGCTCGGGCGGCATCATACTCCGGATCAAGGGCTGCTAGAAACACTCCAGTCATCACCGAGTCCCTGTCTGCTTTGAGCTGCTCCGGTGTAGCTGCCAATGGAATGTACCCGTGTAGCTTCTCAAACATACCCCTCAGAGAGGTATACATGGTATGAAGAGGACGTCCGTTTTGCTTTGAGGTAAAGATATCATGCTGGAGTTGTAAGATCTTGGACTCGTTCTTCGTCGGAGAATACGTGGCTGCCAGGATATCCCACATAACCTTCGCAGTGGGTTGACTCAGAATGTCGTTGGCTATTTCCATGGACACAGTACCAGATAGCCAAACACGCGTATAAGCATCGTCAGCCTCCCATGAGGCGTTAACCCCAGTCTTGTCAACAGGTTCCTCTTGTGTGAGGATATGCTTCTTGCCATTACACTGCATAAGACTCATGAACTGCATGGCCCACAGTTCATAGTTCGTGCCATCCATCTTCACAACGGGTGCTGGACCTTTGAAGGCACCCAGAGATGGAAAATCTACCTTGTTGTCTGACATGACGACAACAATAACCTGTAACTGGGGTTACACAATCAGAAGACAATGTCTACTTGTACATAGACCCAAAGCGGTCACGTGCACAGAACATGTGCATTCAAGGAAGCACGGCTAGGGCATATAGTGCACACGGACATGACTTGCGTACACAGGAAGGGCACGCTACCGGATTCCAGGCTTCAGGCGCTACAGGCGAGAGGATTCCAGTCTTCAGGCACTACAGGAAAGGCGCGCTACAGACGCTACAGGCTTCATTGTGAGAGGCTAGATGGGGTCGCCAGGTAGGAGGGCAGGAGGGCTTCGCGCGTCGCGCACAGGGCTTCGTTGTTAGAAGGGCGCTACAGGTGCACAGGCGCACAGGGCTACAGGCGCTACAGGGCGGTACAAGCGCTACAGGCGCACAGGGCTTCGCGCATAGGAGGGCTTCATTGTCAGAAGGGCTTCGCGCGTCGTGCAAGGAGGCTAGATGGCGCACAGGGCGTCGCGCGTCGTCGCACGATTGGCGATGAGGCGCAGGAACGATGACTGCCGATGAGGGCTCCAGGCGATGAGGGCCCGCGCGATGCTCCAGGCGATGAGGGCTCGCGCGATGCTCTAGGCGATCTTCCAGGCGATGAGGGCCGACCTTGCACGCGAACGATCGGCGATGGCCGATCCGAGGGTGGCGCCGATCTCGAGATAGAAAGAGAGAGAGAGAGGGGCGGCGGGTGGGGTAGGGTTAGGGTTCAAGAACTCCGGCCTAGGACCGGCCTAGGACCGTCGCTCTGATACCATGTTGGAAGGGAATGAATAAGATGCATTACCATTAACCTTAGAGCTCTCTTATATAGGAGAAAAGCTCTATGGGTAATTTACATAAAGAGGACAAACAAAAGCTACAAAATAAAGTTACTCTAACAGTAATAGCTTCGAATAGTCATCGACTCCCAAGAAAGGGTAGAAGAACCCAACCTATTATGGGGCATACAATGCATTCCAATTACAACGTATGATCATTAATGATGTGGATCCACACAACCATGCACTTTTGTACATCTTAGGATCTAAGGTCAAATAAACCGAAGAACTTGGAAGATACCACAAACGGATGATAAAAATGTCTGCTTGAATGGTGAATTGAAGAAAGCAAAAGTGAGAATATGTGAATAGATGTGGCTCCTCCTCACCGCCTTAGCTTTTCCTTGTCTTGATAAGTCTAAGAAACCCTAGGCCCCCATCAGGCTCGAGTGAGGTAAACATAAGTCAGACAAGGAAAATGATAGCCACTTATGTGATGTCATCATCAGAGTCGAGAGCAGAGCAGTGGTCGAAACAAGAGATCTCGTGATGGGATGATGTTACTCGTCTTCTCAAGGGAAAAAAAAGGTTACTTACCTTAAACTTTATTCCAACAACCGAACAAGAGCCACTCACGTAGGAGGAGGCATACCTAGATGGATAATACTAATAACTAGGTCCAAAGACAATTGCACTAAAACTAAAAGAAGAGCTACTTTCACAAAAATTAAGATTTGAAGCAAAGCAATAAAGATGATGCCACTAATTAAAAAGAAAAAATGATATTTGAGCTAATATTCGATGTGCTCTTTATGCACCCCTAAAAAGGAACGATTTTTTAAGGGGAGAAGTAATTATAAGAATAGTATCAATAGTTAATGCAAATAGATAACACGTATATAAATGAGAGGGAAAAACTTTTATGTCCTTTTTGTCCAATCTTTTGATAAAAAAACTGATCGGCAAGCTTTGACGATTCCATATATAGTTAAGGTCATTGGTTTTTTTGGGGATTGCATATAAGGAAACAAAGAAAGTAAACTTACTAAACCATTGTTTTCGTCAATTTAATGGAAATAAAAAGTAACAAAAAAACATTTTTTAAGATATATGTATCTTATAAAAAGAGTTGAGGGTTCACATGTATCCCTGCCCTATATATCTATTGATTTTCTCATTGGATACAAAGGGTAAGTGGCTTCTTATATAGCCCTCACTGGTCCCACAACTGGTAGATGTGGCTTAAACTCATGGATGTAGTAAATAGATCCCAAAGTGATCCATTTACCCATCTATTCAAGGGACACATATAAAAAAATACTCGAACAAAATATGAGATACATGGCCGTCAAAACAACATCCCCTTAGTAGGCCTTGGAAACCTTCATGTGATTGAGCAATGTACATGCTATGTTGAGAAGGTGGCAAAGGGTTCTTTCTGATATCCCATTCTGTTGAGAGGTATACAGACATGATGTCTGATGAAGGGTTGCTTGCGAGGCAAAGAAAGACACAAATTCTTGTAAGGTAAGTTCAAGAGCATTGCCAGTCCATATAGTCTGAATAAAAGTAGAGAAATATGTGCTAATAAATCGAAATAAGGACTTGACAATTTTGTTGATATTTAATTATTCCTTGAATAAATAGACCCAAGAAGATATGTTATTGTAAAGTCTTAAACTTAGCATCTTTCGGATCACATATTATAAGATCCGGCTCGTCAAGAGGAAACCAATGAAATTTGTTTCGTATGAATCAAACTTCATTTGGAATTGTTATGATTTTCAGAAGAAAGAGACGTAAGGAGGCTTAAGATGTCATTAAACCTTAATGACCATCATTAAGAACGATTAATCATAATTAAGGAAACTAATGATGGATCAAGGACCGCTAATCAACGTTAGCAAAGATCAGCAAAAGTTAAGCGTGAGTCATGAAAGTTAAATTACGATTAACGGGAGTTAAACCATGATTAGCGAATGTTAATAATGATCAACGCTAATTAAGCATCATTAGCGAATCCAGAATATTCTGGAAAGTTTTAACTTAATCCATAAGTTTCGGATAAGCTTTGGCTAAAACTATGGGCCAAACCATGGGCCACTAACCGTAGTTAAGGGCTAAATATGATTTACTAACCATGGTTAGCGGTTTTTTGGAGCCTATAAATATCCCCTACCCATTCATTCTCTACAATTTCGACTACCATCGTCACCCAAAGGCTAGGGTTGAGAGGTCGGGAAGAGGAGTGGGAGGCGGGGAAAGAGCGCTAGCGAAGCGCCGTTGCGAGAACGAGGAGGAGAAAAGTATGATCATCTTCTAGTAGGTTTCGTTTCGATTCATGTTCTTTTTCCAATTTAGTTTCCGATTCATTTTCTTTCCGATTCGTTTTCTGTTGTGGTTCGAGGAGAAATCTGTGTAACACCCTACTTAGGTGCGGGCGATTATGCACGTCAGCGAACCCTGTGATTCATCACAATTTCACTCATCTAAGATGCGTGGTATCTACCGATTCTACATCGCTTATGTTCTATTCTTTCAATTCCGCTTTTATAGTTATTTTTATGGAGAAATCTGTGTAATACCCTACTTAGGTGAGGGCGGCTATGCACGTCAATGAACCCTGTGATTCGTCATACCTTCACTCACCTAAGATGCATGGTACCGATTCATCATCTTTTATTATTTGATTATATCCTTTCAGTTTCATTCTTGAATTCCTCTCGGTGATTTTATAGCGGAAATTCTTTTCGTTTTTCTTTTAAATATGTCATGATATAAGGGGAAACTCTGCCGAAACTTTTCTAGAAATATGTCCCAGAATATGGGGAAACTCTGCCGAAATTTTCTTAGAAATATCACCCTGTATAAGGGGAAGCTCTGCTGAAATTTTAAGAGAAAATATGTTCTTCGTGTTCTTCGTGTGTTCTTCGCGTTCTTGATGTTCTTCGTTCGTTCTTCATTCGTTCTTCGTGTTCTTGGCATGTTCTTAACGTTTTTAATACGAAAATGAAATTCGATCGTTTCAGGAGGTATAAATCATTCTTTTTGAAAAAGAATCGATAAAGCACCGCATACACAAGAGAGAGCTTGATTAGGTAACGAAATCATTCCTTTTTGTTGTTGGGTTTTCATACGAGATTATTGAAATTTCTGATTTTATGTTCTTCGCTACGAAGAACCCTAAGTTTAGCTATTTTTTAGAAAATAAGAAAAAATGCTTTATGATTCCCACTAAAATAAGGTTTAAGCATCGAAATGATGCAGTGGCTTGGAAAATTAGGGTTTGGGAGTTAAAATAAGCATAAATACGAGTATATATGCATATGAATAATATATAAATGAGTCTATACTAAGTGTTGATGATTATGCAAATCGAAGACTTAAAGAAAGAATTACATCATGGGATTTGATGTGTTTTGAGTTGGATTCTGAAAAGGATCGTGTCGTACGTCAGGAAGGACTTGGAGTAGAACTACAGGTCAGGCATGCAGCCTGTATGTTTGTCGGAAGGAACATGTATTGGTGTTTCCCTACCACGGTGGTATACAGTTGCATGTTATGATAAGTACACACGAAATGAATGATTTGCAACGCGTGGTACCGCGAGCCAATATCATCGGGTTGAACGACGGAAGATGTAGTCGTTCCATGTAGAGGCACGGGTGGTTGGATAGCGGCTGGGTCACTATAACATGTATTTAAAGCCGCTAGGTTATATGATTAAATTTTAGCTTGAGGTTTTAAGCAACCAAGTCCTCGAGAACGATGTGTTCCTTTGTTTGTCAGGCTGAGGGTTTAGAGTCTGATTAATAAAAGAAAAGGCAATTGTCAGGATAGTATTGGAGGATTGGTTGAGACGACATGCGGCGACATAAGCTTACCGGATCAACGCAATCTCCAATACCGAAGTGTCCACAACTTCGGAGCCTATATAGTGGTGAGGTAATTCCCTGAACTAATCCCTGACGTGGAATAGAAAAGAATATGACTTAAAATAATAAGAAGGAATGCATCTTTTTGTGTTATCAAGTTTTGAAAAAAATTACACATTTGTTTGTTTTTCTCTTCTTCGTTACTTAGAATTCGCTAATTGTTATCCTGTGATTTATGAAAAACCCAACAGGTGTCAGCGAACCATCACAAGGACTTTAGCCATCTAGTCAGCCATAATAGCTTTACTCTCTACGGTAGTTAATAATATTTCTTTGCATTTCCTTCCAGCTGATGTACATGTAAATGGTTGTAGTGGGACAATGGATCGTGTAAACTTTATTTTGTGAATAGAAAAGTATTAAATACTTCTTTCTGAGTATTTTTATCTGCAGTTTGTTTCTGAATGTTAGTTGTGATTGCTGGATAAATTATTGTTGAGTAACCGGATCCGGATTTGAGAGGATCCGCCAATCGGGAATTGGGGTCGTGACAGTAATAGTCATCCACGATTCCATGAAGATATCAAAATATCCGGGACCGCCAGTAGTATGTGTTATAAAATAGAAAGCGGAAGTAAAACATGGGAAAAGAATAAACATCACAAAAGAACATCAGGATTAACGTGGAACCCTACTCCGTGAGGAGCGGGATGAAACCACGGGAGAAGCCCCTGAATCGGGCGTGTTTGTCTATTGCTTTTTCTCAATGAGTACAGGAGGTCTGGGGCTCCTTATATAGCCTTCCCAGAGCCTCCAAGTCCCACCATTGGGCGGTATGGGACTAAACACAGGATGGGGGTAAATGGATCTTCTCCAGGATCCATTTACCCTGCTACAACTCAACATGGCGCACTACCAAATACTCTAACACTCCCCCTCAAGCTGGAGCATGCAATGCTCAGCTTGGACAAACAGAAAGAAACTCAACTCAATGCTACAAGACACTAAGAACAATATCAACCCATCGCGCACATTGCTGCAGTCGAGGACGTTGCTTCTCATGCCATGCAGGTGAGGAGGACGAACGGGCTGGAGTGTGAGCCAACTGAAGACTCGGAATCTGACCATCGAGTCTGAAACTGCGCCTGAAGTCTCCTCGTCGGAGAACTGGGTCTCTCCCATCTGGCTCAGAGAATGGTGCACTGCTCTGGTGTACCTATGATACCACATGAAAACCCTTGCCCTCAATGGCATAGGGAATGATCCTTTGCTCTGGAGTCCCTATGGCTCACATGAAAAACTCTGACCTGACAACAAGAATGATGGGGACCTCGAACAAATGATGGCAACATATGCTCATCTGACAATGACCGCACACTTGTGCGTGTCTGAAACTGGACTCGGAAGACAATCGTCGAGTCTGAATAATTGAATCTGTAGAGTCTGAACAATGTGCCCTGGCCTGGAATATGATGATCTGACATCTGGAGCATCTGAATAGACCTGTGACTCTACATATACTCCCCCTTTCTCCCATACTTGTCGGAAAACATGGACGTCGACCAAGTTGGGAGAAGACAAGATAAATAGGGGGTAAATACAACAAGAACATGAAACTTGCAGCCTTTTTTTTCATTTTTTTAAGCCGTCATCCTCTCTTCCTTTTTTTAAGCCGTTTCATCTCCTCCTTTTTTTACGGCTTTTCTTGCATTTTTTTTGAAAGCCTACAGTTTTTTTTTGTGTACACCTTTTTTTTAACGCAAAAAGTATATTTTTTTCTCGTCCCAACTGGGCCTCTCTGCAACAGATTTTTTTTATAAACTATATCGGCCCAAAAGGGCTAAATAATAGCAGAAAACCTTCCCCCTTATCTAGGGTTCCCACGATGGGAACCCCACTCTAAAAGACTGCCGCCACCGCAGGACTTCGGGAAGGAGGAGCGCGCGGAGGGATCGTGCCTCCGCCTGCAGGAGATGCGCCGCCCGTGGGCGATCCTGGAGAGAGACTGAAGAGGGACGCCACTCGCTGCTAGCGTCCTGGAGAGATTGGAGGTCGCCTCCTTCGAGAGCTGCTTCAGCCTGCTGGTTCGCGCGAAAGATCGCAGTTGGAGGCGCCGCCAGATCTGGAGCTTTGGGTCTTGGTGGTCGTGCAGGGGCTCGAAGAGCCTTGGGATGTATAGGTGTGGCACACCGCCGCCTGGGATGTACGGCCTGCGAGGAAGATGCAACCTTGCGCGGAACGACCCGTTGTGCGTGATGCACCGCCTGCGCGAGAGGGATGAGCGCCAAGGAAGGATGCGCGTGACGCACCTAGGGCTAGGGTTTCACCGCCTGGGGAGTTGCTTGGGACACTGTGCACCGCCGTTGGGACTGTTGTTGCCTGGAGTGCGCCTCCTGCGTATGATGAAGATAGGGCTCGCCAGGGCATGAAGGGAAAGAGAGGAACAGTGCACCACTTGTGTACGATGGTGCATGAAAGGACTAGATTCAGAGCATTCAGTCTCCGTCTGATGATCGCAGGAGATGCACGATCAAATCAAGAAGACGGGGCTGCATGGATCTATGGATATGAAGGATGGCGGCGAACATGACTCGAGAGATTAGGGTTTCAAAACCCATAAAAAAAGTTACATAACTTGAATCACGAATATAAATGATCTTCAAGAATAGCAACATTACAATCGAATCTCGAAAAATCAAAGAACATGAAATCCTCGAGAATCGTACCCGCTCTGATACCATGTTATAAAATAGAAAGCGGAAGCAAAACATGGGAAAAGAATAAACATCACAAAAGAACAGCGGGATTAACGTGGAACCCTACTCCGTGAGGAGCGGGATGAAACCACGGGAGAAGCCCCTGAATTGGGCGTGTTTGTCTATTGCTTTTTCTCAATGAGTACAAGAGGTCTGGGGCTCCTTATATAGCCTTCCCAGAGCCTCCAAGTCCCACCATTGGGCGGTATGGGACTAAACACAGGATGGGGGTAAATGGATCTTCTCCAGGATCCATTTACCCTGCTACAACTCAACATGGCGCACTACCAAATACTCTAACAGTATGGATTGGATAGGGACCCCAAACATCACAATGGACTAAGGAGAAATGGAAAAGATCGACACAACTCAGTCTTAGGTGGAAAGGATGATCAATGATGTTTCCCGAACTGGCAGGTTTTACACTCAAACGGTTTCAGTGAATAAAATGCAGGAATCATTTGGGAGAGATCTTTAGCATAGGGTGACCTAGTTGTAAATGCTACAAGAACGAGTCAACAAAAATGGAAACTGCACCAGAACAGGTAAAACCAACATAGATATCAAGATAGTAAAGAATATTTTTCTCATGTCCTGAAAATAGCAATGGTACTCATAAAAAATAACTCGATAATTCAATTCAACACATAGCTTATGAACAATAGGCTCAGAGGAAAATACGATACACATTAAATGCCAAAAAGCCTGAGCTTAGAGGAAAACTCCATCATCCCAATGGTGGTGACAGGAGAATGGGCATTGTTGGTCGCATGAACCATCTTCGAAGTGGAAGAGTGTTGAGAAGATGTCAGAAGACTGTTATTTCCAGTCAAGTGAGTATACACCAGAGTCAACTATCCAGGTTGGTGTTGTGGAAAAAGCATAGCAGGTTGCAATATGACAGGAGAGAATGGATTACTTGCATCAGACGTGACCAAGGGCTCTCTTATATAGGAGAATAGCCCTTAGGTTAATTACATGATAAGTACTCAGAGAAACTGAAATTACATAAAAGAGACATAACGGTATATTTATCTTAACACTCCCCCTCAAGCTGAAGCATATATATCTATTATGCTCAGCTTGGAACAACACTTCTGAAAAGGACTTCGAGATAGAGCCTTGGTGAAGATATCTGTCATCTGATCTCCTGTAGACACATGAGAGGTAGATATGAGCCCTTTCTGTATCAAGTCTCGAGTGTAATGACAGTCCACCTCAATATACTTTGTTCGTTCGTGGAATGTAGGATTATTCGCAATGAATAATGCAGCTTGATTATCACATAAAAGTTGCATAGGAAGAGGAACTTCTATGATAAGATCAGTCAACACCGATCTAACCCACATCATCTCTACACTCCCTTGTGCCATGGCCCTGTACTCAGATTCTGCACTTGATCTAGCAACTACTGTCTGCTTCTTGCTTATCCATGAGACAAGTGAGTGTCCAACAAAAACTGCAAAATCTGAAGTAGACATTATGTCCGTAGGACATCATGCATAGTCAGCGTCTGCACAAGCTGTCACCTCCAGGGATGCATCCCTACTGAATAAGAGTCCCGAACCAGGTGAGTTCTTCAGATATCTCAAAATCATATAGATAGCATCCATATGTACCTTTTTGGATCGCTCCATGAATTAGCTGACCTTGCTTACTGCAAACATAATATCTGGCCTGGTGATAGTAACATATAAAAGCTTCCCAACTAATTCTCTGTACCTCCTACTATCAACTTCCTCAGTATCCTCATCACGCAATTTCATACTTGGATCCGTAAGAGTAGTAGCAGGCTTGCATCCAGTCATACCTGTCTCAGAAAGGAGATCCATCACAAACTTTCTCTGGGTCATCACTAGACCACGATGATTCCTGGCAAATTCTAACCCCAGGAAGTAGCGAAGAGTGCCAAGGTCCTTGGTCACAAACTCTTTACCTAGGAACTTCATGGCTATCTGAATGCCTTGAGCATCATCTCTTGTAACAATAATCTCATCTACATAAACGAGAATGGCAACCGTACCTTTCTGTGTCTTCTGAACAAAAAGTGAGTGGTCTGCAGTGGACCTCATAAACCCCTGTTGCTCAATCAATTCTGACAACTTTAGGTACCAAGCTTTAGGACTCTGCTTCAGGCCATAAATTGCCTTATGTAGCATGCATACCTTCTGGGACTCCCCCTCGACAGTAAATCCAAGTGGTTGATGCATGTAAACTTCCTCCTGAAGGTCTCCATAGAGAAATGTGTTGAAAGGGAATGAGCTTAATACATTCCATTAACCCTAGAGCTCTCTTATATAGGAGAAAAGCTCTATGGGTAATTTACATAAACAGGACAAAAAGACTAAATAATATAATTACCCTAACACTCCCCCTCAAGTTGGAGCATATATATCCAACATGCTCAGCTTGGAACAACAAAGATGAAATGGACCCCTAGCAAGGGCCTTGGTGAACATGTCCGCAACCTGCTCTCCTGATGATACATGAGAAGTTGAAATAAGTCCTTTTTGAATTAAGTCCCGTGTATAATGGCAATCCACTTTAATGTGCTTTGTCCTCTCATGGAAGGCTGGATTATTGGCTATGAACAAGGCTGCTTGATTATCACATTTCAGATGCATGGGAAGAGGAACATCAATAGTTAAATCAGTCAAAACGGATTTAACCCACATCATCTCAGCACTACCTTGGGCCACTGCCCTATATTCTGACTCTGCACTGGATCGAGCCACTACAGTTTGCTTCTTACTCTTCCAAGCTACTGATGTGCTGCCAACAAATACAATAAAGCCTGAAGTTGACTTTTTATCATTAGGACACCCAGCATAGTCTGCATCAGCACAACTTGTGACGGATATAGAGGTATCTCTTCTAAACAGAAGACCAGTACCTGGAGACGACTTCAGATATCTCAAGATCATAAAAACAGCATTCATGTGAGCCTGTCTGGGTTGCTCCATGAATTGGCTTACCCTACTAACCGCAAAAGCTATATCCGGTCGGGTAATAGTAACATACAAGAGCTTTCCCACTAGCTCTCTATATCGTCTCTTGTCTACCTCCTCAGAGTCATCATCATAAAGTTTGACATTAGGATCCATAGGAGTAGCAGCTAGTCTACACCCTACCATACCTGTCTCAGATAAGAGATCAGTAACATAATTCATTTGTGTCATTACCATACCTTCCTTGTTTCGCGTAAACTCCAGCCCCAAAAAGTAGCGAAGTGTACCCAAATCCTTCATAACGAACTGCTCGCTAAGAAACTCCTTGGCTGCTTGAATGCCCTGCTCATTACTGCCTGTAATAACAATATCATCAACATACACTAAGATGATCACAGTACCTCGTTGGTCTCTCTTTACAAAGAGAGTATGATCTGCTGTAGATCTGACGAAGCCCTTTTGTTCAATCAACTCCGAGAGCTTCTGAAACTAGGCCCGTGGACTCTGTTTCAGGCCATAGATGGCCTCATGAAGACGGCATACCATACCTAACTCCCCCTCAGCAGCAAACCCTGGTGGCTGCTGCATATACACTTCTTCCTATAGGTCACCATACAAGAAAGCATTCTTGACATCCAACTGAAATAGGGGCCAGTCACGGACAACAGCCACCGCAATGAGAATCGGTAGGGTAGAGTGTCGTGCTACTGGAGAAAATGTCTCCTGATAGTCCACCCCATATGTTTGGGTGAACCCACGAGCAACCAACCTGGCTTTGTATCTATCAACCGTACCATCAGGCCGATGTTTAACTGTAAAGACCCATTTGCTGCCCACGACTGACGCACCTGGTGGAAGTTGCACAACACTCCACGTACCACTTGACTGCAATGTCGCCATCTCCTTCTCCATAGCTAAACGCCACGGACCGCTGTGTAGGGCCTCCTGATATGACCGTGGGATATCCACAGTCGATAACCCTATAACAAACTGACGAAAGTCTGGAGATAAACGCTCCAACGAAGCCTGAGAGCCAAAATCCATCCCATATTTGGGATTCATCGTCCGAGCACGCTTCTGCCTTCGATGGGCAATAGGGATGTCTAGATCATCAACTGGAGGAGTAGAATCATCTGTAACCTGTACATCCATCTGTACATGCAAATCACCCGTGCCATTAGTAGTTCTCAAATGTTCAGTACATACCTCGGGCGTGCTGGATGATGGAGGAGGCACATGAGCAGAGGGCCGACGCTGATAGACCTGAGGATAAAAAATTGTTGCTGGTGGTGGTGGCGGTAATGGTGGTGTAGGCAAAGTAGAACATGGAACAGATGGAGGAGGAGGCACATAGATATCATCTCCTTCCTCCGAGTGAGTAAGTCTGTCATCTGTAGGAGAAAAATACATAATGGACTCAAAGAAGGTGACATCAGCACTAACATAGTACCGTCGTCTAACTGGATCAAAACACCGATACCCTTTTTGGGTTTTGGAATAACCCGCAAAAACGCATTTGACAGCACCGGGAGAGAGCTTGTCAAGACCAGGAGAGAAGCAATGGACAAATGCAACAGACCCAAATACACGTGGTGTTAGGGAGAAAAGATCCTTCTCGGGAAACGCAGTCAAGAATGGGATCTTCTCTCCTAACACTGACGAAGGCATACGGTTGACCAGATAACAAGCAGTTAGAACCGCATCCCCCCAATAGGAGTGAGGGGCACGGCTCTGAATCAATAGGGTCCTGGTGATGTCCAACAAATGACGATGTTTCCTCTCAGCCACCCCATTCTGTTGGGAGGTGTAAGCACATGACGTCTGATGCACAATCCCATGAGTCATAAGAAATTTTGAGATGTGAGAACTACATAATTCAAGAGCATTATCAGACCGTATGAACTTCACTCTAGCAGAGAAAATATTTTTTATTTCAATAATGAAAGACTGGATAACATGTGCAGCGTCAGACTTATTTTTAAGTAGAAAAACCCAAGATAACCTAGAAAATTCATCAACTGCAACAAGATAAAACCTGTGTCCTTGAAGGTCAGGGACACGACTGGGACCCCAAATATCAAAATGTAGCAACTCAAACAGACCATGACGACTCGGATCTTTACAACTCTGAAACGATGACCGGTGATGTTTGCCAAGTTGGCACACCTCACACTGAAAAATAGACCTTGGAGAAATCTGTGGAAGGATATGGACCATCTTTTGCAGCGGAAGATGACCAAATCGGAGATGCCATGTGTAAGGTGAGACAGATCCAGCCTTCATAGAAGAGACACCAGCATAAGGAGACTGCACCAGTTTATAAAGACCCCCTTGCTCACGGCCAGTTCCGATCACTCTGCCCGTTAGTATGTCCTGAAACACAAGAGCAGATGGGTTAAATATGGCACGACAATGTAAATCTTTAGTGATTTGACTAATGGACAGTAGATTCATGGAAAAATCAGGAGCATAAAGAACATTCTGAAGCCGTATCCCAAGGGTCAATTGCACCTCCCCCTGACCAGTAATAGGAGAGTGTGTCCCATCAGCTATCACCACGGAGCGTCCTGTCTGAGTTGCAATAAAATCATCCAACTGCTTTTTGTCACCACATAAATGGTGAGATGCTCCTGAGTCCATGATCCATTCTGATAGATCTGCACTGTAACTACTAGTAAGTGCATACGTTGTACCTGAAGAGGATGCTGAGCCGGCTATCTCTGAGGATCCTGAAGTACTAGCTGGTCCCTGGCCAGGCATGATCTCCCGAAATCTCGCCACTAACTCCTCAAACCTCTGATCCGGGACAAGGGAAGGACCCCCTTCCTGCTGAGCCTGCTCCGCCACACGTGCCGTAGTAGTAGGAAACCCATGCTTGGAATAGCATGTTTCCTCAGTGTGTCCAGTCCTGCGACAGTAGGTGCACGGCTGTCTAGGAGGTCTGTTACCTCCTCCTCCTCGGCCACGACCACCTCTTCCTCGAAAATGTGAATAGCCTCCTCTGCCGCGAGATGTTTCCATGGCTGATGGTGTTTGACCTCCACCATGAGATATGAAGAGTCTACTCAACCTGTGATAGGCCTCCTCCATAGGTGGTATGGTGGCATCTGTAAGAATCTGTGTTCTGACGGCATCATACTCCGGATCAAGGGCTGCTAGAAACACTCCAGTCATCACCGAGTCCCTGTATGCCTTGAGCTGCTCTGGTGTGACTGTCAATGGAATGTACCCATGTAGCTTCTCAAACATACCCCTCAGAGAGGTGTATAGGGTATGAAGAGGACGCCCGTTCTGCTTCGATGTAAAGATGTCATGCTGAAGTTGTAAGATCTTGGACTCGTTCTTCGCCGGAGAATATGTGGCTGCCATAATATCCCACATAGCATTTGCAGTGGGTTGGCTCAGAATGTTGTTGGCTATTTCCATGGACACAGTACCGGATAGCCAAACACGCGCATAAGCATCGTCAGCCTCCCACGAGGCGTTAACCCCAGTCTTCTCAACAGGTTCCTCTTATGTGAGGATATGTTTCTTGCCATTGCATTGCATCAGACTCATGAACTGCATGGCCCACAGTTCATAGTTTGTACCATCCATCTTCACAACAGGTGCAGGACCTTTGAAGGCACCCAGAGACGGAAGATCTACCTTGTTGTCAGACATGATGACAACAATATCCTGCAACTGGGTTGCACAACTAGACGAGAATGTCTACGTGTACATAGATGAGGGTCGTCGTGTCCGTAGACTCACACCACAACGCCCTTCAAACCACAACTCGTGGCTAGCGTGCACGCACCATGGGATGGCACGCTACGTCTAACATGTATGCACTGGGGTGCACACGGTTGCACAGGATTGCACGTGCACGGGCTTGCACAGGTATGCACGCAGTGCACTGGAATGCACAGGGGTGCATGTGGCGTCAGGATGCACGCGCACAATGAGATGCGCTATGTGCACACACCCCGCACAATGAGATGCTTCAGGAATGGCCCTCACGTATGTGCACACAGCGCACAAGGAGCCAGTACAGGGAGTTATACCCGCACCCCGCGTGCGAGATCCAGTTGCTTCACACACGTCGCGGCCGATCGACGAAGGTGCTCCCGACCTAGGGCTGCGCCACGCTTCCGCTGCGCCACGAAGGTGCTCCCGACCTTGAGCACGCCTCGCGCACAGTCCTGCGCACGGCCTGGAGAAGCCTTCCAGCCAGGGGCGGCGCCGACCTCGATCGAGAGAGAGAGAGAGAGAGAGAGAGAGAGAAGGGCGGCGGGTGGGGTAGGGTAGGGTTAGGGTTTCAAGAACTCCGGCCTAGGACCGTCGCTCTGATACCATGTTGAAAGGGAATGAGCTTAATACATTCCATTAACCCTAGAGCTCTCTTATATAGGAGAAAAGCTCTATGGGTAATTTACATAAACAGGACAAAAAGACTAAATAATATAATTACTCTAACAAAATGCATTCTTCACACCAAGCTGAAATAACGACCAATCCCGTGAAATTGCAACAGCTAGTAGAATTCATAGCGTCGAGTGTCTCGCTACTGGAGAAAAAGTGTCCTGATAATCCACCCCATATGTTTGGGTGAAGCCTCGTGTCACCAACCTTGCCTTGTAGCGATCCACATTCTCATATGTGTTTTGCTTAATGGAAAATATCCACTTGCAACTTACAATCGAAGCACCTCGTGGAGTAGAAACAACACTTCATGTCCCTCGTGATGTTAAGGCCGCCGTTTCTTCTTCCATGGCATGGCGCCATCTGTTGTCCTGTAAAGCCTCCATATATGTTCGGGGTATAGTAACCGCAGAAAGTCCTACTACAAACCTCCTGTACTCGTTCTGAAAAATGATCCAACGAGACATGTACAACAAGCGGGTATGTGGCACATTTACGTCGAGGCTTCCTCAGTGCAATAGGAGCATCCAAATCTGCATCCCCTCTGTCTTCTACGCCGGAATTATCCTGTGTATGATGTAGAACTCCAGTACCATCAGTAGAAATAATGTTATCATGACATACCTGAGGCGTGCTAGATGACGTGGACGGCTTATGAGCAGAAGAGCTAGTAGAAGACCTGCGAGTGTAAACAATGGGTAAAAATCTTGGCTGGGGAGTAAGTGGTGGTAGTGGTGGTGGTGGTGGAGGTGATGGGGGAGGTGATGGTTGCTCAGGTTCAAATGGTGGAAGAGACGGAGGTGGAGGAACAACAATATCGTCCTCATAGTTATTGGATAACCTGTCACCTGTAGGAGAGAAGTACATGATAGATTCAAAGAAAGTAACATCAGCACTTACATAATATCTCATACTAACCGGATCAAAATATCTATACCCTTTTTGAGTACGAGAGTATCTAACAAACACACATTTGATAGCTCGAGGTGAGAGGTTATCACGACCAAGGGTACATGATGCAGCGTGGACTCGACATGTAGGGCCGTCTAATTATTTAAATTGTGGCCGTTAATTTTATTTACGTTTTTTAAGTTGTCGTAATTTTAAATAAAGAGATCGCGTGTGATCCCAGTTAGTCTTAATTTGAATTTCAAATTTGGTAGTTAGTCGGTTAATTAGTTAGAGTCAGTTTAGGATAATTGGTTGTCGGTTTAAATTGTTTTCTATTCTTGTAATGTCATCCCTCCTATATAAAGGGATGAGGGTCCAATGTTTTAGTCAGTTCAAGATGTGATAAAATAGAGATTTATCTCTCTCCTCTCCCCTCTCTCTCCTTCTCCCCACGTGATCTACACGTGTTCTTCTTCCCCCAAACCCCTCGTATTCCCGACGAGTCTCTTCTCTCTTCCCCTCGCGGTCTACGCGTTTCTTCTTCTCTAACCCTACGCATCCGGCGTGTCTTCTCTTCTCAACCCTTCCAGTTTCTTCTTCTCAACCCCTCTATTTTCTTCTACCATCGAAAAATCCACCGTCAAATCTATTTCCCGCGTCGCGTCGAATTCCATTTTGCATCAATTGGTATCAGAGCGTGGCAACCGAATCGTCCCTACGATTCGACGATCCCATCGCGCATTGGAAGATGCAATATGATTTGAGTTGCATATCTCATGATTCGCGTTCACGCGCACGTCGACACAAGTTCATGAAGCGCCTTATATCAAGCCTCAAGGTTCAAGCAATTCGTCCGGAGACGAATTTTTTAAAAGCGGAGGAAAGTTGATGCAGCGTGGACTCGACATGTAGGGTCGTCTAATTATTTAAATTGTGGCCGTTAATTTTATTTACGTTTTTTAAGTTGTCGCAATTTTAAATAAAGAGATCGCGTGTGATCTCAATTAGTCTTAATTTGAATTTCAAATTTGGTACTTAGTCGGTTAATTAGTTAGAGTCAGTTTAGGATAATTGGTTGTCGGTTTAAATTGTTTTCTATTCTTGTAATGTCATCCCTCCTATATAAAGGGATGAGGGTCCAATGTTTTAGTCAGTTCAAGATGTGATAAAATAGAGATTTATCTCTCTCTCCTCTCCCCTCTTTCTCCTTCTCCCCGCGTGATCTACACGTGTTCTTCTTCCCCCAAACCCCTCGTATTCCCGACGAGTCTCTTCTCTCTTCCCCTCGCGGTCTACGCGTTTCTTCTTCTCTAACCCCGCGCATCCGGCGTGTCTTCTCTTCTCAACCCTTCCAGTTTCTTCTTCTCAACCCCTCTATTTTATTCTTCTCTCTCTCCTATCTCTCTCCCCTCACGTGATCTTCAGTTTCTCTCCTCCAAACCCCTCGTGTTCCCGACGAGCTTCTTCTCTCAACCCCTCCATTCTCTTCTCAATCCCTCCATTTTCTTCTCCACAAAAATCCACCGTCAAATATTTTATTTTTCGCCGTCGCCAAAAACCAATCCACATCAATTGGTATCAATTGGCATCAGTACAATTATGCACAAAAGCCACAGACCCAAAGACTCGAGGTGTGAGGGAGAATAGGTCCTTCTCGGGAAACACAATCAAGAAGGGAACCTTCTCTCCAAGAACAGTAGACGACATACAATTCACCAAGTAGTAAGCAGTGAGAACATAATCCCCCAAAAAGAATGAGGGGCACGACTTTGGATCAACAATGTTCGTGTGACATCAAGAAGGTGGTGATGTTTACGTTCCGCCACTCCATTTTGTTACGAAGTGTAGCTACAAGAAGATTGATGAACAATGCCATGGGAACTGAGAAAATCAGACAAATGTAATGTTGAAAATTCCAAAGCATTATCCGTGCAAATGAATTTGACATTGGCAAAGAAGATATTATTAACTTCAATAGTAAATTTTCTGATAATAGCACCAGCTTCATACTTTTGTTTTAACAAGAACACCCAAGAGAGTCTGGAATAATCATCCACAGCAACCATATAATAATGATGCCCCTGAAGATCAGGGACACGACTCGGACCCCAAATATCAAAATGAAATAGCTCAAAAGACCGACTATTATGATGACTCAGACGACTCGGAAACGAAGACCGATGGTGTTTCCCAAGCTGACAGGCTTCACAATCCAACGCGGTACGGATAGATATCTGTGGTAGGACATGATACATCTTCTGCAGAGGAAGATGGCCAAATCGTAGATGCCAAAGGAATGGAGAAACAGATCCAGATGGAATAGTAGCAAGTCCAGCACATGATGGTATAGCAAGCTTATACAAGCCTCTTTGCTCACGGCCATGTCCTATCACCCTGCCAGTCAGTATGTCCTGAAACACAAAACAAGATGGGTCAAAGATGGTACGACAATGTAAATTTTTGTAAGCTGACTAATTGACAACATGTTCATCTGAAAGTCAGGAGCATATAAGACATTCTGAAGATTCAAAGAAGGCGTTAGAGTAATCTCCCCATGACCAACAATGATTAATCGAACCCCATTGGTAATGACAACGGATCTGCCAGGTGTAACTGCTCTGTACGTAGTAAACTGCATCCTGTCGCCACACATATGCTGGGAAGCCTCGGAGTCCATAATCCAATCTGTCAAGTCCGAGCAAGTAGTACTGGTAAGCGCATAATGAGTACCTGATGAGCTAGACGATGCTCTGGCAGAAGCTGCAGCCTCTGTGGAACCTGGAGATGGAGACGTAGGAGTAGTCATCATCACACAAAGTCTGGAGATAATGTCATCAAAGCGAGTGTCTGGGATAGGCGCAGAGGGAGCCTCAATCTGCTCAGTAACACGTGCAGAGGCTGGAAATCCATGCTTGTGAAAACATGTTTCCTCAGAATGGCCTGGACGGTGACAGTGAGCATAGGGACCACGATGTTTGCCTCCCCCTCGAGCACGAGGTCCATGACACCGAAAGTGGGACGATCCTCCTCTGCCTCGAGTGGTAGCTATAGCTGAAGGAGTAGTTTGTGCTGTAGACGCCGATGCATTAGTAATCCTACTCAATCGCTTATATACCTCCTCCAATTGGTGGAATGGTCTCGCCAGTCAGAAGTTGAGTACGGGTTGCATCATACTCAGGATCAAGAGAAGACAGAAAAACTCCCGTCATCGTGGCATTTCTATATGCCTGTTGTTGTTCCGTACTGCTTGTGATCGGCATGAAGCTATGCAATCTCTCAAACATGCCCCGCAGACGAGAGAAATGTGCATGGAGTGGTCTCCCATTCTGTTTAGTGGAAAAAATATCGAATTGCAACTGAAGTATCTTGTTCTCATTCTTCGACTGCCCATATGTAGCTGCCAATATGTCCCACATAGCCTTTGTAGTTGGTTGATTCACAATATCATTAGCGATCTCTGTAGTCAGTGTCCCAGAAATCCATATACGAGCATAAGCATCATCTTTCTTCCACGCCGCATTCATTCCAGTCTTGTCTTCCGGCTCGGAGTCTGTCAGGATATGCTCCTTATTATGGCACTTCATCAGGGTATGAAATTGCATGGACCGTAGTTCATAGTTGGTCCCGTCCATCTTCACTATAGGGACCGGGCCTTTGAAGGCACCTGAAGATGTGAAAACGTCACCCTTGTTATCTGACATGTTTGAAAAAGAACCACAGCCCGACGGAGGAAAAAGAAATAGGCGGTCTACAGAATCATATGAGGGATAGGTTGTATGTGCATACTCATACAACCATCCCTAAAACTTGCTCAAGAGCTCGAACAAGCCAACGGAAGTTGCAGGGGCACTGCCGAACAGGCTGACCCTACTAGACGGGGCCTCTATGGCAGTCCCTGCGAGGAGTGTCCGGAAGCGACGTTGGAGCCGCTAGGGCTGGGAGCGGCGGCGCTGCCCGGAGGTGCTGGCTGCGGTAGAAGCACCTGTAGGAGCGCGCAGGGGCTGGCGGCGATGCTGCGGGGCCTGTTGGGGCTGGCGGCGGGGGCCGCTGGAGCCAGCGGCGGTGCGACAACGGGGGGGAGGGGTTGGGGTGGGTGTAGGGTTAAGGTTTTGGGTGGGATACCATGACCCCAGTCTAGGACCGTTGCTCCAATACCATGATAGGAGATAATGAATTACTTGCATTAGACGTGACCGAGGGCTCTCTTATATAGGAGAATAGCCCTTGGGTTAATTACATGATAAGTACTCAGAGAAACTGAAATTACATAAAAGAGACATAACGGTATATTTATCTTAACACAATATATGAGGTACTAGCAAGATGCATAGTAGAAGTAGCCATACTAGGAGTATTATTTTGCAGAAGCTTCATCAAATGGGTGATAGAAGATCCTGAACACCAACGAACACCTTGAAAGCCCGACACCAAATGACGTAGTTATTTGTACCCTTGAGTTTGATAGAGGTACCATGTAACATCATAAAAGGCGTAGTGTACATGGATTTGGTCTCGATAGGATTTGATGCTATCGTGGTCTGATAGAGAGATCAAAAGATTGTAGTAGAGCTTTAAACTTGAATGAGACTAGGACACATACGCCTTATTTGTCATTTTAAGATCTCGACGCAAGTGTTGAACATACTAACTGCACTAAGGAGGACCCTTAATAGGTTTGTTCACAACAGTAGGACCTTCAATGGGTCTGGACAGACAAGCTTGCGACACCCCAAGGTGTTGGTTGCACCTCCAATAGCCTAAAAGGGATGCCGACAGAGTCACAGGACCCTAAAAAGGATGTTGGCAGTGCTAGGGTAAGCGTTGGGAAGCGATGGATGGCAATGGGCCGTGTTGGGTAGCATTTGGGCGGCGCTAGGTGGCGCTGGGTAACGCTTGGGCGATGCCTGGGCATCACCTAGGCAACATTAGGGTAGCATTAGGGAACCCACCAAGGCCTCAAGCGGGACCCTTATACAAGAAAGAAGAATTTGTGCAAGGCTCAAGGAGGACAAAGGCTGGTGGAGGCAGTGGATTTTAGGTATAAGTTGTGGTCTAGGACCGTTGCTCTGATTCCATGTGGAAAAAGAATGAATGCCTTGTCTTATTCAAGAGGTACATGGTTTCTTATATAGTGTGAAACCCTAGAGAGACAAAATGAGAAAAATACATAAAGGATTCTGAAGGATTACATGACTCAATAAATAAACAAAGAAAAATAGCCTAGTAATGCTTTTTGGACTAGTTGGGTCCCCTGATGGACCAATTTTCCTGCCTTCTGACTTTGGCATATGACCATCTCAGAGGAATAGGTGGATGGATCATAGCTTTTCTACCTTCCGTCTCAGAGGCGTAGCTCATTTGTTAGCGCATCCCTAGCGGACTGGGGTATTGTTTCTCTCTTGTTGGATGACAGGGGATGGGTGTTGTGCGGAAAGTGGGTGGCCAAGATCTGTGGTAGTGACAAGGACCTTAATTGAAGTCTCACTCATGGCATCCAAGGTTGCAGAAGTAGGTAGTCGATACTTGGTCAGCCAAGTCACTGACTAAGGATTAATCGGCATTCAGACGACTAATCAGATTTAATCAACATTTAGTTGCTGTTGAACTTTAAAATTATTTTAATTCGTATCTATTTACATTGATTTGTACATTTTTTATACTATCATAGTGAAATAAAAGAAGTAATAGAATTTAAATAAGATATTACGCATATTAGATAAATACAGAATCTCTATGCTGACTGAATATTGACCGATTGATCAAGAGTTAGTCGGTCACCCTACTGACTCGACTAGTCGGTCGACTTTTACAACAGAGATGGATCCATGACATCCATTTGCATCACTTCTTTAGCCCAGGGGGCAACAACTTTCATCTACCTTTGGAAGGGCATTTGCTATGTCCTTGTGCTCCCTATGTACTTCCATCCTGTCTTGGAAGACATGTGTTCTTTCTCCTTTTCGCTTGTTGGACTAGCAAGGGTCCCCTGAGGGATTGATTTCCCTACCTTTTGGCTTTGGCATATGATAAGGATACGATTGTCTCGGAGGCATAGTTCGATGGATACGTGCCGCTCAGCTTCAGAGTCCTAAGGCTTATGGAGATGCTAGGCCGGATCAAAGGTTCATCCACAGGGTGGGATCACTGAACGTCCATACCATAGATGAGACCTTAGGGCTCTCTTATATAGGAGAAAAGCCTTGAGTTAATTACATGAGAGGTACTTAAAGAAAATAGGAATGAGAAAAACAATATTGTGAGATATAAATATCTCAACATAGGGGGATGGTGAATTCACAAGCATCAATTGCCCTTAAGCAAGCAGTGCAATGGTGTAGAAAGCAAGCATCAATCCCCTCAACAACAACAAGCAGATCAAGAAACAAGTTGCCTCTTAAGCATGCCTTCTTCTACGAGACTCGAGATATGATCTAAAGAACTCAATCTGTTGGTCTGCTCCTGCAACATATCCGATCATGTTACCATAACACGACCATCCAATGCCAACTACCTCCTTTTATATGGTGGAACACAGTGACAAAATTTCATGTTTACATGAGAACGACGATCACTTGCAATGGTACGACGAAATTGAACAAGCCATCTTATTCTTGTTTTTTTCTTACAAATGCTATAACCAAGCAAGATTTTTCAACTAACGAGGATTTTTGATATCAAACTTCTTGAAACAGTATCAATTTGATATTGAAACTCTTTAGTGAGTATGCAAAAACATAGGAAATCCAGTACATTCTCTTCCATAATTGTTAGGGGAAATCTTATTGCGAAGCAACAGGTCGTCTTCAAATTAAATGCAGGGTCAAAATGTCAAGGCAGGAAAGCTACTTCATGTAATTTCTTTTGATTGTTTTTTCTTATTTCTCTTTATCTTTCTATATATAGAGATGCCCGAAACTCTCATTGCAAACGATTCGATCCATTTTTTCCTCGAACGTCTCTCCAAGTTGCAGGCATGCCATTCAAGATCTCGACATAAAATCGACTCGTGCATTTATTGTGGTGTTCAGTTTCAAGTCACATCATTTTTGCACATAATGGAATTGCCAAAAAAGGAGAAAAATGTTGTGAACTGCACGGAACATTCAGAACCAACAACAGGGATCCAAAGAACAACCAATTTGGCCAAAAACTAACCTTGCAATACCAACACTTTCAACTGGAGATCCCAACATCAGAAACACATGCAATCATTATAGATCAGAGGAAATCAAGAACAAAGAAAAGAAAAAATAAAGAAAAACTACTTATAGTGATAAAAACTTAAAGTGAAGGGAGAGAGAGAGAGGGAAACCTCTGAGAGATGTAGAGAGAGAAAGAGATGAGCTCGGCCGGTCCGCCACTCCTCACCGGTTCTCCGCTTCTGCTTCCTTTCCGCTGATGGGAGGGGAGAGGAGCGAGGGGTCAGGGAAACCAATTGAAAGGTGGAGATCGGACCGGGTATCCGGATCCGGATTCGGGTCCGAAACCAGTTGCAACAAAATTCTTCATATGATGTCCTTATAAAGATTTTATATTACAAAAGAGTCCCGTTTTCCTTCAATTTTCATAGAAAACTCCAAAGATCACCCTTGTACCCAAATGCATAGGGATTAAAACTATCGGATACATATACAAATATATGTATAATCATATTCTATCAATTTTAAAATACGAATACGAATGTAGATATGAATATTGACGGATGTGAAAAATGTGTTACCATATCTTTAAAAATAAATATGAATGTATGTAAAACAAATATGAATTGGATACGAATAATAACAAAAATATTTGATAGATTAACTAAAATATATATGTTTAAGAAGGTTTACAGATAAAATAGATATAACATATATAGCAATTTCGTAACAACTATATCAACAATAGTGAATGCAATCATAAAATATTGTTATGCGTAGTTATAAATAAATTTATTACTATACTTATGTACGAAAATGAATATACGAATACAAATACGAATATTAACGAATGTTAAAATGAATATAAATACGAATGTCAAAATATGTATAAAATGAATACGATAACAGATCGAATGCGAATATATCTACACATGTTTTCATCGCTACAAATGCTCGTTAGATCATGATCTTGTACTTGCGAATTCATATTGTGTGACGACATATGCAAGGAGTCAGTGACAAGCGTAATGCTATTCTCTTCATATAGACAATGATTTTAAGATTGACCCCTTTGCATTGTCACATTGATTTATAATTATTATCCCATATGTTCAATGTTACTTCTTGGACTTTATGAAGGTGCACAATGTAAAAAAACTTGAAAATCAGCCCATACATCTCCCAAATATACAAAACGAAAGAGGGATATATATATATATAAGAAAATATATTTTGCAGGGTTATTGTAATTGCGTATAATACATGGATATGCATGTAATATTTGCCGCAAAAGAGAGGAAGTGGATTCCCCAAAAAGGATAACGGCAGGAATATATTCGAAAAGTCCTTCAATAATATAATAACAATTACTTTTTTTGGTCAATGCCCGCCCATTTTTTTAGGTTTATCAACTTTGAGTGTCTATTTTGTAATCGAATTTTTTTAGGTTAAATGGCTTTGTTGAAGGGCGAAATTCTTAGAGAATATACTCTTCTTTTCTTTTTGGGAGAATAATATAAGTGAAGGCAAATTGTCCATAGTTTGATGATATTAAAGAAGATGCTTTATGTGATAAAGGCAATTCAAAGGGAAAAAAAGGAAAAGGTTAATGGCAATTGGAATGAACATGGACAAAATTCATGACAATGTGTTAGGTTATGAACATCTTTGAAAGTATAATGTATCTAATGTTACCTTCCCGACCGCATCAGATAGAGGTCGAATATAAATTCCACTCTTTAGACTCTCTTCCAAACCAAAATAAGGGGATTCTTATTTCTTGATCGAGCTTGAGTAATAATTGATTTTTTGCATTGATATTTCGTTAGTCGACTTAGGACCCATAACCTTAACAAACCCTACTTGTACACACTTTACCTCTCTCCAGTGATTTGATCAGATATAAGCCAAAAATCTTAAACTGAATAAATTGAGACCCTCAATTCCATTCCACTCTAAATGGTGATTGAACCATGATTAGGATGGTTTAGTGAGACTAGGTTAATTGACTAAAGAGTAAAATCCTTGACAAACAATAGTCATCCATCTTTCCTTTCTCCATTTTAACCATCGACCTCATTTTACATGAACATGGGAAACATTCTTCATATGTGAATCACTCTTTTTGTGATATTCAACATCCCTTCTCCATCTCTTCATGAACTTAGTTATCTAGATGCTAGTCAGAATTCTTCGCTCTTGTTGTTGGAACAAGGCGAAGATCATTGGGAGATGAGAAGACGAGGAGGAGGTGGTCGGCTGCCATTAACAACATGAAGATCACATAGACACGAGGAATTGATATTGGATCACAATACATTTTTGAAAGCTCTTGACCACAAGTCTCTCCCCTCGACTTCCCAACTTCCACGACTATGGTGCACATCGCATAGAGAAAGGTATATTGTTTTATTTTTTTATGTTGCATTCCCTACGTCATGGTCCGATAAGGAGCTCCTGAGCCAAGACTAAACCAAATAAAGGATATCATTTTCGCGAATAAGGACATCGCCAAGATGAAATAGATGCAGGTATGCTGGGCCTTTAGGACCGACAAGCATGATTAACGCATACAAGTTTTTTTCACACCCCAAGTTGGGAGACTAAAGAGTGGCTACCCAAATCAAGAATTTTCTCTCTTGAAGCAAATATTAGATAACATGATCTATGGGCTTGATTAATATTAGAGCTTTTTTATTTATTATTGGGCCCCAACTATACATGGGCTCAACAATCCATGAAGCTAAATGGACATTTGTCTTTATTTTAAAAGGACGAGTTTTATCTTTGTCAGGATAAAAATATACAAGGGATGCTCAAAATCAAAAGGAGAAAAAACAGTATAATGACAACCTAATGCCTGATTTAATATTGATTCTAGATTATTTTTTGGAACAACCACACCTAGGAGGGCTGCGTGCTTTCTAACATCCACGTGCATCTTATATAATATCTAATCTTACATGTTTTTCTTTCCAATTTAATAACGAATTAATAAAACAAGATAGTGGATTTGGCACTTGGGAACTAATTACCGTTTGGGATGAGAAGTGTGATTTGCACGTCTAAAGTAACCACATTAACAAATGGACTTAGTGTGCTTTTGATTTCGACTTGACGTGTGCCTCAATGTTATCCAAAGTCACACATGAACCCTCATTTTTTTATCACATCAGTTGAAACCTAAAATGAGTTATATATGTCCATGTTTAGGCCAACATATTACATTTCAAATGATGCTATATAAATGCATATGGTGTAAATATGGGGGAAAAGTAGGGGCGCTAGAGTAAATACGATGTTTTGTAGCGCTACATGTATACAAATCACAAACACACACATATACATTATATGATAGATTGGACAATGGATAGCACAACACAAGATACGTCGCGATAAATACACACAAAGAAAGTGTAATGTTATATGCGTCTAGATTCGAGCCGTTATAGAGAAAGATTGGTCATAATTAAGAAATTGTCAAGTAATCATCCTTATAAGAGTATGTGAGTTTCAGATGTGGGATTATGTTCTTGATGATATAAATAGATTGCATCCCAAAGTCATATTGATTGTATATCAGTCTGGACCTACTGGACTGTTTCTCATGTATACTAATGGGACATCTATTCGTACCCCACATCGGATCCATCCGTATCTCGAAGCGCTTTGTGTGTCCGTTGTCTCATTGTGTTATAGTACACGTGTTGTTCTCTTGTCAGTTATTATGGGCCATGGATGTTTTGGACATGTAGGCCCAACAAATTTTGCCCTAGGACAAAATAAGAAAGCAACAATGACAACACAATTCATATGCAATAGGGGGGAAGAAAGCAAAAGTGAGAATATGTGAATAGATGTGGCTCCTCCTCACCACCTTAGCTTTTCCTTGTCTTGATAAGTCTAAGAAACCTTAGGCCCCCATCAGGCTCAAGTGAGGTAAACATAAGTCAGACAAGGAAAAGGATAGCCACTTATGTGATGTCGTCATCAGAGTCGAGAGCAGAGCAGTGGTCGAAACAAGAGATCTTATGATGGGATGATGTTACTCGTCTTCTCAAGGAAAAAAGAAGGATACTTACCTTAAACTTTATTCCAACAGCCGAACAAGAGCCATGCACGTAGGAGGGGAGGGATACCTAGATGGATAATATTAGCTATCTAGGTCCAAAGATAATTGCACCAAAAAATAAAAGAAGAGCAACTTTCACAAAGATTAAGATTTGAAGCAAAGCAACAAAGATGATGCCACTAATTAAAAAGAGGAAATGATATTGGAGCTAATATTCGATGTGCTCTTTATGCACCCTTAAAAAGGAACGATTTTTTAAGGGGATAAATAAATATAAGAAATAGTATCAATAGTTAATGCAAATATATTACACGCATATAAATGAGAGGGGAAAACTTTTTATTTCCTTTTTATCCAATCTTTTGATTAAAAAAACTGAGCGGTAAGCTTTGACGATTCCATATATAGTTAAGGTCATTAGTTTTTTTGGATTGCATATAAGGAAACAAAGAAAGTAAACTTACTAAACCATTGTTTTCGTCAATTTAATGAAAATAAAAAGTAAGACAAAAATATAATTTAAGATATATATATCTTATAAAAAAGGTCGAGGGTTCACATGTATCCCTGCCCTTTACACCACACATGTATCCCCCTGCCTTTTTCATATTTATGCTATGATCACTATTAAATGTGAAAATAAAGGTGAATTTGTAAATTCAAAAATTAATAACATCTTAATGCAAATATATAGGAAGAATATTGGAAACGTGTACTTGCAGTCACAAAAACAAATCTGCCTATACCAATGAATATTTTGGAATCTTTATTGCTATATCACCTTGTGTTACACACATAATAATGAATATTATTCTTGTAAAATTGTCTTTAATTCTTGAAATTTGCAAAGAATGTGATTTCTAACTATATTGCTAGTGATAGTCATTATATGTGGGATCTTTAACATTTGTATTAATTGACTTCAACAATGAGGGAAGAAGAAAATCTTGAGATCAACAATGAATTATCACTGCTATATATGATAAATACCGAGAATGATATATAACGACGAATACGTTGTTTGTCGTGATATTAATAGTATATTATTTAATTTAATTTTACATTGAACGGTATTCGTTACTATATATTTAGGGTTTTTATCAGTTGTGTCCCTCTGAGATATTGCAAATTCAGTTATGCCCCCAAACTTCTTGCCTTTCTATCACTTGTGCCCCTCGGATTAATTGTCGTTGACATTCATCCCCAATGCAAATGGACGTTAACATTGGGATATAACGAGAATTAAATTAAAAATAAAGGCGGAAAAGGTCATTTTCTCATCCTTTTCTTCCTCATTCCCCATCCTATTCCTCTTCTTCCCCTTCTCTTCCTCCTCCCAGCCTTCTGCTCCTCTATTGTCTCCTCCCCCCCCCCCCCCCCCCAGGTGCGCCCTTCGCCCTGAGCTCCTTCCCCCGCCCTCGCACCGCCTCCTCTGCCCCGAGCATCTCCTCTCCGCCCCCTGTCGCCCATGCGCCTCCCCTAGCCCGAGCACTTCCCCCTGCCCCAACCTCCACTCCTCACCCCCATGTTAGCCCTCCTGCCCCGAGCTTCTCCCCTGCTCTTATCGCCCATGCGCCTCCCCCCACCCTGCCCCCATCTTCTCCACCTACCCCCGCCACCCCCCTCCCCCCACACCTCCCCTTCCCCCCCCCCCCCCCACCCCTGGCCCCAGGTTGGCCCCCCTACCCTGAGCTTATGCCCGCGCCTCCCCCGCCACCAGGTTGCTCCCTGCCCCGAGCTTCTCCCCCATGCCGCCCCCGTGCCTCCCCCTCCCTCTGCACCTCCCCCACCTCCAGGACGTCTCCCTGCCCCCGTCGCCCCTACACCTCCCCATGTCCTGCCTCCTCCCCCTGCCCCTAGGTCGCCCCTCTACTCCGAAATTCTCCCCCTGCCTCCGCCGCCCCAGCGCCTCCCCCTTTCATGCCTCTTCCGCCCTCCTCCCCAACCCGCCCCTCCTTTCCTCCACCAACCACCACCTCCTCCCAATCTAGCCCCTCCTGCCCAATCCGAAGAGCTCCTCCCCTATATTGCAGTTGTCAAGAACCTGGAGAGGAAGGTGATGAAGGAGGAGGTGGTCGGTCTCATCGTCTAGAACCCGCGATCTCATCGTCGACATGCTCATGTTGATGGTGAACGATGGAGGAGAAGGAGACGGAGGAGGCGGTAGTCAGAGGAGGAAGGGTGAGGAGGAGGGATGAAGAGTGAAAGGGGATGCCATCTTTTTTTCTAGATATGCACGGCTTAACTATACCAAGGTTTGAGAAAACCATAGTCGGAGGGGCACAATTGATAGAACGGAAGTTGGGGGCACAATTGATATTACCAAAAAGTGAGAGGAATAACTAAAATCGCAATATCTCAGAGGAGCACAACTGATAAAAACCCATATATTTAACATCTAAGATATAATAGTGATTCTTGAGATTTTTAATATTAATAACATGTTTAAGACCCTCTTTGTTTTTATTTATTTTTCTTCTAGTATTAAGGATGCATCTTCTTGTATCTATTTTTCCTTTTTTTTGCTAAGCGGAGATGTAAAGACGCACAACTTGACCACTACAAGGCAAAAAAGACTAACAAGAGGAAGAGCAATAAACATAAACTAGTTATATGCTTCTATTAAAGCTAGTTTCCTTCTAGAGAAAGATACCAATATTTTGCACTTTAATAATTTTTTTCAGTGCATGTGGACCTTAGTTAACAACATTTCAACCTATTAAATTCACTAACAAATATATGTCATATCTCTAGAAGTTGATTTGAATATCTTCCTTGACACATGAAAAGAAGCACCTACGAGCTTAGTAAGAATACATATATTAGAACTGTCCTTTTAAACTTTAGATGGGACTGCAAAGATAATATATTTAAAGCTGCAAATGTTCTTTAGTGAAGATTTCTCATTGAGATTGTTTAATCTAAAGTATTGATCAAAGGGGAACAGGATAAATGGCAACACATCAATAAGAAATACAAGACATTGATGTGGACTTTGGATCATCCATATCTATGGCATTCTCTATTTTGGTTGAAAATATTTTTTCTACAAGAAATTTAACTTAAGGCTGATATTCATGGCTATATCTTTTGATATTAAAGATATAACAATGAATACATTCACTGTCAAATTATATTTTATTCTTTAAATTAGAAATGAATCTCATATTCATTGTGAAAGCTTCATATAATGATGATTTTTTGTTTACTTATTCATTGCAATGTACACTAATCATTGCTAAATTTAACGAATATTAGAAGAAAAAATCACTGAATAGTCATTATTATATGACTCGTCATGAGGTATATATCAACAACGATTGCCATTGCAAATTCAAAGAATGAATTAACGAATATTGTAATTGTTATATTTTTATTACAAAAAGATATGGAAACAAGTATTATATAAATTAATCATTGCATTAGTTTAATTTTTTAATGTTTCTTAAATGAAAGTACTTATAATTCTTATATTGAGGTAATTTATTCAACATTCAACTTATTTTAAAGAGAAATACTTTCATTAGTATAACATTTGTCTAACTTGTGGCAATGAATTCATTGTTGAAAGCAAAATATTATGTTGCCATAAGAAGTTATTTTTTTGTGTATTATATACATTCTTAACATTCGGCTTATATCCCTTTGAACTATGAAATGGGTAGATAAAGATCAATGTTAATCCCAATAGTAGTAGTAATAGCAGCAATAGTACTAACAACAACAACCATTCAGATGCGCTACACATTATCCTTCCTAGCCTAAGTGTTTTACACAACAAAGTTGTGTGGTTTCTTTATCTTAAGTTGCTTGACTTTTCATCCTCATTAGTAAGTGGGATGGAACACTCTTGTCCTTCTATCCTCTTTTCAACCGACATTATCCTTCATTTCCCTTTCCCAACTCAAGACAACAAACCACTTAAGTCAAACAACTTTTAGGTAGATTGCTATATAAATATTCAAAATCACATATATGCCCACCTAGTTTGCATTTCTATGTTTTCATCCTTATAAACATTGATCTTTTCACTTACACATATCAACATTCTTTGGATCATGCATGAGTCAATTTTGTCATTATGTGTTGATTACACACTAGGAATACTAAAAATCATACATCACGTAGTAAAATATAACCATCAAAATCACAAGATGCTCGCATGACGTCAGACAAAGATCAGTGATCGATCAACATGGATCATTGGAGATATAGTTATTAAAGATAAGAGATTATCGATTGAGCATAGTCGATCGAAGATTGTTCGCTCCGTTGAGATCCCTATGAAATACGAAGATTAAGTATACACTAAATACTAAGTGATGTGTTTATACATAAAATGTTAGTAATTAATGGATGACTTTCACTTAATCATTTTTACTCGAGTTTATATGCATTTAGTTTATAACCAAATACTGAGAGGATCGCCCTACATGTTGATTCGATTCTAAGCATGGTATTTTCCCACTCGATGCAATAGAGCACGCTTACATATATGTAATAACAATGTATTATCGCGCCCATTCTTCAATACATCAGCACTAAGAAAATATATGTTCTTCGAGACAAGATCTTTCAAAGATCTATTCCTCGAAACCTATTCCTCCGTTTGGCTAAACCACCACGAGATCTACTCCTTCATCTCGCATTCAAATCGGCCCACCAAAAATATAATGTTACACAGCTCCAAGAGTAATCTCTTCACAAACTGACACTTAGAAAAGATACTTTACTGAGTAAAAATGTCCAAAGATGAGATAATTAAATAATATCACTCATGACACTGATCAATCAAATCTTTCTTTGGTCAAAAAGGAGAATGTGCCCTAAATTAATAGGTTGGAACAAAAGGCTAAGATCCAAAGCTCATGTATGTCCAGATTTGCCCTATAAAGAAGGGATGATTTGCCTTATAGGATAGAGAAAGGCATGTCACTTCATGAGGTTCTCAACAGTAGAAAGAGAGAGAAAATGGGAGGAGAGAGAACATGTAGCTACTCAACTTATTATAGACTGAGAACTGGATTCCAATCAAAGATTTAGTTAGAGATGAAAAGAGATTGTTTGATATTGAAAACTGTCCACATGTGTGTTAAAATTAATTCAAGATCTGACCAATGTCGCATAACAAACTCCATTCCTCAAACGATGATTACTATGTAATATAATGGAGATATTCATTGATTTCACTTCTAATTCATGTTTACGTGTACTGCTTAATTATTATGGCATACAAGTTGCAATGGAATTGAAGGGGAAAAAATGGATCCTCTAGCATGGAAACTGAAGTGTCACTGCAAAATTAACTCAGTAACTTAACAAATAATTTGAGTATTCATTATCATATTTTCTGACGATAAAGGTATAATAACAAATACCATTTGCAGATCCACCCAAGCACCTAGAAGAATTCACAAGATGAGCAGCATCACATTCCTCACAAAATCAATGGGAAGGATGAGGAAACCGGTTACCTAGCTAGAGGGTCGAATTTCAGTCGATAATTGGGTCCTTGCGGACAATCCATAGCTTCATTGTACCATTTCATAACATTCAAAACATTGTAGCAAAATCATGAGTCCTCCACAAAAACAAAGCTGTATGTGCACACACAAGGTTGTGGAGCTCATCGGAGGGGAGGAAAGCTCTTTGGTAAGGTGATCACATGGGTTGATCCGATGAATGATAGGGAAAATAAAAGAGGTTGAAGTTGTCCGATCGCACGGGGGGTTAGAGTGATCAGAGGTGGTTAGCAGTTATGGAATTTGGCTAGAGGATATGGGTGTATCGAAAATGATAGGACTGGGTGTAAACACAAACTAAGGTCCTAATCTACTAGAAAAATGAAATGTGGGGTGGAGAAAAAGATGGAGCAGTAGAAAGAAGGAGAATAAGATGGGCTACCTGATGGCATTGAATCATTGATAAATGTATGAATAGACATGTGGGTGGAGCTGTGGAGGAGCTCCGATCTTCACTTCATTGCACGGCCGATGTAGTAGCTCCCATGCCCTAATATGGGTTGCTATAAGTCACGCAAGAATTTTTATCCTTTTTAATTTGTTTTGCTGTTTTTTATTAATTTTTAAGAAGTTTTTAAGATTTTTATGGAGTTTTGAATTATTTTTGATGTGAAAATGAGATTTTATTAAAAATTGTGAGGTATTTTGAATTTTTAAATTATAGAAAATAACGAAAATATTGTATTTTATTTTTATTAGAAAGTAGGTGAAATTATCTTTAAAATGACAAGTTGTGCACATTTTTGTAATTTTTATTTATTTAGTTATCATTTTTCAAAGTTTTTATGTCTTTTATTTTTTTATTTTTATTTTATTTTAAATTTTCTATGTAAACTGGAAAATGTTAAGGGTAATTTTTATAGGATTTTTAAAAGTTTTTATATTTTTTTGTGATTTATAAAGTTTGTTATATTTTTGTATTGTAAATATTTATTAAGAATGGATAGTATTTTTATTTTTATAATATTGAATATAATGTATATAGTGTTATATAGTCCACTAATACCTAGTTAATTTTTATAGTTTGGTATTTTATTTAATATGTATTATAATATGTATTAATATAGAGTATATTCTTGTAGGGGTATATGTGAAAATATTACGAAATTTTAGGTTGCGTTATCAATTTCCAGAAACAGCAAGGGATAGCACCCAATACGTCTAGTAAGTCACGTGTATGGCATTTGTTCTGTTAACACCAGGACCTGTGCGCAATTATTAGAACCTCAAAGGGCTTCGGTGCAAATAGTTCTAGATCACATGTGCTATGCATGTGTATTCAATCCAACCAAGGACCTTGATGAATCCCGTATGCATTATGCTAAAATTGGCCATTTAGGCTCTGTTCTCCAACATTCATATGCAATTAATCATTAACAGAACATCATTAGCATTCATACATGTGTAAATAATATTTGATATTGATGAAGCCACATTTCATCATCTTTATTCTATCATTTTGGCCTCAAAAACCCTACCAAATGCGTGTAAATACCCTTAATTAGAGCATCTGAGCATCCATGCATGTGTATGTAAATAATGTATAAAATACTGTAATTAAAGCCAAAATTATAGAATAAATAAAAGAAAAGAAAAAGAATAAAATATTGTAAATATTTTATGACCCGAAACCCCGAGACCTAGGCATCTTGATGAATAGGTCGATGAAAAATGAAAATGCGAGAGCCGCTAAATAGTGGTTTGACAAATCAGACTCACTGTCGCTGAGGCGACTACTCAAGCCTTCCCATTTGTCAATAATTAAGCTACACAATCAATCAATCAATCAATCAAGAGCAAGGATTAAAATTTATTATTCCCTACTAAAAATGTACAATGGCAAGCAAGTAGGGGTCGAACACAGGAAACAAAGGTGTAGAGTGTAGACAAAAAGTCAAAGCCTAGGTCTAATGGACTACTTAGCCAATCTGACTTTTTTGTGGGTTTTTAGTTATATATATATTTTTTAATTTTATATTTTTGTATTTTGATTTTTTTAAATTTTTTGATTTTATATTTTCCTTTTATACTTTTTATATTTTTTTCTTTTTCAATATTGGAATAGATATATAAGATAAGAAAGGAGGTACTAAGGTATTTATAGAAATATGTAAAAATACTCAAAAATTCAGAAATAAAATATTTATGGACTTTTTTATGATTTTTTACTGTTTTTATGATTTTTGGATATTTTTCAGAATGTTTTTGATATTTTTAAAAACTGAAATAAAGCAAAACAATGAATTAGCTACTGGCCGTGAGTAGAACAGGAATGAAAAATATCAAACAGCCACAAAATTTTTCCAAACTATTTTTTTTAAAAAAAGGAAATAAAATAGGGAGTCTATAGGACTTGAATTTGTATTTTTCTAATTTTTCTACGATTTTATAAATTTTTTTGAAGTTTTAAGATGTTTTCTAATTTTTAAGGTTTTTCTTTTGAAATTTTTAGGGATTTTTGGACTAACACTAATAGATAATGAAATACATAGTAGGTGATTTTTTTAGAATTTTTCTAGGTGTTTTAATATTTTTTGGTATTTTCTTAGCTAGACAGTAGCTAAAATGCATGTTTTTAATTTTTAATAAATATAAAAATGCAATAAAATGCAAATGCAAAAATATGGCATGGATTATCAAGTCAACAGGAGCTTAAATTAATTTTTTGAGAATTTCTCGCATTAAAATGATGCTTTAAATAGATAGGGCAAGCTCACAAAAATATTCAGCTTGGTAGGGGTATATATGTAAATACACAATCATCCACGGGCATACATGCAATTTTCCATCAAAATTAACACTGAATATTTAATTTAATAGTTCTTTTACAAAAAGCAAAAGCCGCGAGGGCACCGTTGCAAATGACCCGCCCACGCGCGTACGACGCACGCGCCTGGGGGACCTGCATGCAAATATCAAAAACTTCGGGGCGGAAATGCAAAAAGGCCAAGGAAACATATGAGGGATCACGCGCGCTACTGGCAGGGTATAAGTTTGATAATACAAAACACTAGGGGCACAGATATAAAAATTACAAAAGTTTAAAGCGGTAGATGAATGTTTTTAGGTTAATATTTAATACAAAAAATACGCAGGGGTACGGAGCAAAATTACCCCAGCACAGGGGCTCGATCCGACGGTGTGGCCTTCTCCACTAATCCACGTTTCGGCATCGTGGTTGACGATACCCTTTCACGTGTAATGGCCCAGATTAGAAGATGCTTGGACGATCGAACGGCCGTGGGCGCCTTGATCCTGCGGTTGCTGCTATCCTGGGCGATCGGCCTTGGATCGGATGGCGAGGAGAGGTGCTCCAAGAACACCCGAAGAACAGGCCCCCGTCGAGTTTGAATCGATGAAGGGCGGCTCCTCCATGCACCTGGGTCGTCCCCGACCACCTCTGTGTACTCCTGTAGGGTTTCTCTGACGTCTGGAGGCTTCAAAATGCTCAGGCGAAGGCCAGGGCCCTCCCGCTGCGAGGACGGAGCTTGGTGGTTCCAAGCTTCCTCCGACGAGGTGCAAAATTCCCCCAGGCGCGTGGATGTGTCTCAGACCTGCAATGAAAATGGTAAAGAGGTCGGGGGCAAAGTGCCCCGCCCTCGTGGAGAGTTGCACAGGGGTGTACAGCGACGGGGGAGGGTGATGTCGGCCGGCGAGACTCGATGCCGGCCGAGGCTAAATCGAAGGGGTTCGATGATGGTTTGATGATGGATCGTAACGAGGCGAACTCAAGGGAGAGTTTTAACTACTTAGACACGAGGTAACAGTAGAGAAAATGGGAAGAAGGGCCTCACTAAGTAATAACTGACATTTTGCGAGGGTCAAAATTATGTTGTCGCTGAGGCGACCGCTCACAAAACATCAGTGTCAGCAATTAACCCACAATAAAAGAATGAATGAATTAAGTCCAAAAATGTGAATTAATATTTATTACTCTACCACAAGATGTACAGTAACTAAGTATGTAGAGGTCGAACAACATAGAGCAATACAAAAGTGCAATAACCTAAGATGTGCATGTACCACAGAGTCATCCATGTGTGAAGCCTATTTTTGTGGGTTTTTATCTTTTATATTGTATTTTTTTATATTTATTTATTTTTTTAATAATATAATTAGGTAATATATATATTATAGCATATAAATATATAGATGTATATGTACCCATAGAGGGTGAGTATATAGCAGATAATACATACCTTAGATATATATATATACATAAATAATAATATTTTTTATTTTAAGATTTTATATATTAATAAATATGCATATATAGATAGATGTATATATAGATTTTTTTTATTTTCGAGGAATATATATACAAAGGGGAGATAGGGGTAATAAAATATTTATAAAAATATATAAAAACATTCAAAAATATAGAAATAAAATCTTTTTGGGATTTTCATAAATTTTACTTTTTTGGTGATTTTTGGGTATTTTCAGATTGTTTTTGGTATTTTTAAATGCTGAAATAAAGGGAAACAGTGAAGTAGGTACTGGTTGTAAGTAAAATAGGAATCAAGAATAGCAAACAGCCACAAAATTTTTCCACACTATTTTTCAAATAGAGATAATAAAATATAGAAGAAATAGGAGCTGAGTTCATATTTTTCTGATTTTTCTTTGATTTTATATATTTTTTTGAAGTTTTTTGTATTTTTTAATTTTTGAGGTTTTCCTTTTGAGATTTTTAGGGATTTTTGGTCTGACACTAAAATAGGTCAAAATACACACTAGGGAATTTTTTGGAATTTTTTTCGAGGTCTTTTAATATTTTTAGGTATTTTATAAGCTAGACAGTAAATAAAAGGAATGTTTTTTATTTTTAATAAATGCAAAAATACAATAAAATTAAAATCCAAAAATATAGCGTGCAAGGGTACACTAACAGGAGCTTATATCCATTTTTGCAGAATTTTCAAGTTAATATGAGGTACAAAATAAATGGACAAAGCATAGAACAATATATGGCCTGGCAGGGGCATTTTTGCAATTAAGATATTTATCAGGGGCATCCATGCAAAAATTACAACAGAAATAAACATTTACTTTTATTTTTGAGGCCATTTTACAATTAATAAAACCCGCCAGGGTTTAAATGCAAAAATCACGCGCCTCACGTGGGACTGCACGTGAGGCACGGAGGGACCAAACTACGAATATAAAAACTCCAGGGGGTGTACTGCAAATAATACACTTTATTTACAACGTAACTTTTTATTTTTGGCATTAAACTATAAATACACAAAGCGGGGGGAGATGTTTGAAATTTACCCCCAAAGGCGCGCGATCCAACGGCGATGGGCGCGCCACTTATCCACGTGTCGAGCCCTCGAAGCCCGATACCCCTTCGACGATCTGCGGCCGAGATTGCATCTGAAGTCTGATCGAACGGCCGAAGCATTTGATACACGGACGGCCTTGATTAGATCTGGGGCCATCTCCTTCATCCGACGGTGGCTGCTGCTCACGAAGAACAGGGAAGAACAGCTGGCTTCCCTGACTTCGATCGTTGATTTCTCCGCCTCCAGACGCTCTAGGTGGCTGACGATGGGTTCCAGACGTCCGTCGAGGTGGAACGCACCGTCCGAGGTACTCCAGAAGGTCCAGGACCCCCTAGATCGATTGAACGAGCTTGGAGAAGAAAGGGGGGTCCTAGAACCTCGCAGGGGGTCGATTTGAGTCCCAGGGGACTCCATTCAGCTTCAGACCTGCACCAAAAGAAAGAGGGGCTCGAGGGGATCTTCCTCGACTAGGGGCTTAGGCTAAAGAGATGAGGAATGACTGGGGGTGGCGAGGTCCGGCGAAGCGGCGGAGAAGGACTTCGATTCGCAGAGCTGGAGGAGCTTTGGATGATCTGATGCGGGGGCTCGGTGTAGAACGCGAAGGGAAATGAAATGAGGTGAAGCGGGAGGTCGGATCATGCGTGGATCAGAGTAGAGAGGTTCGCCGGAGATGAACTCCGACGAACCTCGATCTGGGTTTTAATCGAGCACCTAAGGTCCTACTGATTATTCTAAAGACTAGATTAAAGACTAAAAACTACAACTAAGCTACAAAACGAGTTAAAACATCTCTTATACCTTGTGGTCAACCAGGGAGCAGGACCTCCGGCGAGCGGCGACCGTGGGCACTTCCTTCGACTCCTCCGACCGTCTGAAGCTTCCAGGAGAACCCCCCTGTCACGAGGATCCTCGAGAGACTGGAGAAGAGGGTGGAAAACGACCGAAGGGAGACCAAAATGGGGACGGAGGTCGAAGGGTTTATTTATAGACATGTAAATGCACCCTTATTGATCGAGGCGCCACGAAGGATCGGCCGGTTAGATGATCGATCGGGGTTGGTGGCGGGAATGTACAATGATAGGGGATCATCTTGTCAGAAGACGTCGATGGTCAACGACGGACAAGTCGAGCGGGAAAAAAGGGAGAAGACAGGCGGAAAAGACGAGCCACGTCGCTTCAGCCGCCTGGGGGTCGAGTTGACCAGGCGGTCAACAAAATGTTGAAATCCGATTGGGCCTTGTCAGCCTAGATTTGACTTATTATTTTATCCTAATAAATGAATTTATTCGGTTTTACTTACTTATTAAATAATATAGTATTTATTTATGATTTTTATTTAATTTTTCGATGTATTTTATTATGGTTTTATCTTAATAATGTGTATATGTATGTATGTATGTATTTTTGTATATTTTATTTTTAATTTGTTTATTTTCTTTTATTATTTTCTTGGCTTATTTTATAAATTTATAATTTATTTTTGTGAGTATGAGGGTATTTTTATTTAATTTTTATGAGGTTATTTTCATTTTCAAATAATTCGGTATATATATATATGCAGGTATACTTCTTGGCATTTTACCTATGTATTTTGTATACTAAATTTATTTAATATATTTTCTTGATTTTTATTTTGAATTTGTATTTTTAGTGAGTCATGTATAATTTATATATTATTATAAAAATATAAAAGGATAACAGAACAAAAGAATAAAATCTCTTTATATATAGATATATATAGAAATGGATACATAGGTATTTTGTCTATGAATAGACTTATTTTATTTTACAAATTCTTGTTGATTTTCTTTTACCTTTAATATGTACATGCATTATATACATTATTTACAAAATTCTAAAAATATAATTGGATAAAAATAATGTTCAATGAATAAATTGAATATTTTAATCAGGCAGGCTGCATAGTGAGGGCCAAAAACCTAACTTTTGCATATGGACTCCAAAAATTATGAAACCAATTTTATTAAATAGTTCTTGAAAAGCTATATACAATTAAACGTGATTTTGGGTGATTTTGAGTTTTTATTTGCAAGATATAGGTCTGTGAAGTTGAGATTCTGACTTTTTATTCTGTGCATAAAATGTACACTGTATATTATTTTTACACGAACTCAATTTTGTATTTTTATTTACATTATTATCTACAACTTTCATGTACAAAAGATTTTAATTTGATGAATAAATAATTCTATACAAAATAGGTGTCAAAAATGCATAAATGAATGAATAAATAAATGAGGTATTTATTGTATTTTGGCCCTTATCTCCCCCTACTTTATTCCTTGTCGACCAATTCCATGCTGGCCTTGGTCTCGGGGTTAGGATCATAAAATATTTGCAATATTTTACTCCTTTTTCTTTTCTTCTCTTTATTCTATAATTTTGGCATTAAACACCTTATTTAATGTGTAATTAATACAATGAATCATGAATGCTATGATGTACAATTTGATGCTATTTACATGCATTTGCTGGGGTTTTTGAGGCCAAAATGATAGAATAAAGGTGATGAAATGGAGGTTCATCACCCCCCTATACTTGCCTTTGCTAGTCCCTAGCAAATACTTATGCAATAAGTACAAAAAAAGAAATGAAAAGAAAAGAAAGAGGAAATTGAAGATAGAAAAAGATAAAGTGAATGAGATAGCTTTCAGTGTAATCTCTTGTCCTTACAAAATCGGAATTTGGAGCACATGTTAGACCTTGGTGTGATAATGTGTGTGGAACCTGACTGGGAATCAAATTTAAAACACAACAGCCTTCGAGAGTCACAGAACTCGGTTCAAATCTCCTCAATAGCCAGGTCAGAACTAGCCTACATCATACGCAAACCCTTATGACTATGAAGCTGACTTGTACGGTGTAAGTGATGGTGGCTCTCCCCAACTGTAATGACAAAGGGACTGACTTCTCCAGAATGACAACCCAATGATTCCCCAATCCAGCCCTCTACCGTCGAGGAGCGGGGTATTCCCTTCTAAGTTCAAGTAGCATCCAACTCAAGAGGAGGAGGGGAAGAAAAGAGTGGACGGTAGCCAGTGTAGCTACCTATCCTGGGATGCAAGACCAGTGTAGTCAAGTCATCCAGCTGCAGGCTCACATGGTGTAACTTTGATGCTCAAGCTTGCTTATTTTCTGTACAACGTATATACATACTCCGGCATGCACTTTTATTTTTACTTACAAGCCTGTCCACTTTTTGGAGTTTTTTTCAACATACTATTCACAGCAGCATTTACATAAGGACTTTTTCCTCTTGAGCTAGAAGACTATCCCTCTTTTGAAGCTTTATTGCAACCCACACTCTCCTGTCATTCGACTTCATTGAAACTGGACCAGGTTGGGGTGCACTCCCCTCCCTAGACGAGGACGGATGTTTCCACCCGTGTGAGTCTCAGACTGGCAAATCCAACCCCCTCGCCACTCCAACTGAGTTGAGCCAAGTGAAAGGTGCGAGTGTCCAAGTTAGGTCACGACCGACAAGAGTCATACGTGTGTTTCAAAAAGTTCTAGTTAGTTCACTGAGGTGACTTGAACCCAGCCCTGCTTTCTCAAAGAATTAAGTCTAAATAGACCTGAAGTACCTTAAACCTAGTTCCCATAAGGTTCCAGTGCAGTTAGGTGCAGTAAGGTCTAACCAAGCTCCAATTTGAGACTTTATTAGACTGATTCAATCATCAAGCTCACTCAAAAAGAATATGAATGGTATGCTTATGGTATGCACAATGAATGATGCAATTTTTCACAAAGAGTTTAAAAGAATCAAAGAATGTTTTTACACAAAGAATTTTTTTTGCACGTAAATCAATAAACAAAAAAATCTTGACACATACAAAAAGTACATACAATTGTTTACACGGTGCCACTTTATTTACAAAACGTATGAGTTTATAAAGACTTTACATGTTTGAATGGAGTAGTTTATTTAGGATTGTACAGAAAGAATTGTATGTGTCTTATTTATGATTTACAAGTATTTGTAATGGTGCTCTTATTCTTCAGATCTAGTTTGAAAATAATTTTTGCGAACTATAGTACACGATAATATAGTACACGATAATTTTGCCACTTCATTTACACACGTTTGAAAACTATTTTTGCAAAGATTTTTCACACTATATATATACAATTTTCACAATAATTTGACACACAATTTTCAACACATTTGCACATAGGTTTTTCAAATCCTTTCTTTCACGCAAAGAAAAAGTTTTTCAAATCAAACATTTTCACATAAGTTGAAAACATTTCACAACAAATTTCTCAAAACAGGTCACACTATTTTTCAAATCATACTGTATAGGTATCTAACCTGATTTATTAATCAACATATACAAAAGAAGAAAAACTATATTTGATGTACAATATGGTTTTGGTTCTTGAAAATTTTATTTGGGCTTATTCCTTATTTTCGAATGAGAGATTTTCGTGCAGACTCCTCAGACTTATTCAAGAGTCATTTTCACAAGAGTTTTGAAAACTATAGTCCAATCTAATTTGACAAACATGTTCACACATTTGAAAATGATTTTTGCAATAGGTTTTACACAGCATAGATAGGTTTTTCAAAACAATTTGACAATCCATTTTACAATCATTTACACACTGATTTTCACACATTTTGATTTCACTCAAAGAAAATAAATTTTTACACACAAAACTGATTTTTCAAAGGTTGAATATTTTTACACACTATTTTTCAAACAATTTTCACAAGGTTTTTCAAAGAAAACTTTTTGCACAGAACACTTTTTCTGATTTAATAATCAGTACAAGTACAAAGAGTCTGAGGAGCTCACAATCATCTTTCATTATTATAGAACTACTTTTCATACTATATTTTATATCGAGGTATGAGTTATTTTTCAGTATGAGTTATGGCTTATAGTATATACATGGTATATACGACCCCCCTATACTTAGCTTGAGCTATGTCCTCATAGATCGAAAGGAAAGCAAAGACATAACTCGTACTGAGTATAGACAGATCTAAAGAATATAAATGAACAAAATTAATGAATGAGAAGTTGACCGTCCCCCCTATACTTGGGATCAAGTAATCCTAAGTATAGCAGACTGTACAAAAAGCAGGGAGGGTCAAGGGTGGGAATACACAGATCGTACTCAGATTGTCTCCCCCTATACTTAGGGTAAGATACTCCTAAGTATATACAAGAAGAGGAGACAATGGAGAGGATCGGAATGAAATGAAAAACTCGGGGTGCACATCCCCCCCATACTTAGGACAAAGTACGTCCTAAGTATAGAAAACTGTCTACAAGGGCGGCACCCTTTTTGATACACAAAGAAGACAGAAAAGGAACAGAAGAAAAGAAGAAAATCAGATAAACAGTTCTTGGAGTACATCGTCTGAATCTTCTGATGCTGCAGCGGTTGTGGAGTTGTCTTCGTGGTGCACTAGCTGAATAGAATCTACAACGGCCAAGAATGCATCTGGTTCGAGATAAGGCTTCAGTAGTTGACCGCTGACGACGAAGGGTTGTGCGTCAGGGGACAATTCTGATATGGCAATACTTCCATTGTCACGCACTTCACAAACTCGAAATGGCCCTGTCCACTTACTCTTTAATTTACCCGGGAATATCCGCAACTTTGCATCAAATAACCACACTTTCTGTCCAACATCGAAGGTCTTTCGTCTGATGTGCCGGTCATGCCAGCGTTTCACCTTCTCCTTGTACATCAATGTGTTATCGTATGCATAGTCTCGGAATTCCAAGAGCATGTTCAGATCATATTTTCTCTTCTGACCACTTTTGCATGAGTCCAAATTACAACTGTTGATTGCCCATAAAGACTTGTGAACTAATTCCACGGGCAGATGGCATGGTTTGCCATACACAAGACGATAGGGCGACATTCCCAAGGGAGACTTGTCGGCGGTTCGGTAAGCCCATAGGACCGAGTCCAAGAGTTGGGACCAGTCTTTTTTGTTTGGCCTAACAAGTTTCTGCAGGATCGTCTTGATTTCTCTATTTGATAACTCTGCTATGCCATTGGTCTGAGGATGGTAAGGAGACGCGACACGATGATCGATGCCGTACTCCTTCGTTAACTTCTTGACCTCTTTGTTAATGAAGTGGCTATGCCCGTCTGATATGAGAATTTTCGATATCCCGAACCGCGAAATGATGTTCTTCTTCAGGAACTGACAGACTGTTCGGCTGTCGGCGGCTCGAGCAGGGATAGCCTCAACCCAACGACTCACGTAATCGACGGCAAGCAGGATGTGCTCAAAACCTTGACTATTAGGGAAAGGTCCCATGAAGTCAATGCCCCATGCATCGAAAACGTCTGCTATCTGAATGATTTTTAGGGGCATTGAATCTTTGGCAGTAAGTGTACCTTTCATTCGCTGATAGTCAGTACATCGCTTGACAAATTCAGCTGCATCCTTGAATAAAGTGGGCCACCAGAAACCACACTGAAGTACTTTGGTTGTCGTTCGATCTCCAGAGTGATGTCCACTAGATTCGAGCGAGTGACAATGCTCGAGGACACTAGATTGCTCCGTCTGAGGGATGCACCTGCGCCAAATGCAATCCGCTCCTTCCCTGAATAAAAGAGGATCCTCCCATTGGTAGAATCGGATGGTCGACATGAATTTGTTCTTCTGATTTTTCGTCCACTCCGCTGGTGTTACCTCAGAGGAGAGGTAGTTGACTATATCTGCATACCAAGGAAGAGACTCCACGGCTAAGATGGCTTCGTCAGGGAAGGTTTATGTGATGGGTGCACTGTTCAGAGGAGAGTCATGCTGCTCTATTCTGGAGAGATGGTCTGCTACCACATTTTGCACTCCAGGCTTGTCCTTAATTTCCAAATCGAATTCCTGGAGGAGAAGGATCCATCGAATCAGTCTTGGCTTGGCATCCTTCTTCTGCTGTAGGTACCAGAGAGCAGAGTGGTCTGTGAAAATTATGACTTTCGATCCCAACAAATAGGATCTGAACTTCTCGAGGGCGAAAACCACAGCCAGCAACTCTTTCTCTGTCACAGTATAATTTCTTTGTGCTTCATCTAATGTTCTGCTGGCATAGTGAATGGCATAGGGTGCTTTGTCTTTCCTTTGCCCAAGAACAACCTCGACTGCAAAGTCTGACGCATCGGTCATTATCTCAAAGGGAAGAGTCCAGTCGGGCGGTTGTAATATCGGAGCATGAGTGATGAGCTCCTTCAACTGATTGAAAGCAAGGAGAACCGACTAATCAACAATGAACTCAGTCTCCTTGCACAAAAGTTCTGTCAGAGGTTGGGTAATGCGGCTGAAATCCTTGATGAATCGTCTGTAGAATCCCACATGCCCCAGAAATGACCTCACATTCTTCACTGACTGAGGTGGCTGGAGATTTGAAATAATATCCACCTTTGTCGGGTCGACTTCCATGCCACGTTTGGAAATGACGTGACCCAGAACAATGCCTTCAGTGACCATAAAGTGGCTCTTTTCCGATGAAAGCACTAAATTGACTTCTCGGCACTTCTGAAGCACTCTGTCTAGGTGCTTAATACATGAATCGAAACTATCACCATAGATAGAGAAGTCGTCCATGAACACCTCGAGAAAACTTCCTACCATCTCGGCGAAGACGGCTAACATGCATCTTTGGAAGGTTGCAGGTGCATTGCATAATCCAAAGGGCATTCTCTTGAAGGCGTCGGTGCCGAACGGGCAAATGAAGGTAGTCTTCTCTTGATCTTCAGGGGCGATTGCCACTTGGTTGTACCCGGAGTACCCATCCAAAAAGCAGAAGAACTCCTTGCTTGCTAATCTTTCCAGAACTTGATCAATGAACGGCAAGGAGAAGTGGTCCTTCTTAGTTGTTGCATTAAGTCGGCGGTAGTCAACACACACCCGCCAGGATGTTGGTACCCGAGTGGTAATTTCCTCTCCTTTGTCATTTGTAACCACAGTAAGCCCTGACTTCTTTGGAACTACATGCAGTGGGCTTACCCATTTGGAGTCGGAGATGGGATAGATAAAACCTGCGTCACACCATTTCGTTATTTCTTTCATGACAACGTCCCGAAGGTTAGGGTTCAGCCTTCTTTGAAATTCGCGGGACGGCTTGGCATCTTCTTCCAGATAGATGTGGTGTGAACACAAGGCTGGATTTATCCCTCGGAGGTCTGATACGCTCCAACCAAGTGCCTTGCGGTTCTTTTCTAGAACCTCGAGAAGATGAGATTCCTGATCCGGATTCAGCCTGCTGCTGATGATGACCGGATACATTTGTTCTTCACCCGCAAGGAAAGCATACTTCAGGCCTGCAGGAAGTGGCTTGAGTTCTGGTTTTGACCTGTCCACTTTATCTGTCACTTCAGATACCATGCTGGTGGTGGAATGTATTCCTTTGCGATATTTACCATCCTCGTCATCTTGTTGAGATCCCAGTAATGTGACGAACGGTTCTGCGCTAAGCTGATCGTGTTCAGTCTAGAGTGACTGCTCACGTAGATGCGCCTGCATCTGGGAATCTGTCTCCCAAGAATCGTCGGAGCATAAGGTGACTGCGCTTTCCAAGTCCTCCTCAAGAGTGAGGATTTCTCGGGTCCATGGATCGTCCAATGATAAGGATGAGTCTCTGATCTCTGCAATAAAATCACAGTCCGCTTCGGACGCTGCCTGGCTCTCATCAGTTCTGGCATTCGGCTCTCTGTTCATGTTTATCGTGATCTGCTGGGTGTTCGAGCTGAAAGTAATCTTGCCAGACCCGTAATCAACCACGGCACCTGAAGTCCGAAGAAATGGTCGGCCAAGGATGATAGGGGTCTGAAATACAGGTGCAGGCGAGTCCATATCAAGGACTACAAAATCGGCTGGGAATTGCATCTCCTGCCCTTTAACTACTACGTCTTCCAAAAGACCTCGGGGCCGCTTGACGGATCGGTCAGCGAACTGAAGGATCATACGTGTCTGCTTGAGCGGGCCCAGCCCGAATTCTTGCATTATGGACGAGGGCAGAAGGTTGATGGAAGATTGATGAATCTCCATTTCATCACCTTTATTCTATCATTTTGGCCTTAAAAACCCCAGCAAATGCATGTAAATATCATTAATATATATAATAGCACTCATGATTCATTGTATTCATTGTACATTAAATAAGGTTTTTAATGCCAAAATTATAGAATAAAGGGAAGAAAAGAAAAAGGAATAAAATATTGCAAATATTTTATGACCCTAACCCCGAGACCAAGACCAGCATGGAATTGGTCGACAAGGAATAAAGTAGGGGGAGATAAGGGCCAATTATACAATAAATATCTCATTTATTTATCCATTCATTTATGCATTTTTGACACCTATTTTGTATATAATTATCTATTAATTAAGTAGAGAAACTTTGTACATGAAAGTTGTAGGTAATAATGTAAATAAAACTACAAAATTGAGTTTGTGTAAAAAGGATACACAGTGTACAATTTATACACATAATAAAAAGCCAAAATCTCAACTTCACAGACTCATATCTTGCAAATAAAAACTCCAAATCACCCAAAATCACCTTTAATTGTATATAGCTTTCTATGAACTATTTAATAAAATTAGTGTCATAATTTTTGGAGTTCATCTGTGGAAGTTAGGTTTTTGACCCTCCTTGTACATAGTACTGATTAAAATACTCATTTTATTCAATGTCTATTATTTTCACAAATTTATATTTTTAGAATTTTGTAAATAATGTATATAATATATGTACATGTTGAAATTACAAGAAAACCAAAAAGAATTTGTAAAATAAAATAAGATAAGCCTATGTAATACATAGGCAAAATACCTATGCTACTTATATGTACACAAATAAAAGGGATTTTTATTCTTTTATTCCTTATTCATCTATATTTTTATGGTAATGTACATATTATATATAACTTACTAAAAATACAAATCCAAAATAAAAACAAATAAAATTCATTAAATAAATAAAATGTATATAATATATAGGTAAAATACCTATAAGTATACCTACATATACATAAACACATTTATTTAAAAATGTAAATAGACTCATAAAAATTAAATAAAAATACATGTATACTCACAAAAATAAGTTCTAAAATTATAAAATAAGAAACTAAAATAATAAAATAAAATAAACAAACTAAAAATAAAATACACAAGAATACATGTAAATACATACATATACACATTATTTTAATAAAACCGTAATAAAATACTTCAAAAAAATAAATAAAAATCATAAATAAATACTACGTTAATTTATAAACATTTTTTATTTTTTAAGTAAATTCTAATTAATTCATTTAATATGCTAAATAAATGGGTCAAGATCTGGCTGACGTGGGCCAATCAGGGGCCAAGGAGTGTTGACCTCCGGTCAACTCCCCCCTGCGCCTCTGACGCCCGTCAGGCCTGTCTTTTCCCCGATTTTTGCCATTTTTCCCGCTCGATTGGTTGCTCCTTCGACAGCCATCTCTTCACGGATTTTATTCTGTGATCACCCGTGATTCGCGCCGTGATCTTGGAACCCTTGTACAGCCATTCGATTCTTCAATAATCGCCGGTCCATGGGGGTCCCCAGAAATGTCTATAAATAAGGTCTTCTTCCTCCTTGGCCGAATTTGGCCAATTTCATTCCCCCCATTAAGCTTGAATCAGCTCCTGGAGGAGCCCTTGTGACAGAAGGCGCTTTCCAGCACCTCGATTCGGCCCATGGAGGAGGAGAATTTTGTCGCGGCGGCGCTCCGGCGGCCGCCCTGCTCCCTGGAGGCCCCCAGGTCTAAGAGTTGCGCTTTTACTTATTTTAGTTAGGATTTTATTTTAGCATTTCATTCATGTCTTTTATTTTGTATTTAGGTCATTAGATTAGCCTAATATAGTTAATTCGAAGTTCGCCGGAGCTCAGCTCCGGCGACTTCGCCACCGTTCTCCGACTGTTTTCCGACCACCACCTCGCCTCCATGTAGGACCCTGAACTTTATGGAATTACATTTAGGTCCTTCCGCGCCTCACGTGCAGTCCCACGTGAGGCACGGGAATTTTGCATTGTAAACCCTAGCGTTTTTGTTTATTGTAAAATAACCTTATAACTTTAAATAAATGTTTATTTCTGTATGTATTTTTGCACTGAGGCCCCTGTGATTTATTTTATTTGCAAAAATGCCCCTGCTAGGCTGTGTGTTTTTTGTGTCTTTTATGTATTTATTGAAAATACTTATGAGGCTTCTAAAAATCTCGAAAAATTAGGATAGATGTTTCATGTGATGCACTTGCACGCCCATATTTTATTTCACAATTTTGGCATTTTTCCTAATTATTAAAAATGAAAAAGAAGCCCTTTTTGCACTGTTTAAATTAGAAAATACAAAAAAATTATAAAATGTTTTTGAAAAATTTCAAAAATATTATACATGGTATATTTATATATATATTGAGTCCAGAAAATGAAAACCCTAGAAATAGAAAAAGAAAATATAAAAATTTCAAGAAGCTCCAAAATCCTAAAAAAATATAAAAACCCTTTAAAAACACCAAAAAATATGTTTCTCTATTTTATAATTATCTATATATTATTAATTATGTATTAAAATTAATTTGGGTTAATTTTGACACTTATTATATAATTTTAAAACCCAAATTAATTTCGGCCTATTTAATTAGTCCCATATTAGGGACATTTTTGGAATTAAAAATACATAAAAATTAGCAAAATCCCAGAAAAATAAAATAAAAATTATTAAAACAAAAATAAAAAAATATATAAAATTTAAAACCCACAAAAACAATAAACAATTGGACATGAACAAAGGATTGAATAAATCATTCATCTCATACATTCCCTTCACCTCCCAGTGTTCAACCTCTACCTGTACTTACACCTATACACATTTACATGTAGAGTTATAATAAATTTTAACTCCACATTTTTTTGGATATTCATTGCATATATTTATTGTGGGTTAATTGTTGATCGATCTGGGATCTTTTGTCGGTCGCCTCAGCGACATTGTGATCCCGCCTTGTGCGGATTACTCTAGACCGATGGAAGATCCCGATCATCAAATGGCGCCGTTGCCGGGGAGGCAACGGATTTTGTATGATTTTGTGAGCTTATTTGTTCATTTATTCAATTGCTTGCTCATGTCCATGATTCATTTATTTGTTTGGTTTTTATTCCTATTTGATATTATTTGATTGACTGCTCTAACCATTTCTTTCCTTTGTCTTTGATGCGAGGGACCGCCAAGCGAAGGAGGACCTCCTAGGAGGACCGATGCACCCAAGCAAGGTGGAGTTGGCTTTTCTATGCCAAGCCAACAGGAGAGAGCATCAAAGGGAGAAGAAAGAGAATTTTTGAAGACAATCTCTATTTTTATGCATATTATTTTATCATGTATATTCATGTGAGAGAGTGACACTTAGAAATATGTAATAATACAGGACTCTCGCAGGTACACTCCGACTCCCGAGGTCCATTGCCCGAGGGATTGTTCCCTTGGGGGCCTCGACGGTTTTGACGCTTTTTCTTTTCTATTTTTATTTTTATTATTTTGTGTGAATGAGCCCTAGCTTAGGAATTGCTTGCCAACAGATTAAGGTCCAAACACCCTAATATATTTGCATGTACCTATAGTGCGTTTTGGATCTAGGCAAATCTAAACAGTCGGTTCATTTATCTCTTAACCCCTGTGCCGTGAGCGAGCCCCATCAAGCGCTACTCCTGAACTCGAGCGTGTCGAGAAGAGGAGGGGTGAGCCAAGACCGGACTCTTAGGTTAAAGATAAGTGACCGACTTGAGGTGCTTCACGATAATAGCAGTTACTATCTTGGGGCGATTTCTTCGGCTTGCATTTGCATATAGCATAGGTTTCAATTCTGTTATGCATCCCGCATGGAGAGAGCTGGAAGCACTGTAAGTCTTCTTACTTAGCATGCATCATCGATTTCCGACTTGCATGGCTTTTTCCGACCTTCTCCCTCTATTTTTGCCACTTAGGATGCTTAATGGAAATTGGAACCTCGATAGGCACGTGCATTGAAAATACCCAAAAACAGTGATAACTAAAATAAAATCGGGACTGCTAACTCTATTGACCTAATAATAAAACGTAATGGATTCCTTATCTTGTGGAGAGCAACCCCCTCCTTGTATGCGTTTTAACTTGCTTACGTACACACTAAGGAGTAGAGCCCAAATCCCATCAAGCCTCCTAAGTGTTTGTACAACTTTGTGATTCTCACCTCACTCTAAAACCGAAAAGAAAAATGATCGTCACCTGACGGTCTTCACTGTATGGAGTAGATGAATCAGGGGTTTGCCTTGTGTATTGATTGTGACTTGGAGTTCATTATGTTTTTCATTCATTACTAAAGTAGTCAGTCCCATCGTGTGAGTCATGCATTTCCATCTTTGAGTCTCTCTATCTCTCTTATAAATATATCTCCTCATCTGCATCGAGTCGTGATATTGGCGCTTGAGCTCAATCACTTCTTCGTCAAGCCTTTCGTTTCCATCTTCTTCACCATCTTCTTCGTATCCACTGTACCATCCCCATCTTCTTCGGTTCAAGGAGAGCCTGCTCTTCGAACCACCATTTTGACGGTGTTCCCGCCCTGTGTGGAACACCCAATTTTGTCTGTGTCTCGATCTTCTCACCCGCCCTCCTCGTACCCTCCGTATCACTCTTCTACCATCCACGATATTGGAACGCACGCTCAATCAGCTTCTCCACCCCATTGTGTACCCTTCTTATCCATCTTCCTCGTGTACCCCGTATCATCCCTCCCTTCACCGGGAATGTTGTGCATATTGATGAGGCCCACATCGAGGATTATTTGTTTAAGTCGGGCCAATGATGTTGAGGATGCTGAGATTGATTTGGTGGATTTTACTTTTGGATACATGCATATGGGCTTCTTGAGGATTTTTGCTGATGCATAGAGCATAGGTGTGATGCATTATTGAGGAATTTCAGTTCTCGCACACCGGATTAAGGATGTGATATGATGCGATGATTCGATGAAGAGTTCATGAGTACTGATTGATCTAGCTATATTGAGGTTCCACCCATCTTGATTCTGAGGATTAAATGATTATTCTGATTTGAACTTCCTGATATAGGTGTGCGGATCTTGCATGATCTCTCATCTTCTTGATTGACCCATCCTTGATCTCCTGACTCTCTGATCCACCCTGGCACTTAGAGGATTCCTGACTATTTGTTGTGCCATCTCAGCCAGATTTGATTGAACTGAGGGACATCTTGTGAATGACTTGATTATTTGCTCCCTCTCCTGATCTTATGCCCTCCGAAGGATTAAGGATTGATTGCTTTTGAGGACCTGAGATGACTTACCAGCATTCCCGCAATTGTCATTGATCTAGGTCGCATTCCTCTCCTAGGACTATCTGCAGGAGAATGCGACAATTTCTAAGACTACGGTTTCATTCACGACTTTGGTCACCATTGTGATGGGACCTGAAACCGAGTCAGATGATATGCTTGATTGGCCTCCCTCTGTGACTGTGTGCCCGATCTGTCGGCACATGAGGCCAACTGTCTGATTTCTCTCCTTGACGGTCCTTGCAAGGCAGAGCTCCACTTTTCGGATTATTCCATGCCTGGTTCATAGCTCTCCGAGGGTTATCCGCGAGAAGCTATGACACATTTTAGCTCTCTTGGTCTCTTCTGCTGGTAGCCGGTCTGTCGTCTATCGAGACCAGATTCTCTGTGGATCCGTCTGATGGATCCGGCTCCTTTGAGCCTCTTCCTCTCCTTGACGACCCTCGCAAGGACGAGATGTACTCTGATTATTCACTGCGTAGCTCACATCGCTTCCCGAGGACTATCTGCGGAAGGATGTGACACTTTCTTTACGATCGACTTCACTCATTTCCTGTGTCTCCTGTCTGTTAGAGCATGAAGTCGATTCATCTGATATAGACAGTTGGTCCCCCGTTCTGATTATGTGCCTGATCTGTTGGGGCATTTGACTGACTGGCCCAGACTCCTTTGAGTCCGCTCTCCTAGATGGTCCTCGCAAGGATGAGCTCTTTTATGATTATTCCTTGACTAGCTCGTAGCTCCCCGAGGGTTATCTGCGGGAGCTTACGACATGTTTCGATCTGATTGGTCTCTACTGTTGGTAGCCGATTTGTCGATTGTCGAGGCCACTATGTGGGTCCGTCTGATGGACCCGGCTCCTTTGAGCCATTCTCTCTCCTTGACGACCCTCGTAAGGTAGAGACACATCCTGACTATTCCTTACCTAGATTGCACTCCTCTCCGAGGACTATCTGCGAGAGATTGCGACAATCTTTTTACGCTCGGTTTCCCCCTTCTGACTGTGTCTCCGATCTGCGGAGCACGGAATCGAGTCGTTTGATATATGTGATTTTGGTCCCATCCTGAGTTGCCTATCCGATCTACGGATCATGGGGCCCATCTGATCAAACTCCTTTGAGTCTGCTCGCCTTGACGGTCCTCGCAAGGCTGAGCTCCTGATATCTGTTATTTGCATGCTTAGTTGGCAGTACGTTCCCCGAGGGTTGTCTGCGGGATGCTGCCACATTCTTTAGACTTTCTGGTCTCTTCTGCTGGTAGCCGATATGTCACCTACCGAGACCGTACCTGATGATCCGTCTGATGGATCAGGTTCCTTTGAGCCCGCTCACCTTGATGACCCTCGCAAGGGTGAGCTTCTGTTCTGATTATTCATCGATTAGCATGTACCACTCTCCGAGGGTTATCTGCGAGAGGGTACATCATTTTCTTGGTACTCGGTTTCACTTCTGGTGTCTCCTGTCTGTTGGAGCACGAAGCCGAGTCTTCTGCGTTGTGTACTTGGTCCCCTCTCTGATTGTGTATCCGATCTGCGGATCACGGGACTAAGTCTTCTGATCCTGCTCACCTTGACGACCCTCGCAGGGGTGAGCCATGACTTGCGGTATTCAGTGTGTCTCTTGTGATCTTCAGACCTCATGACCATTGAATGCCACGATGTCTCCTATTCTCTATTTTCCATATCCTATTGAGACTCTGATTGCCCGGAGGAATCCGTACTATTCCTTTCCTCCCGGTCTTATAGTATCGGCTCTATTTCCTCATGCTGACCCTACGAGCCGATTGTCTGCTTCACGCTACTAGTCCCTGCTTTACCTTCCGATCTATTTGTCCCCGGTAGCCAACACCCACCTGACTGTACATCCGGGTGTCTTTTCACCTTCTGAGTGCGTCACCGTTCTCACAGGGAGACGATGATGCGAGTACGGTATTCACTTGTTAGATACCGTCCTGGACTTCACCAGTCTCTTCACCACTTGTATATATGTGTTTGTATATTATGTTTTCCCCGCATGTTATGTGTGCCCTAGATCTATCGCCATATCTTTGTGTCTATACTTAGGACGTACTTTGTCCTAAGTATAGGGGGGTACACACTACGTTGTTCTTTCGTCGTTAGTTTCATCACTCCTGTTGTTGCCTATACTTAGGGATATCTCACCCTAAGTATAGGGGGAGTGATGCGTATATTCTCCACGATCTTTTCGTCTATCTGTATATCTCTCTTTTCTTCTTTTCTTCTTTTCCTTTTCTATCTTCTGTATCAAATTAAAGGTGTCGCCCCTTTGTGTCAGTCTTCTGTACTTAGGACGTACTTTGTCCTAAGTATAGGGGGGTTGCACCCCTAATGTGTTAATTCTTTGATCTGTTCATTCCCACCCATGACCCTCCCTGCCTTGTGTACAGTCTGCTATACTTAGGATTACTGGATCCTAAGTATAGGGGGGACGGTCAACTTCTATTTCCTTCATCTCTTATTCGAATATTCTTTAGACTCGTCTATACTCAGTACGAGTTATGTCTTCTCTTTTCTTTTCCGATCTATGACGACATAGCTCATGCTAAGTATAGGGGGGTCGTATATACTCTGTATATACTTCATCCACAACTCGTACTTTCGTATAATTATGATACAATTCATTAATTAATAAGGCCTCCTATTCCTCAGATTCTTTTTGTATATACTGATTAATAAATTAGGTTAAAAATATTTTTGCAAAATGATTTGAAAAATGGTGTGAACTGTTTGGAAAACTTTTTGTGAAATATTTTCAACCTTTGTAAAAATATTTTGATTGCAAAATTTTTCTATTTGTGTGAATTAAAGGATTTGAAAACCTATTTGCAAATGATTGTGAAAACATTTTTGTAAAAATATTGTGAAAATGTATATATAGTGTTGGCAAAATCTTTTGCAAAATGGATTTCAAAGGTTTGTAAATATTTGCAAAAATTATTTTGTACTATAGTTTTCAAAATGATCTTTAAATAAATTTGAGGAATAAAAGCATCATAATAAATAAAAAAATATATAAATAAAACAAATCACAAATAAAATACATTAAATTCTTTATCAATTGTGTATACACCTAAATAAATCACTTTGTTAAAACCTGTAAATTCTTTAAGTCTTGTAAAATAAAGCGGCACGCCCGTGTAAATAGTTGTATATATTTTACTCTTTGAGTGCCAAAATTCTTTTATTTATAAATTCTTTGTGTAAAAATTCCTTTCTTTGTTTTCAAATTCTTTCAAAAATTGCATTATTCTTTGCATATTTGTAAATAGCATTTGCATAGCATTCATATTCTTTGATTGAGCTTGATGATTGAACTAGTCCAATAAAGTCGAAGATTGGAGCTTGGTTGGACCTTACCGCACCTAACTGCACTGGAACCTTATGGGAACTAGGTTTAAGGTACTTCAGGTCTAGTCAGACTTAACTCTTTGAGAAAGCAGGGCTGGGTTCAAGTCACCTCAGTGGACTAACTAGAACTTTTCGAAACACACACATGACTCTTGTCGGTTGTGACCTAACTTGGACACTTGTACCTTTCACTTGGCTCAACTCAGTTGGAGTGGTGAGGGGGTTGGATTTGCCAGTCTGAGATGCACACGGGTGGAAACATTCGTCCTCGTCTAGGGAGGGAAGTGCACCCCAACCTGGTCCAGTTTCAATGAAGTCGAATGACGGGAGAGTGTGGGTTGCAATAAAGCTTCAAAAGAGGGATAGTCTACTGGCTCAAGAGGAAAATTTCTTGTATATATGCTGCACCATGTAGATATGCTGTACAGATGCACTTGAAAAAAAAATGCAAAAAGAACTCTAAAAAAGTGGTGGGTCGGATTGAAAATTTAATAACTCCACCGGAGTGTATATAGTCCAATAGAGCAAAAGCTTATGATATCCATGTTACATCTCATGAAGCTTGCAGCAGGAGACTTAGCTACACTGGTTGAGCTCCCAAAATTCTATACCTATTATTCCCCCTCTTCTTGAGCCGGTTGCACTTGAACTTAGAAGGGAATACCCCGCTCCTCGACGATAGAGGGCTGGATTGGGGAATCATTGGGTTGTCATTCTGCAGAAGTCAGTTCCTTTGTCATTTCAGTTGGGAAGAGCCACTATCACTTACACTGTACAAGTCAGCTTCATAGTCATAAGGGTTTGCATATGATGTAGGCTAGTTCTGACCTGGCCATTGAGGTGATTTGAACCGAGTTTGTGACTCTCGAAGGCTGTTGTGTTTTAAATTTGGTTCCCGACCAGGTTCCACACACATTTTCCCACCAAGGTCTAACCTGAGCTCCAAACTTTGATTTTGTACAGATAAGTTTAATAATCATGATCAATTCAATTTATTCTTTAAATTTTTTATTTTTACTTTTTCTTTTCTTCTTATTCTTTGTTCTTTTTATACTTATTGCGCTAGGGACTAGCAAAGGCAAGTATAGGGGGTGATGAATCTCCATTTCATCACCTTTATTCTATCATTTTGGCCTTAAAAACCCCAGCAAATGCATGTAAATATCATTAATTTATATAATAGCACTCATGCTTCATTGTATTCATTGTACATTAAATAAGGTTTTTAATGCCAAAATTATAGAATAAAGGGAAGAAAAGAAAAAGAAATAAAATATTGCAAATATTTTATGACCCTAACCCCGAGACCAAGACCAGCATGGAATTGGTCGACAAGGAATAAAGTAGGGGGAGATAAGGGCCAATTATACAATAAATATCTCATTTATTTATTCATTCATTTATGCATTTTTGACACATATTTTGTATATAATTATCTATTCATTAAGTAGAGAAACTTTGTACATGAAAGTTGTAGATAATAATGTAAATAAAACTACAAAATTGAGTTTGTGTAAAAAGGATATACAGTGTACAATTTATACACAGAATAAAAAGCCAAAATCTCAACTTCACAGACTCATATCTTGCAAATAAAAACTCCAAATCACCCAAACTCACCTTTAATTGTATATAGCTTTCCATGAACTATTTAATAAAATTAGTGTCATAATTTTTGGAGTTCATCTGTGGAAGTTAGGTTTTTGACCCTCCTTGTACATAGTACTGATTAAAATGCTCATTTTATTCAATGTCTATTATTTTCACAAATTTATATTTTTAGAATTTTGTAAATAATGTATATAATACATGTACATGTTGAAATTACAAGAAAACCAAAAAGAATTTGTAAAATAAAATAAGATAACCTATGTAATACATAGGCAAAATACCTATGCTACCTATATGTACACAAATAAAAGGGATTTTTATTCTTTTATTCCTTATTCATCTATATTTTTATGGTAATGTACATATTATATATAACTTACTAAAAATACAAATCCAAAATAAAAACAAATAAAATTCATTAAATAAATAAAATGTATATAATATATAGGTAAAATACCTATAAGTATACCTACATATACATAAACACATTTATTTAAAAATGTAAATAGACTCATAAAAATTAAATAAAAATACATGTATACTCACAAAAATAAGTTCTAAAATTATAAAATAAGAAACTAAAATAATAAAATAAAATAAACAAACTAAAAATAAAATACACAAGAATACATGTAAATACATACATATACACATTATTTTAATAAAACCGTAATAAAATACTTCAAAAAAATAAATAAAAATCATAAATAAATACTACGTTAATTTATAAACATTTTTTATTTTTTAAGTAAATTCTAATTAATTCATTTAATATGCTAAATAAATGGGTCAAGATCTGGCTGACGTGGGCCAATCAGGGGCCAGGGAGTGTTGACCTCCGGTCAACTCCCCCCTGCGCCTCTGACGCCCGTCAGGCCTGTCTTTTCCCCGATTTTCGCCATTTTTCCCGCTCGATTGGTTGCTCCTTCGACAGCCATCTCTTCACGGATTTTATTCTCTGATCACCCGTGATTCGCGCCGTGATCTTGGAACCCTTGTACAGCCATTCGGTTCTTCAATAATCGCCGGTCCATGGGGGTCCCCAGGAATGTCTATAAATAAGGTCTTCTTCCTCCTTGGCCGAATTTGGCCAATTTCATTCCCCCCATTAAGCTTGAATCAGCTCCTGGAGGAGCCCTCGTGACAGGAGGCGCTTTCCAGCACCTCGATTCGGCCCATGGAGGAGGAGAATTTTGTCGCGGCGACGCTCCGGCGGTCGCCCTGCTCCCTGGAGTCCACCAGGTCTAAGAGTTGCGCTTTTACTTATTTTAGTTAGGATTTTGTTTTAGCATTTCGTTCCTGTCTTTTATTTTGCATTTAGGTCATTAGATTAGCCTAATTTAGTTAATTCGAAGTTCGCCGGAGCTCAGCTCCAGCGACTTCACCACCGTTCTCCGACTGTTTTCCGACCACCACCTCGCCTCCATTTCCACACCCCTTCATTTCCCTACGCCCCAGGCACCTCCGTTCAACCAGATCTTCACCAGATCTAGAAATCAGATCTCCTCCTCCGCCCCTCGCAGGAGATCGTCGCCCCGTACCCCCTTTCGCTCATTTTGACCCAAATAAGCCCCCAGCCCCTTGTTTTTGTGCGCTGAGCTTCCTTGCAGGTGCTGGAGGCCAAAGGATCCCCGCTGGGGTCGAATTGATTCTTCTGCAGGTACCTGGAGCCCTCATCCTTCATCGACCTCGCTGGACCATTCCGGTGAGCCTCCGGCTCCCTTGAGCGCTCCAGTCGACAGAGCAAGGCCCCAGGAAGCTTTTTGGAATATCAGATGCCCGAGGGAGCGCCGGACGTGCGAGCAGCACCGGATCGAAGGTCGGGGAAGAGGGAGTTCTTCCTTGTTCTTCGTGCCTTCGTCTTCACCGTCCGATCGCGGTCTCAGCCCAGATCGAACCAGCACCGTCAGATGGAGCACCGCATCAACCGTCAGATCAGCTCGGCTGATCTAATCTCAGCCCTCCAACGGCGAAGCGTCATCGGGCAACGTGGTGGCGACGCGTGTCAAGTGAATGAAGCCCAACCGTTGGATAGCGCGCCTTTGGGCGGTAATTTGCATATTTAGCCCCCGCTTTTTTGTATTTAATATTTAATTCTGTAAATAAATTAACATGTTATAAAATAATTGTAAATTTTGCAGTAGGGCCCTGAACTTTATGGAATTACAATTAGGTCCTTCCGCGCCTCACGTGCAGTCCCACGTGAGGCACGGGAATTTTGCACTGTAAACCCTGACGTTTTTTTGTAAATAACCTTATAACTTTAAATAAATGTTTATTTCTATAAGTATTTTTGCACTGAGGCCCCTGTGATTTATTTTATTTGCAAAAATGCCCCTGCCAGGCTGTGTGCTTTTTGTGTCTTTTATGTATTTATTGAAAATACTTATGAGGCTTCTAAAAATCTCGAAAAATTAGGATAGATGTTTCATGTGATGCACTTGTACGCCCATATTTTATTTCACAATTTTGGCATTTTTCCTAATTATTAAAAATGAAAAGAAGCCCTTTTTGCACTGTTTAAATTAGAAAATACAAAAAAATTATAAAATGTTTTTGAAAAATTCCAAAAATATTATACATGGTATATATATATATATATTGAGTCCAGAAAATGAAAAACCCTAAAAATACAAAAAAGAAAATATAAAAATTCCAAGAAGCTCCAAAATCCTAAAAAATATAAAAACCCTTTAAAAACACCAAAAATATGTTTCTCTATTTTATAATTATCTATATATTATTATTTATGTATTAAAATTAATTTGGGGTAATTTTGACACTTATTATATAATTTTAAAACCCAAATTAATTTCGACCTATTTAATGAGTCCCATATTAGGGACATTTTTGGAATTAAAAATACATAAAAATTAGCAAAATCCCAGAAAAATAAAAATTATTAAAACAAAAATAAAAAATATACATACAATTTAAAACCCACAAAAACAATAAACAATTGGACATGAACAAAGGATTGAATAAATCATTCATCTCATACATTCCCTTCGCCTCCCAGTGTTCGACCTCTACCTGTACTTACACCCATACACATTTACATGTAGAGTTGTTATAAATTTTAACTCCACATTTTTTGGATATTCATTGCATATATTTATTGTGGGTTAATTGTTGATCGATCTGGGATCTTTTGTCGATCGCCTCAGCGACATTGTGATCCCGCCTTGTGCGGATTACTTTAGACCGATGGAAGATCCCGGTCCTCAAAGATCCACTGTCAAGGAGAGTGCGCTCGAAGACCTGGTCAAAGATCTCACAATTGATCAGAGGTGCTCCTGTATCTTGCTTTTTCTGCGGCCAAGGTGAGGACATGCTTCTCAACTTGCTGGCGTATGTTCTTTCTTGATGGGCGACGCTTGCTGGTACGTACCTCTTTTAATCCTTTCTTTACCGCTGGCATATACTCCACGGCCTTCAACAAGGGAATCTCAACAGTCAACTTATCTAAAATTTCCACAACTCCTGGATCAGACAATGCCTTTTTTCGTTTTGCAATTTTTTTTGGATTTTTCTATTGAATGAGGAAAAGGAATATGTACATCCCCGGCAGGAAAATTAGGGTTCTTATTTACATCAAAATCATCGCCCATCAAATGTTGTACATCCGGTCTACAAAAAGGAGTACAGACTGTATCCTGGCATACTGGTGCTGGAGGGCGATCAAAAAGGACAGCGTCTGCTCCGTCGGTTGGCGCGGGATCGGCTGCTGCTGGCGGCTCGTCTAATGCTGGCGCGGCTTCGCTTCGGCTACAAACTTCTTTTTGGTATTTTTGGTTTTGCTGATTTTTTTGTATTTTCTGTTGAGGTTGCTGCAAATGCACGACGGCAGGACTGGCTTCTACTTCTTCTTCCTCCTCACCCGCCCCTGGAGCTGGCACGGCTGATGCAGAAGATGACGGTCCACCTGTTTTTTTCTTCACCCCAATCTTTGTAGCAGGCGGAGGCAAGGCCCTACCGCTCCTGAGAGTAACAGCATTAGAATACACAGTAATATCATTTTCTGACACGGACAAGACATTACTTTCTACCTGCTCTTTCTTCTTGAAATTATTGGGGTTGGCTTCGACCTGAGCCGGAATGGCAGTTCGGGTGGCGGTCAGGTCATCAAGCCGCTTGGTCATCTCTGCTAGCCCTTTGACAAGCTGGGCTAGACAATCCACGGTGGGGTTCGCAGGGGATACTTCAGTCGGTTCAGCGTGCAGACCACGCTGCTGTTGCATAGATGGGTGTGGAGGCTGTTGCTGTTGGTTCTGAGGTGGTGCTGGAAGTTGAAGTTGTTGATATGAGGGAGGAGGATACTGCTGATATTGTTGAGGCAGGGCAGCCGCATACTGGTGAAACGGCTGTGGATGACGGTACTGCGACTGCTGCTGGTATGAAAAATTCTGCCTCCACTGGTTTGCATACTGGGGAGGTTGATGGTACTGCTGATGAGGCTGAGAGGACTGCCCAAAGCGACCACCCTGAGGTTGGTGGTATTGCCGGTTGGCTGGTAGCTGACCCTGAGGTTGTCCCATAGGACGGGTCGGTTGTGCTTCGTGATTCCATACCCCGTTCACTTCCTGAACCAGGGGTGGTGGTGGGAATACTGAATCAGATCCTAATATAAACTCTGGTTGATACACAACCATCTGCTGTTGCGGCTGGCTCTGATCGGGTGCCTGCACGTAGTACACGTGCTGGACTGCCGGTGGTTGCTGGATCGACTGAGACTGATGTAGCGGTGGTTGCTCATCTTTCCTCTCAGCTGGAGCTTCGTGTGGTGCTGCCGACTGAACAGAATTGATGGTACCTACCACCAGTTCTAACTGCTTGGTGATTTGATCCAGCTTGTCTAAATTCTGAGTCCTCTTCTCGATCACAGCGAGTTTTTCGAGATCCTGTGATCTTTTCTCAATAATATCAACCTTCGAGAGATGGCCCCCAATGATGCTGAGGTTGGAGCTCTCATCTCTCTCCGCCTCGCGGGACGCTGCCATGTGTACTTGTTTTTGGAGGATTTGGGGCTGCTTCTGGTATGCTTTTGATGAAGAGAGGGCGGCCTCTCCTTCAGCCATTTCTTCAAATATTTGCCAGACTACGTCTTCATCCTTATTGAAGTGTGAGCCCCCACATGCTGCGTCTACGAGCCTTTAGCTTTCAATGTTCAGTCCCCCAAAGAAGTGCTGGACCAAGCTGGTCTTCGGAATATCATGATGGGTACACTTCTCCTGTAGGTCAGTGAATCTCTCCCAAGCTTCGTGTATGGATTCATGTGCCCCTTGGGAGAAGTTGCTGATACGTGCTCGCATCTGGTTGAGCCGACCTAGAGGGTAATATTTGTGCAGAAAGGCGGACTTCAGCTCCTCCCAGGTCGTCATAACCTTCCCCAGATGATTGACCCAATAGAGGGACTTGTCCTGTAGGCTGAAGGGGAAAGCCATCATCTTGACAATGTCCAGAGGGACATTGGGATAGTGGGTAGTACGACAAATGCGGGAGAATTGCTGCAGGTGAATGTACGGCTCCTCGCTGGTGTTTCCATGGAATGCAGGGAGAAGAGCAATGAATTTGGGCTTCAGCTCAAAGTGAGCGTGTACCGGTGGAATGAGGATCCACTCGGTCACCTGGCTGTCTCCCGGATTGTATGTTTCTTTAAGTGTTGGCTTTGGTGGTGGTGGAAATTCTAGATCATCATCTGCACCACCACCTCCACCTCCTCCTTCCCTGCCTCTGCCTCCTCCTCCATCGTCTCGGTTCATCATATCATTCAACATGTCCTGGAAGGCTATCTGTGTGAGGGACTGCTCGGTCAGCTGCTGCTGGATGGCCTGGATAGAGGCCAGTAACTGTGCATTGACTTGGTTCTGATCTGGCACCTGTCCCTCTGGTTGGGGTGGCTGCTGACCCTTGCCCTTTCCTCCTGGAGCCATGTCAGGGTTTGAGTCGGACGAGGTGAACTCCAAAGTAGTCTCCAGGGCTCGCATTGTCTTCTATCTGCGTAATGAGATAGTCCTGATCAGACCGCTTGCAATTAATGTTCAGCTGCCATGATGAAGCTGGAATTCAGGTCAACCCCAGCATGTTGTGAATGGAAAAGGATGTAGACTGTAATGGACTTCCATTCACAACGGCGAAAATGGGACAAAAGTGATCCCAGTTTATTGGGTGGCCAAGAGAAAGGTAGAAAACGAGGAGTCTGGAGATCGATCCGCGAAGTCCGGATCGGGTTCTCGGGAATCGCCTCGAACTTATTGGCGGAGTTGAGTCCATAGAATCGATGTGGGTGTCGGCATGGTCCCGACGGAAACCATCCGTGGATCAACTTCGTGAAGTACAAGAGAAGATCTGATATTGGATGAAAGATACGATGGTCAACGAGGGATAAAAGGAGTGTAAAACAGTAGAGAGGCTCGGTTGAACGGGGTGGTCAAAGGGAGAACAAAATGTGCGCAAAGGCGCGGGACTTGATCTTTGAACCTTAATCTAGATCCATACAAACACAATACAAAATCGGGTTCACCAACTCACGCCATGTGAAGCCGTAAAGGTTCGGCTACTTATTATCTTTTCAGTTTTAGAGTTGTTGTTTCAGGCATATCTTTTAACAAGTCCTTAGCACGCTACCCCTATAGGAGAGAGAGTACTGCCAGAAGAGTATCCCGTACTTGTCCTCCTCCTTTGTAACCTGTAGTCTATACTTTTTGAGGTCCTTGTAACCCTTCCTGGATCCCTACTCAGCCAAAGAAATAGAGAGAGGAAGCCAATAGGCGAAACCAATACTTCGGTTCTCGCTCGCAACGGAATCACCCGTGAGCGTACAAGAACCTACTCGGACGCAAGACGATGAGACAGACACCCCCGTGAAGGCGTGGCCTATGCTCGATACTTCGGACAGGGTCGATGCTCTACACAACAGAGAGTCATCATTGGTGACCAAGCCCTACTCGCCCACGTACGATAGAAGCACCAATACTTCAGTAATCCAGGCGATACACAAGGCAGTTGCATACTGGGATTTTGGCTCTATTCCTTATGGGACGTGTCTCGCTCAAGGGAGTAGGGTTTTGGTCCCCCTCCAAGGTACCTGAAAACAATGAGGGCTTTATGAACCCAGTACAATGATAGTCCATTACAGATTTTAATTAAGGTCAAAGTTTATTTAGTAGTCCCCTTGTTTTAGTTTTTTGGGTTTTCACTTTTTTGAGTCTGTTTCATACCAGTGCCTAACATTTTGTAGATTTTCATTTAGGTCCTAGGTGCTCAAAAATCAGAGGGAGATAGCGGAAAAAGCCGTGCAAGTTGGTTCTATGATGGAAATCTCACCATTGAACCGAATGATGCATGCTGAGTTAGAAGACTTATAGTGCATCCCAGCTCTCTCCACCTGGTATGCAAAACAGAATTTTTTAAACCTATCTACATGGCGGTGTGCATTCGACAAAATCGCCCTAAACATTGGCTGCTATTAACGTGAAGAACCACAAGCTGGTCACTTATCTTTAACCTAAGAATCCGGTCTTGGCTTACCCCTCCTCTTCTCGACACACTCGAGTTCAGGAGTAGCGCTTGATGGGGCTCGCTCACGGCACATGGGTTAAGAGATAAATGACCGAACTTTTTAAGTTTGACTAGATCCATACGAAGTAGACTATAGGAACATGCATTCTTATTAATGTTTAGACCTAGCTACCGAATCAAGCAACCTATATCTAGGGGCTCCAAGAACACAAAACAAAGTAAAATAAAGGTGGAAAGCACAAAACAGCAGAAAACAAAGAAAAGAAGGCGGCAGAAAACACAGAAAACAGCGATGAGGCCCCCAGGTGAACAGACACCCGGGCACTGGACCTCATTGTGAAGAGTAGAGTCCTGTTAATTATTACATACCAAAATTGTCTCTCTCTCACCATAAATTACAAAAATAATCCTAAATGTTCTAAAACTATCTAATCCCCATCTCCTTGCTTCCTTGATGCTCTCTCCAAGTGGTCATGAGGTGAAGACCACCCTCCTCCAAGCTCGGCTGCCTTGGCCTCCTAAGAAGCCATCCTCGCGTGGCGGGCCCTCACATCAAAGTCACAAAAAGATTGCATTAATAGAGGTTTAACCAATTAAAATGGAGCAGATAAGAAATTAATCACAATAAATAAATCAATCAATAAAGCATGGTGATCAATGACAATAGAAATAGCTGCTCACAAAATCAATGATGAATCAAAAATGTACACAAGAATGACGCAATAAATTAGGCTATGCTCATTGCTCCCCGGCAATGGCGCCATCTGATAACTGACATTTTGCGAGGGTCAAAATTATGTTGTCGCTGAGGCGACCGCTCACAAAACATCGGTTAGTCAGCAATTAACCCACAATAAAAGAATGAATGAATTAAGTCCAAAAATATGAATTAATATTTATTACTCTACCACAAGATGTACAGTGACTAAGTATGTAGAGGTCGAACCACAGAGAGCAATACAAAAGTGTAATAACCTAAGATGTGCATGTACCACAGAGTCATCCATGTGTGAAGCCTATTTTTGTGGGTTTTTATCTTTTATATTTTATTTTTTATATTTATTTATTTATTTTAATAATATAATTAGGTAATATATATATATATTTTATAGAATATAAATATATAGATGTATATGTACCCATAGAGGGTGAGTATATAGCAGATAATACATACCTTAGATATATATATACATAAATAATAATATTTTTTTATTTTAAGATTTTATATATTAATAAATATGCATATATAGATAGATGCATATATAGATTTTTTTAATTTTCAAGGAATATATATACAAAGGGGAGAGAGTGGTGATAAAATATTTATAAAAATATATAAAACATTCAAAAATATAGAAATAAAATCTTTTTGGGATTTTCATAATTTTTTACTTTTTTGGTGATTTTTGGGCATTTTTCATATTGTTTTTAGTATTTTTAAATGCTGAAATAAAGGAAAACAGTGAAGTAGGTACTGGCTGTAAGTAAAATAGGAATCAAGAATAGCGAACAGCCACAAAATTTTTCCACACTATTTTTCAAATAGAGATAATAAAATATAGAAGAAATAGGAACTGAGTTCATATTTTTCTAATTTTTCTTTGATTTTATATTTTTCTGAAGTTTTTGTGTAATTTTGAATTTGTAAGGTTTTCCTTTTGAGATTTTTAGGGATTTTTGGAGTGACACTAAAATAGGTCAAAATACACACTAGGGAATTTTTTGGAATTTTTTTCGAGGTCTTTTAATATTTTTTTGGTATTTTATAAGCTAGACAGTAAATAAAAGGCATGTTTTTGATTTTTAATAAATGAAAAAATACAACAAAATTAAGATCCAAAAATATGGCGTGCAAGGGTACACTAACAGGAGCTTATATCCATTTTTGCAGAATTTTTCAAGTTAATATGATGCACAAAATAAATGGACAAAGCATACAACAATATATGGCCTAGCAGGGGCATTTTTACAATTAAGATATTTATCAGGGGCATCCATGCAAAAATTACAACAGAAATAAACATTTACTTTTAGTTTCGGGGCCATTTTACAATCAATAAAACCTACCAGGATTTAAATGCAAAAATCACGCGCCTCACGTGGGACTGCACGTGAGGCACGGAGGGACCAAACTGCGAATATAAAAACTCCAGGGGGCGTACTGCAAATAATACACTTTATTTACAACGTAACTTTTTATTTTTGGCATTTAACTATAAATACACAAAGCGGGGGGAGATGTTTGAAATTTACCCCCAAAGGCGCGCGATCCAACGGCGATGGGCGCTCCACTTATCCACGTGTCGAGCCCTAGAAGCCCGATACCCTTTCGACGATCTGCGGCCGAGATTGCATCTGAAATCTGATCGAACGGCCGAAGCATCTGATACACGGACGGCCCTGATTAGATCTGGGGCCATCTCCTTCATCCGACGGTGGCTGCTGCTCACGAAGAACAGGGAAGAACAGCTGGCTTCCCTGACTTCGATCGTTGATTTCTCCGCCTCCAGATGCTCCAGGTTGCTGACGATGGGTTCCAGACGTCCGTCGAGGTGGCGTGCACCGTCCGAGGTACTCCAGAAGGTCCAGGACCACCTAGATCGGTTGAACGAGCTCGGAGAAGAAAGGGGGTTCCTGGAACCTCGCAGGGGGTCGATTTGAGTCCCAGGGGACTCCGTTCAGCTTCAGACCTGCACCAAAAGAAAGCGGGGCTCGAGGGGATCTTCCTCGACCAGGGGTTTAGGCTAAAGAGATGAGGAATGACTGGGGGTGGCGAGGTCCGACGAAGTGGCGGAGAAGGACCTCGATTCGCAGAGCAGGAGGAGCTCTGGATGATCGGATGCGGGGGATCGTGTAGAACGCGGAGGGAAATGAAATGAGATGAAGCGGGAGGTCGGATCGTGTGTGGATCAGAGTAGAGAGGTTCGTCGGAGATGAACTCCGGCGAACTTCGATCTGGGTCTTAATCGAGCACCTAAGGTCCTACTGATTATTCTAAAGACTAGATTAAAGACTAAAAACTACAACTAAGCTACAAAACGAGTTAAAACAGCTCTTATACCTGGTGGTCGACCAGGGAGCAGGACCTCCGGCGAGCGGCGGCCGTGGGCACTTCCTTCGACTCCTCCGACCGTCCGAAGCTTCCAGGAGAACCCCCCTGTCACGAGGATCCTCGGGAGACTGGAGAAGAGGGTGGAAAACGACCAAAGGGAGACCAAAATGGGGACGGATGTCGAAGGGTTTATTTATAGACATGTAAACGCACCCTTATTGACCGGGGCGCCACGAAGGATCGGCCGGTTAGATGATCGATCTGGGTTGGTGGCAGGAATGTACAATGATAGGGGATCATCTTGTCAGAAGACGTCGATGGTCAACAATGGACAAGTCGAGCGGGAAAAAAGGGAGAAGACGGGCGGAAAAGACCAGCCACGTCGCTTCACCCGCCTGGGGGTCGAGTTGACCAGGCGGTCAACAAAATGCTGAAATCCGATTGGGCCATGTCGGCCCAGATTTGACTTATTATTTTATCCTAATAAATTAATTTATTCTGTTTTACTTATAAAGTAAAAAATGTTTATTAAATAATATAGTATTTATTTATGATTTTTATTTAATTTTTCGATGTATTTTATTATGGTTTTATCTTAATAATGTGTATATGTATGTATGTATGTATGTATTTTTGTATATTTTATTTTTAATTTGTTTATTTTCTTTTATTATTTTATTGGCTTATTTTATAAATTTATAATTTATTTTTGTGAGTATGAGGGTATTTTTATTTAATTTTTATGAGGTTATTTTCATTTTCAAATAATTCGGTATATATATATATGCATGTATACTTCTTGGCATTTTACCTATGTATTTTGTATACTAAATTTATTTAATATATTTTCTTGATTTTTATTTTGAATTTGTATTTTTAGTGAGTCATGTATAATGTATATATTATTATAAAAATATAAAAGGATAACAAAACAAAAGAATAAAATCTCTTTATATATATATAAAATGGATACATAGGTATTTTGTCTATGAATAGACTTATTTTATTTTACAAATTCTTGTTGTTTTTCTTTTACCTTTAATATGTACATGCATTATATACATTATTTACAAAATTCTAAAAATATAATTGGATAAAAATAATGTTCAATGAATAAATTGAATATTTTAATCAGGCAGGCTGCACAATGAGGGCCAAAAACCTAACTTTTGCATATGGACTCAAAAAATTATGAAACCAATTTTATTAAATAGTTCTTGGAAAGATATATGCAATTAAAGATGATTTTGGGTGATTTTGAGTTTTTATTTGCAAGATATGGGTCTGTGAAGTTGAGATTCTGGCTTTTTATTCTGTGTATAAAATGTACACTGTATATTATTTTTACACGAACTCAATTTTGTATTTTTATTTACATTATTATCTACAAATTTCATGTACAAAAGATTTTAATTTGATGAATAAATAATTCTATACAAAACAGGTGTCAAAAATGCATAAATGAATGAATAAATAAATGAGGTATTTATTGTATTTTGGCCCTTATCTACCCCTACTTTATTCCTTGTCGACCAATTCCATGCTGACCTTGGTATCGGGGTTTGGGTCATAAAATATTTGCAATATTTTACTCCTTTTTCTTTTCTTCTCTTTATTCTATAATTTTGACATTAAACACCTTATGTAATGTGTAATTAATACACTGAATCATGAATGCTATTATGTACAATTTGATGCTATTTACATGCATTTGCTGGGGTTTTTGAGGCCAAAATGATAGAATAAAGGTGATGAAATGGAGGTTCATCACTAAGGTGTGCATGAAGAGGTCTTCGGCGAGAACTCCGGCGAGGGGATCAGGCTCGATTCAACGCCGCCTTGCTCCTGCGAGAGGCCCGACGAGCTCCTGCTATCACCAGGAGTAACTTCAAGGGCTTAGGCTAGGGTTTTGGTGGTGGAAGAGTGATCAAAATGAGAAGGGAAGTCGGAGGTTTCGTTTTGTAGGGTTTGACTGCTGAGTGCATGTGCTCCAAAGAACGAGGTGGACCGAGCAAATCGCTGGTCCAATCCTCGAAAAAACGAAGGGGCGTGTAAGCCTAATCATAGGGGTACAAAAGTCCTTAAGGCTGAATCATGAAAATGTGCCTAGAATCACCTCGAAAAAAGGGAGAAAGATGGTCAAATCTTGGTCTGACAAGAACAGGAGCTGGCTCAGACAGTTGACCCGAGGTCAACTGTCAGAGCCTCCTGGTTGGTCCACGTGGACCAACTAGGAAAATCCTGCAAAAAGAACTTTATTAATTCAATTAAAAATAGAAAAAGGCTGAATTAAATTTAGGTTAAAAAATATTTATTATTTTATGTACTATTTTATTCTGATTTTTAATTATTTTTATTGGATAGTTGCTTTTTAAAGCTTATATAGGAATAATATATATATTTTTTATTAATTTATTTTTAACTTATGATTTTTAATTTCTTTAATTTTATTTAGTATTTTATATATTTGTAAAATACTTTTATACACATAAATATATTTTTATTTTATTTTTTTAATTTATTTTGTATATTTAATAAAATACAAGTATGCATTATATATGTATATTGATAGGTATAACACCTATGTGTAATATATAGGTCTTTTTATTTTGAGTTTCTTTTATATTTTTATTCTGATTTAAATGTACAAATATATTGTAAGTAATATTTACAAAATTATAAAAATATAAAAAAATAAAAATAATGGGTAAATAATAAAATGATTATTTTAATTTGTACAAGTATACAATGTGGGTCCAAAACTCAACTTTCAAACCGTAGCTCCGCCAAATGCGAAACCACCACCATTGAATAGCTTATTTTACTCTATATACAATTAAAGGTGAGTTTACTGCATTTGGAGTTTTCAGTTATGAGATACGGGTCTGAGAAGTTGGGATTCTGGATTTTTATTCAGACCATAACATTTTATCTGTGTATTATTTTTTTAGTGAAATCAATTTTGTATTTTTCTTTATTTAATTATATACAACTTTCATGTATAAAGTTTCTTTATTTGATGTATAAAAAGTGGAACAAAGAGTAGGTCCCAAAATAAACAAAGAATGAATTAAAGAGTATAGGTATTTGACTGTATTTTGACCCTTATCTCCCCCTACTTTCTTCCTTGTCGACCTATTCATCAAGATGCCTAGGTCTCGAGGTTTGGGTCATAATATTATTCTTTTTCTTTTCTTTTCTTTATTCTATAATTTTGGCTTTAGAAACCACATTTTATACAATATTTACACACATATGCATGAATGCTAAAATGCATGAATTAATGCTATTTACAGGCATTTTCTAGGGTTTTTGAGGCCAAAATAATAGAATAAAGATGATGAAATGTGGATTCATCAGTCGATAAGGAATAAAGTAGGGGGAGATAAGGGTCAAAGTACAGTATAAATACCTTTGTTTTTAATCCCTTCTTTATTCATTTTGGGACCCATTTTTGGTTTCACGTTTTATACCTCAAATAAATAAACTTTGTACATGAAAGTTGTAGATAATTTAAGATAGAAAAATACAAAATTGATTTCACTCAAAAATAATGTACAGATAAAAAGTTATGCTCTGAATAAGATTCCAGAACTCTAACTTCCCAAACCTGTATCTTGCAAATAAAAAACTCGAAATGTACCAAACTCACCTTTAATTGTATATAGCGTAAAATAATCTATTTAATGGAGGTGGTTTTCGTATTTCTCGGAGTTACGGTTTGAAAGTTGAGTTTTGGACCCTACTTGTATACTTGTACAGATTAAAATATTCATTTTATTATTTATTCATTATTTTTGTATTTTTATATTTTTATAATTTTGTAAGTATTATTTATAATATATTTTTATATTGAAATCAGAATAAAAATACAAAAGAAACTCAAAATAAAAATACTTGTATATATACTTCATAGGTATAATACCTATATCTATACTTGTACAAATAGCACTTATATTTTATTAAGTGTACAAATTACATCAAAAAAATAAAATAAAAATATATTTAAGTGTATAAAAGTATTTTACATTTTTTTTAAAATAATAAATAAAAATAAATAAATTAAAACCACAAAATAAAAATAAATTATTAAAATATATAGGTATATGTACCTACAAAGGGTATAAAAGGAAACTTGTAATTTTATACCTCATAAAATTAATTAAAAATCAGAATAAAATACTTTATAAAATAATAAACATTTTTATTTAATGATCAAAATTTAATTAATTTATTTACTATTTTAATTTGAATTTACAAAATCTTTTCTGGGATTTTTCCTGATTGGTCCACGTGGACCAATCAGGAGACGGGCCCTAGTTGACCCCGGTCAACTGGCCGTCCCTCCCCATGTGCGCCTGTCAGACGCTGGTTTGATCTCATTTTTGATGATTTTTCGAGGAAGCCTCCTTCACCAAATCATGATACGTCCTTGACGACTTTTATTGCTCGTCTATCCTTGAATCACGCCCAAGGATTTTTTCGGGCTTGGATCAACACGCCGCCCGTTGCACCTCGATCTTTGGAGCACCATGCTCAGAGAGTCAAACCACATATATTGGACACCCGACTTCAATTTCAAATTTGAATCCCTCATTTCCATAGCCAAAGCTCTCCTTTCGTGACTAATCGGTCCAGGGAGGTGACAACTCCCTTCAGTGAGTCTCAGGCGGGTCGAGCAAGGCGCGAGGTGGCTTCCACAACCTCCGCCACCACCGCCGGCGTCGAGGTACTTCCCTCCAGTTGACACCGTCGAGGCTGTCACTTTTCCCTTTCCTTTTCTTCGCATTTTACTTGCCATAGCCTTAGGTTTAAAAGCCCTCAAGAAATTTCGAAATCCATCCATCGAATCGCCCTCCATACCAACCTCGCCGGAGCGCTCCTCCGACCGAGATCCCAACCGCCGCTTCGCGCCACCATTCCACCCCCGCGGGACCTAGGCACTTTGCCTTGGGTCTCTCATGCCTTTTTGAGGAGCTTGGACTCTATCGCACACCTGGGGGCCATTTTGCCCTTCGCCGGAGTCGCTCGAGCTCTCCCAGCTCCACCAGCAGCTCCAGTGAACCTCGGCCACCGCCAAGGCTTTTTGGGGCCACCAGCAGCTAAAGGACACTTCCAGGAGGCCGCAGCCCCATTTTGAAGCTCAAAAGCCACCGGAGCTTGGAGATCAGCCTCGGGGAAGTTTGCCTCGCCGGTGTTCTTCCCCGTTCGTCCTCCGCTGCTTCCAGCCGTCGGATCGAGCCGCGTCTCTAGGTTGCACAGCCACCATCCGATCTCCTCGCGCATCAACCGTCAGATCATCCGAGGGAGATCTGATCTCAGCCGTTGCAGCCGAATCGTCGTCGCGCGTCGAGGGCACGCCACGCGTCAAGTGGACGGTCCCCAACCGTCCGATCCTGCCCAGGCGTGAGTAATTTTACTTCACACCCCACCGATTTTTGTATTTTATATTAAGTACTAAAACTTTCGTCGGCTATTGTATATTTTTGTGACCTTTGCATTTATACCCTCGGCCCTTTGGGATATTGCGTTCCAGTCCACGCCACATTACCTCACGTGACTAGTACACGTGAGGTGCAAGCATTTTGCGTGGGAACCCCCTAGGGTTCGGGTATTTCATTTTGATCCAAGAGTTTTCATATGAAGTGTAATAGTTTTTGGGATATTTGCATTGAGGCCTCCGTGGTTTTTGATATTGCATACAGGCCCTTCCCATACGCGTGCTAGTAACGTGCTTGGTTGAGTTATTTGTAAGAATACCCTCGCGAGTTTTGATATTTGAATTTGGTCCATTAAATGCACTGATTAGTTATATATTTTGTATGGAAATTGCACTTTGGCCCCTGGATGTTTGCTTATTTGCACTTATGCCCTTGCCAGTAGTGTAGTTTCTTGATATTTGATAAGCGAAAAACCGAGCAACTAAGGTAAAGGTACAAAAATGGTCGTTGCGACCTCGGTCGCTCAGATGCGCTAAATCAAGATAAATCGAACCACTAATAGCAATAAAATCAATCGAAGCGAGGAAGTGGTCCTGTTATATGTTTAACCTGGTATAGCACCCAGGGTCGAACTCAAGGAGCACGGATTGGCCGAAGGCCTACGAAGTAGTCAAAAAAATCAGAGAAAAAAGGGAAAACATTTTTTAGTGGTTTTTAATTGTTTTTAAATTTTTTTGGAATTTTTAATATGTGAAGAAAATAAGAAAAGCAAAAGCAAGCACACTTCAACAAATTATTTAATGCATCAAGAAGCAAGCAAAAATTCAGACAAAAATATTTTTATGTTTTTTATGTTTTTTAATGTTTTTGGTGAATTTTTGGAATTTTTCTGATGTGTATTTTATTTTCTAAAAATCAAACAGTAGCAAAAATGTAAGGTACTGTCCAGCCAGGCCCAAAATCCCCAGATAAAATATCTAAGGACCTAAAAAGGACCTGGAGGTATTTTTCCTGTAAACTAGGTAAAACAAGGAAAATTTGAGTACCAAAATTATTGTTTTTGGATTTTTAATGCATTTATTGGAATTTTTATGGGTTTTTGAGGGTTTTTAAGTTTTTAAGGTTTTCCAGTGATGAAAAATAGCCAAAATTGGCTAGAAAAGGAACACAAGATAAACAGTACCTAATTTTTACAGAATTTTTAGGGGGGTTTTTATATTTTTTTTGTGATTTTTAAAACTGAACAGTGCCAAAAATAGATGTTTTTGAATTTTTAAAAACAGCAAACAAGATCAGAAATGTCCTCAAAAATCTACAAAAATCCTACACCATGGCAGGAGCCATGTGTCAAATTTCGTTGTATTTGGAGGTGATTTGATATTTTATTCAAAAATGACAAGAGGGCACTGTGCACAGGGACCAAAGTGCAAATACCCAAAGTTCTGGGGGTCCTGGTGCAATTAACCCAAGAAGTCACGTGCCAAGCGCGTGCCTGGGGCACTCAGGGACCTATATGTAATAAAACTAAGGTTCAGGGACTAATTGGTAACCCGTACCAAAAGTCCGGGGACCTCAGATGCAAATTACCCTAAAATAAGCGCACATGCGCAATTAAAACATTCACAGGGGCATAGATGCAAATACTCAAAAGTTTTCATTCATTTCTAAACATCCAGAACTACAGGGAATATATTGCAAATAACCCAAACATACACGTGACGAAGCACGTGGCTCACACAGGCAGGGGTATAAGTGCAAATAAACTAAAGCGCAAGGTCCATTGTGCAAATTACCCTAAAACTAAACAACGTACTGAGATGTTTACAGGACTAGAACAAAATGCATAAAAGGAAGGGGCCTAAGGATAATTTACCCCGTATTTATTATCGTCGATGGCCGGATGTGTGACGCGTGGCTGATCTGACGATGGAGATGAATGCGCCTTAACCCTTGGGAAGCCTGGCCTGATCGAACACCTGAGAGCCCTCCACGTGGAAATCGGACGGTGACGGTTCGCTGGAGTCTAAGCCCTCAGTGGATCAACGGAGGAGAGGTGGGCACGTGGCAGATCTGATGGACGAGGCTAGCTGGTGCCTCTTCCCCCCGAGCGGACGGTCGAGATCGATCCTCGGGATGATCAGACGGTGACGGTGCGCCTAGATGGATGGATCAGATTGCACCTGGGGCGCGAAGGAAGATCCGACGGTCGGCGAGGGTCCTGGAAGAACTGGCGGTCGGCGAGCTTCGTCGGCCCACTGAGCGCACGGTGAACCTCGTCTGATGCGCCTGAGGTGCTGGGAAGCTTCGCCGTGAAGCTCCGCACCCGATGCGCTGCTCCGGTGAAGGCGGGGAACTCCGGAGAGCTCCGGCGGCGTGGAAGAACAAGAGCTGCTGTGCCCAGAAGTTTCGACCTCCAGATGAGGTCGATTGGCCGAGATACCTGCACAGGAAAGAAGCTGGGTCGAGGGCAAACTGCCTCGACCCGTCAGAGCGGGCGGAAGGTGAAAGGTGAGGCGCTGTGGAGGCTCTCCGGCGAGCGGTGGAGGGCGAGAGCCGAGACCCTGCTCTGGGGCGAGCCAGGGGGAGTGAAGGGTCGGAGAAGGTGGAGAGGGGTCTGGCGGAGGTGATGGCGGTGTCGGATGATCAAGGGAGCGGACGAAGACGGCAGGTGGAGGTGGCGGAGCTACGCTACAGAAAAGCGAAAAATCCTAATTTACGCTAAACTAGAGGCTAAGGAGGTTATCTGGTGAAGGCTGTCGACTGGGCTGGAACTCAAGAAGCTCCTGGGTCATTGCCTGCAAGGGGGCGTCGTCTCCCCGAGGCTGGGCGCGCTCGTGGCGGCGCACGACGGAGTTACCCACCGGATCAGTGGATTCCTGGGAACTCGAGCCTCGCTTCCACTCCAAAACACGCAGCTGTCACTCAGGTGCTCAGGAGGAGCTCCTTGGCGGCGAGCAGGTGTCCAAAGATGCGTGAATTAGGTCGCCGGTGACGACTATAAGTATGGTGGGTGATCCGAGAAGAAGGAGGTCGGTTGAGCTGCATGCGGTTCGGATCCACCAAACTCACCCCGGGCGAGGGTCCTGGATGATCGGAGTGCAATCGGAGCCCGGGGTTTGGGTCGATGGCGGTCGGGTCAGGCGGGTAAAAGATCGAGAAATCGGGTCGGTTGCCTGACCCGCGAAAGAAGAAGGTCCGCGGGGGAAGTTGACCGGGGTCAACAAACCCCCGTGGACCAATCAGAAGCCGCCACGTATTTTATTTTTGTTTATTTATTTTAGGCTAGAAAATGATGGAATTAGCAAAAACTTAAAACACAAAATATTTTTATTTTATTTTTTTTCTATTTTTTGGTGATTTTTACTTAATTTTTGGAGATAAAAATAAGGTATTTTCATAGTATGTACCATATATAGGTATATATACAATATGTAGGCTTTTGATTTTTGATTTTTAATTATTATTTTTATACAATTTTATTCCCATTTTATATTTTATTTATTTACATTATAAAATAAGGAATTAAAGGGTATTTTTATTTTGTTTTTATTATTTATATACATAGGTAAAATAAATAGATATGTACATCTATATACAGAGTATATCTACAATGTATTTTTATATTTTTAATTTTTGTAATTTTTATTTGATTTTTGTTTTGATTCTTCTTATTTTATTTATTTACAATATATAAAATAGACTATTTACAAAAATTATAAAAATTACTTTTGTATATTTACAAAGCTAAATAAATATATATATCTATAGGTGTGGTTTATGTACAAGATGAACTGGGTATTTTTGATCTTTTTGATTTATAACTTTTTATTTTGTTTTTGTCTTTTATAAATATCTGCAAGTATTTACAACTGTATTTTTGGGTGAGGAAAATATAATTTTATTTATTTACATAAATATTTACACAAGAGCCCCTATCTCCCTCTACTTTGGCTTTTATGCGGTCAGGCCCATGCTGAGCCCTCCCTTGGGTTAGGTTGCTCAATATTTATTCTAAATATTTCCCTCTTTTTCTTTTTACTCTTTATTCTTTTAGTTTTGCACAAAAACATGCTAATTACAGGTTTTTACACAATGCATGCTTTTGGTAATTATTTGTATTTACATATATCTACATGTATTTGCAAAGGTTTTTGTAGCTAAAATAGAAGAATAAAGAGTGATGAATGGGTATTCATCACCCCCCTATGCTTAACTTTGCTAGTCCCTTAGCAAACACTTATTTGAAAAAGAAGTGAAAAAGAAAGAAAGAAAAAGAAAAAGAGGATGTACATGGATCAAGGTTGAATTATTAAACTTGCCTTCATTAAATTGGGATATGGAGCTCGATCAGATCTTTGGATTATTAATGTGTCGGAACCTTATTTGGACCTAAGCTTAAAACTCAACAGCCTTTAAGTTCCACCAATCTATGGGCAAGACTCCTCAATAAACCAGATCAGAACAAGTCTACATACACAAACTCTAATGACCATGAATCTTTCCATGCAGTGTAAGTGATATGTGGCTCCCCACCTCAGAAGTAACAAAGAAACAACCTCCCTCAACCTGGTAACTCTAATACCTCGGTCTAGCAACTCTTTCCTCGAGAAGCGGGGTATTCCCTTCTAAGTTCAAGTGCAACCGGCTCAAGAAGAGGGGGAAGAAGTATAGACTTTTGGAAGCTTAGCCAGTGTAGCTAAGTCTCCCGCTGCAAGCTTCATAAGATGTAACATGGATACCATAAGCTTTGCTTTATTTGACTAAGTACACTCCGGTGGGGTTATTAAATTTTCAATCCGACCCACCACTTTTTTGGAGTTCTTTTTGCATTTTTGCAAATTTTTTTTTCAAGGACTTCTATACAGCATATCTACATGGTGCAGCATATATACAAGAAATTTTCCTCTTGAGCCAGTAGACTATCCCTCTTTTGAAGCTTTATTGCAACCCACAGCTTCTGTCTTTAGCCTTCATCACCACTAGACCAAGTTGAGACGCACTTCCTTCACTAGAAGAAGAAGAGAGGTTCCGCCTAGAAGTACTACCCTCATATGCTACCCCAAGCCAAAGGAAATTGCCTCCTCACCACCTCATCCGTGGAGAGCCATGTGTAAAGTGCAGGTGCAAGTCAAGCCATTGTCTCTAAGAGTCATGCGTGTGTTGTTAAGTGCTCTACTTAGGCTCATCAAGATGACATATGCTCATAGCCTAGTGGACTCAAAGAATTAAGTCCTTATGGACCTGAAAAGCCTTAACCCTAAATCCTATAAGGTTCCTCTTAAAGTTAAGTGGATTAAGATCTTTTTTCAAGCTCCATTTCTCAATTTAATTCCAGGCTTGGTTTAAATGTCAACTCTCATCCAGGAAAAACTACATACATATATGTACACAAGATGTTATTTACAAATATTTTACAATCATGCAAAATTTTTGAAAAATGTTTTGAAATCATGGATGAATGCTGCATGAGGTGCAAGTTTTGCAAAAAGATATTTACAAATATTTACACAAGATTTTTGCAAACTTTTGATTTTTCAAAACATTTTGGAAAAATTTTGTACTATATACATAATTTTGATACAAAATATTTACACAAGCTTTACACAAAAGGTTTTTGAAATCATTTTTACAAAAATACTTTGTACACTAGCTATGTATGTGCAAGATAAAAGAAGTTTATGTACATGAAAAATTTTTAATTTTTGTGATTTTTAGCCATTTTATTTATTAACACACTCACACAAAGTACGAGTTATGGCTAAAGTATATATGAAATATATACACCCCCCCCTATACTTAGCTCGAACGATGTCCTCAGAGTGATCAAGAGCGATGAAGAAGACATAACTCGTGCTTAGTAAAAGGGAAGTGAAAAGGAATGGCTAAGTACAGGAATGAATAAATGAATATAATGAGAGGGACTCGGTGGTTTCCCCCTATACTTAGGATTAACTAATCCTAAGTATAGCAAGCTGTACATGAAGGGAAATCCGAGTGAAGAAGATACAGAATCTGCCCCCCCCCTATACTTAGGGTAAAATATCCCTAAGTATAGGCAGCAAAACAGGAGCAGAAAGACACGAAGAAAATCACGATTATATACAAGAAGGAGGACATCACTCCCCCTATACTTAAGGTGGAGAACCTTAAGTATGGGCAACAAAACAGAAGTGATGAAACAGACGAATGAACAACCAGGTGTTTCCACCCCCCTATACTTAGGATGAGCAATATCCTAAGTATATCAAAGATAATCCTACGCGAGACATGGGGTGAGAACAAGAACGGAAGAAAGAAAGATCAAACAAGACGAAACACGTATATACAAAAGAGTACAATGTTGAGGTGCCTCTCAACAAGCGCTAGATTTTACGCCCCTAGCTGGGCGCAAGGGCTAGGTTAATGCAGTATCAAGGTTCAGGACGGCATCGGTAAGTCGAATGACGTACTGTCGTCGCAGTCTCTGTGTGAGAACAACGACGAACTCAACAGTGTAAAGTAAGACACCCAGGTATGCAATCAGGCGGGTGTCTGCTACCGGCCAATGATATGAGCATAAGTAATCGGGATCCGGTAGCACAAAAGAAATCAGTGGCTCTGGATCAGACTGGAGTGAGAGTATAGAGCCGAAGAAATCAAACGTGGAGAAGGATGGATCAGTCATGGAATCCTCCACGTCAATGAGTGTCTCAAACAGATGTGGACAATCAGGATCAGGAGACTCTCTAAGCAGAATGATATCCGATGCATGTAATAGAATCAGGTCAGGCAAATCATCGAATATCTCCAGAATGGGCTCATCCTCGCGAGGGTCGTCGAGGTGAGAAGACTCAGAATCAGAATGATCTAAAGACTCGGTTTCGTGTTCCGCCAGATCGGAAACACTGTCAGCAGGTGAAACCGAGTACTCATCGAGTGCGGCATCCTCCCGTAGATAACCCTCGGGGAGAGATGCCAGATCAGAAGTGACTAGAAGAGGATCAAGGTCTAGATCGGCATCTGCACTGCTATCAAGTATCCACTCAGTGCACCAGGCTGCATCATCATCAAGAGTGTAGATCTCGGCAATCTGGAAACAGGAGAAGGTACTAGTCAACAGCGCGGAAGCTGGCAAAGTGTCTGTGGCTGATCCTCGCTCTGCGGCTATGCTGGCTGTCAGCTGGTCCTCAGAAAGTGTATCTGTCTCAACAAAGTAGAGGACAAAAGGCTCGAAGACGGGACTCTCTGTGTCTGTACTCTCAAAGTGGTGTCCCTCATCAAGCTGTGGCTGCTGAGCTGAGTCCTGGTGACTGTCTGCATCCAAGAAGTGTCTCTGCAGGAAGGAAATTGATTCCTCCGGGACTGGAATCTGAAGTGTCTGAATCAACGGCTGCAAAAGCTGGGGCTCCTCCAGCTCCTGGAGTATCAGAAGATCTGATATCCAAGACTCGTCAACAGGGAACTCTGGGGCTGACTCGAACTCCAACTGGAAGGCCAACGGGAACTCGAGTAGACTCTGGGTCCGAACCTCTGCTATCACAGTCATCTCCTCTGTTAGTGGTGCTGCATCATCCAAATCCTCGGGCTGGTGTGTAGAAACTGGCTCACCATGTGAAGTGATACACCGCACTGGTACTGCATCGTCCTCATGTGTTGTGCCGACCGAAGCATCTCGTGAAGAAGAACTCTGTGAAAGTAGCCTCGAGATGGTATCCAGGAAGTGAATGTCGGAACTGCGGTGTGAACCGCCACATGTGGTAATCACCAGTGCAAGCTGCTCTGCGGTCATCCCCCGCATGGAGATCTCAATCAAATCTGTCAGTGGAAGTCCATGGTCTGGAAATCTCCTCAAGAGGTCAAGAAACCTCAGCCATGCCTCGTGCAATGGCTCCTGGGGGTCAACTGAAAAGTCCCTGATCAAAGACCGCATGAAATCTGCTCTACGTGGGGGAAAGTATCTCTGTAGAAACTCTCGACGTAGCTCTCCCCACGTCTCGAATATCCTCCCCAATCGTCGGTGCCATCTCATGGCTCTGTCGTGAAGCGTAAAGGGGAAGGTCCTGCTCATCAGCTCCTCTGCAGTGACGTCTTAATATCTCTGTGCTCTACAAAACTCCTCGAAAGCGGACAGGTGAAGATAAGGCTCCTCGTGCGCCTCTCCTGAAAATGTCGGCAGTCGCTGAATGTAATCCAAATCCAAGAGGAATGGGGCTAATGTAGAAGCTGACTGAGCTCCCTGTGCTATCTGCTCCTCCATCCCTCTAGAATGGGATCTATCTGCTGATCTCCACTGCTCTCTCGGGTCACCAACAGAGTGCGCTCTCAACTCAGCAACAACATCGTCCAGGTGTCGTATCTGCTCTATCTGGTATCCTCGGACGTCTCGCACAGCATGCCCAGAGTGATGAGATGAAAGGGAGGGAGGGAGCGGGAGGTTGGTCGGAGATCCGACCTCCCTAGAAGGTGGACTGGAGTGATGGTCAGAGGATGGAGAAGAAGCCGTAAGAGTCGGCTCAAAGTGAGGGGAATCCATCATCCAGGGATAAGGGAGAAGAAGAAAAGAGTAATGAAGGGAGGGAGGGTGGGAAATAGATGGAGGAAGATGGGGAAAGATCGAAGGGATCTGGCAATCACACAAGATGAACAAGCAAACCCCCAATTCACCTACGCACATCAAGCTGCAGACCGAAGGGATCGGTCAATTATCTTGTCGATTTTTTTAGGTGATCATTCAGTCCATCAGAGCGATTACGTGAGGTAAATAGGTATCCAAATCTTTCTCAACCGACTGTCCCGTACTGAAAGCCGGTAATCAGTCAAGAATAGATCGGAGGCTCTATCCTAATGTGCGGCTCACTCTCTCGCTCATCCAAACCAGACAAGGAGGGGGTTACTCTCCCCAAGACAGATTTTTAGTGAAGTGTCTTTTAGGTCGAGTGTGATTAGCAGTCTCGATTTTATTGTTTTTGGTTTTTAATATCTTTAAAATAGAAAACAAACGCCTAACGAATTTTTCGGTTCTCCTGGTTATTAAGTCCAAAACAGGGGGGAGAAGACGAAAAAGCCGATGCACGATAAATCAATGATGCATGCAAAGTAAGGAAGGCGTACCTGACTCCAGCACTCTACATGCAATATGATCCGCGCATAAATGTAAAGACTGAAATAAACTACCTAAATGATGCAACGGGAAAGCCGAGTCCTAAACGAGCAATTTCTAGCGTAGAACCGTCTAACTCAGTCACTCGCCCTCGATCCAAAGAGTCCGGTCTAGACCCACCCCTCCTCTTCTCGACAGGTCGAGTTCAGGAGTAGCGCTTGACGGGGTAGGCTCGCGGCGCGTAGGCTCTCAGGAAAGCGACTAAGTTATTTTTATTATTTATTTATGAGTAGGTCCAATTAACGTTCTATGGGAACAGATAAGCGGTTAGGTGTTTGGATCCTACTAATTACGGCACAATCACCAGAAATTCCTAAGTCTAGGGGCTCGAGCAAAAACCACGTAAACACCGAAAAAGGCAGCTAAAAAGCTAAAACCGCGAAAAATCTAAAGGGTCCCCCGAGCACACCGGTGCTCGGCGAAACAGACCCGAGAGTCCAACTGTCTCTGACTGTACCTGTATTATTACAACAATAATCAAATGTACTGGAAATAAATCCTAATCTAAACTACGCTAATCCGCAGTTATTCCGCGACTCCCGCACTCCTGCTTGCTTTCCTGCACTCTCCTGCGGCTCTGTGAAGAAGAGAGCCGCCTCCGGTTCTCGCGGTTGCGTCGGCTTCCGAAGAAGCTGCCTCGATCCTCGGGCCCTCGCAAGAAAACAAAAACAAGAGTGTCAAAGCAGATTATTGTAAGAAAATGTCAGAAAAATAATATCTACACAATTCTATACAAAAAGCCGCGAAAATCAAAAGCCGCGGAAAAAGCTAAAAAATGACTACTAAGCCGTGCTCCCCGGCAACGGCGCCATTCTGATAAGCGAAAAACCGAGCAACTAAGGTAAAGGTACAAAAATGGTCGTTGTGACCTCGGTCGCTCAGATGCGCTAAATCAAGATAAATCGAACCACTAATAGCAATAAAATCAATCGAAGCGAGGAAGTGGTCCTGCTATATGTTTAACCTGGTATAGCACCCATGGTCGAACTCAAGGAGCACGGATTGGCCGAAGGCCTACGAAGTAGTCAAAAAAATCAGAGAAAAAAGGGAAAACATTTTTTAGTGGTTTTTAATTGTTTTTAATTTTTTTTGGAATTTTTAATATGTGAAGAAAATAAGAAAAGCAAAAGCAAGCACACTTCAACAAATTATTTAATGCATTAAGAAGCAAGCAAAAATTCAGAAAAAAAATATTTTTATGTTTTTTATGTTTTTTAATGTTTTTGGTGAATTTTTGGAATTTTTCTGATGTGTATTTTATTTTCTAAAAATCAAATAGTAGCAAAAATGCAAGGTACTGTCCAGCCAAGCCCAAAATCCCCAGATAAAATATCTAAGGACCTAAAAAGGACCTGGAGGTATTTTTCCTGTAAACTAGGTAAAACAAGGAAAATTTGAGTACCAAAATTATTATTTTTGGATTTTTAATGCATTTATTGGAATTTTTATGGGTTTTTGAGGGTTTTTAAGTTTTTAAGGTTTTCCAGTGATGAAAAATAGCCAAAATTGGCTAGAAAATCGAGGGACACAAGATAACTAGTACCTAATTTTTACAGAATTTTTAGGGGGGTTTTTATATTTTTTGTGATTTTTAAAACTGAACAGTGCCAAAAATAGATGTTTTTGAATTTTTAAAAATAGCAAACAAGATCAGAAATGTCCTCAAAAATCTACAAAAATCCTACACCATGGCAGGAGCCATGTGTCAAATTTTCGTTGGATTTGGAGGTGATTTGATATTTTATTCAAAAATGACAAGAGGGCACTGTGCACAGGGACCAAAGTGCAAATACCCAAAGTTCTGGGGGTCCTGGTGCAATTAACCCAAGAAGTCACGCGCCAAGCGCGTGCCTGGGGCACTCAGGGACCTATATGTAATAAAACTAAGGTTCGGGGACTAATTGGTAACCCGTACCAAAAGTCTGGGGACCTCAGATGCAAATTACCCTAAAATAAGCGCACATGCGCAATTAAAACATTCACAGGGGCATAGATGCAAATACTCAAAAGTTTTCATTCATTTCTAAACATCCAGAACTACAGGGAATATATTGCAAATAACCCAAACATACACGTGACGAAGCACGTGGCTCACACAGGCAGGGGTATAAGTGCAAATAAACTAAAGCGCAAGGTCCATTGTGCAAATTACCCTAAAACTAAACAACGTACTGAGATGTTTACAGGACTAGAACAAAATGCATAAAAGGAAGGGGACCTAAGGATAATTTACCCCGTATTTATTATCGTCGATGGCCGGATGTGTGACGCGTGGCTGATCTGACGATGGAGATGAATGCGCCTTAACCCTTGGGAAGCCTGGCCTGATCGAACGCCTGAGAGCCCTCCACGTGGAAATCGGACGGTGACGGTTCGCTGGAGTCTAAGCCCTCAGTGGATCAACGGAGGAGAAGCGGGCACGTGGCAGATCTGATGGACGAGGCTAGCTGGTGCCTCTTCCCCCCGAGCGGACGGTCGAGATCGATCCTCGGGATGATCAGACGGTGACGGTGCGCCTAGATGGATGGATCAGATTGCACCTGGGCGCGAAGGAAGATCCGACGGTCGGCGAGGGTCCTGGAAGAACTGGCGGCCGGCGAGCTTCGCCGGCCCACTGAGCGCACGGTGAACCTCGTCTGATGCGCCTGAGGTGCTGGGAAGCTTCGCCGTGAAGCTCCGCACTCGATGCGCTGCTCCGGTGAAGGCGGGGAACTCCGGAGAGCTCCGGCGGCGTGGAAGAACAAGAGCTGTTGTGCCCAGAAGTTTCGACCTCCAGATGAGGTCGATTGGCCGAGATACCTGCACAGGAAAGAAGCTGGGTCGAGGGCAAACTGCCTCGACCCGTCAGAGCGGGCGGAAGGTGAAAGGTGAGGCGCTGTGGAGGCTCTCCGGCGAGCGGCGGAGGGCGAGAGCCGAGACCCTGCTCCGGGGCGAGCCAGGGGGAGTGAAGGGTCGGAGAAGGTGGAGAGGGGTCTGGCGGAGGTGATGGCGGTGTCGGATGATCAAGGGAGCGGACGGAGACGGCAGGTGGAGGTGGCGGAGCTACGCTACAGAAAAGCGAAAAATCCTAATTTACGCTAAACTAGAGGCTAAGGAGGTTACCTAGTGAAGGCTGTGGACTGGGCTGGAACTCAAGAAGCTCCTGGGTCATTGCCTGCAAGGGGGCGTCGTCTCCCCGAGGCTGGGCGCGCTCGCGGCGGCGCACGGCGGAGTTACCCACCGGATCAGTGGATTCCTGGGAACTCGAGCCTCGCTTCCACTCCAAAACACGCAGCTGTCACTCAGGTGCTCAGGAGGAGCTCCTTGGCGGCGAGCAGGGGTCCAAAGATGCGTGAATTAGGTCGCCGGTGACGACTATAAGTATGGTGGGTGATCCGAGAAGAAGGAGGTCGGTTGAGCTGCATGCGGTTCGGATCCACCAAACTCACCCCGGGCGAGGGTCCTGGATGATCGGAGTGCAATCGGAGCCCGGGGTTTGGGTCGATGGCGGTCGGGTCAGGCGGGTAAAAGATCGAGAAATCGGGTCGGTTGCCTGACCCGCGAAAGAAGAAGGTCCGCGGGGGAAGTTGACCGGGGTCAACAAACCCCCGTGGACCAATCAGAAGCCGCCACGTATTTTATTTTTGTTTATTTATTTTAGGCTAGAAAATGATGGAATTAGCAAAAACTTAAAACACAAAATATTTTTATTTTATTTTTTTCTATTTTTTGGTGATTTTTACTTAATTTTTGGAGATAAAAATAAGGTATTTTCACAGTATGTACCATATATAGGTATATATACAATATGTAGGCTTTTGATTTTTGATTTTTAATTATTATTTTTATACAATTTTATTCCCATTTTATATTTTATTTATTTACATTATAAAATAAGGAATTAAAGGGTATTTTTATTTTGTTTTTATTATTTATATACATAGGTAAAATAAATAGATATGTACATCTATATACAGAGTATATCTACAATGTATTTTTATATTTTTAATTTTTGTAATTTTTATTTGATTTTTGTTTTGATTCTTCTTATTTTATTTATTTACAATATATAAAATAGACTATTTACAAAAATTATAAAAATTACTTTTGTATATTTACAAAGCTAAATAAATATATATATCTATAGGTGTGGTTTATGTACAAGATGAACTGGGTATTTTTGATCTTTTTGATTTATAACTTTTTATTTTGTTTTTGTCTTTTATAAATATCTGCAAGTATTTACAACTGTATTTTTGGGTGAGGAAAATATAATTTTATTTATTTACATAAATATTTACATAAGAGCCCCTATCTCCCTCTACTTTGGCTTTTATGCGGTCAGGCCCATGCTGAGCCCTCCCTTGGGTTAGGTTGCTCAATATTTATTCTAAATATTTCCCTCTTTTTCTTTTTACTCTTTATTCTTTTAGTTTTGTACAAAAACATGCTAATTACAGGTTTTTACACAATGCATGCTTTCGGTAATTATTTGTATTTACATATATCTACATGTATTTGCAAAGGTTTTTGTAGCTAAAATAGAAGAATAAAGAGTGATGAATGGGTATTCATCAATATTATATGTATTTATTTAGTGCATCATTTTAACTCGAAAAATTCTCGAAAAATATCATAGGCTCCTTTTTACTTGCTCATTCACGCTATATTTTTGCATTGCATTTTTATTGCATTTTCACAATTATTAAAAATTAAAAACATGCATTTTCAGCACTGTTTGCATTAAAAAATCCATAAAAATTACAAAAACATTTTGAAAAATTATAAAAAACTTATATTTTGCTTGATTATCATATTTTAGTGTCATTCCAAAAATCACTAAAAAATTCAAAAGAAAAACCTTAAAAATTAGAAAACACTCAAAAACTTCAAAAAAATCAAAAAAATCAAAGAAAAATCCTAAAAGAACTCTGGTCCTATAGCTTCTTTATTTTATTATCTTTATTTTAAAATTAATTTGGGAAAATTTTGATACTGTTTGGTATTTTTCATTCCCATTTTAGTTTCGGCCAGTAGCTAAGTCATTGTTTTCCTTTATTTTGACTTTTACAAATACCAAAAATATTGAGAAAAATCCCCAAAAATCACAAAAACAGTAGAAAAATATAAAAAAAGACCAAAAACATTTTATTTCCTAATTTTTGAGCATTTTCACTATTTTTATAAATACCCTCTTTTCTTATATAGTATATATATTCCAATATTGAAAAAAATAAAAATATATATAAAATATAAAAAGAAAATATAAAATCAGAAAATTAAAATCAAAATACAAAACTAAAAAATTAAAATTAAAAAACTAAAAATTAAAAACCCACAAAACACTTGCATATTGTAGACACTTAATCACATCATTATTTTGTGCATCAATTGTTGATCTATCCTGCCTTGCTCCCTGTGTTCGAACTCTCTACATACTTGCTTCTATACATCTTTTATGTAGAGTTAAAAATAAATTTGACTCCACATTATTTGTCATTGTTTGATATTTGATTGTGGGTTCATTGTTGATTAAATACAAGATTTTGTAGTGGTCAAGACATCGATTGTTGATTCGCCTTATGAATCAATACGACCGCTCTCCATTCCGTGTTTATCACATATCATCATGCATAATTGCATTAAAAAGCCGCTAACTTCTCACGTTTGTAAATAATTCATTCTAACTCCGATTGACCCAAAACCACCTCCATTTTGTAGATATTATTAACTTCATTAAATAAAAATACAAAAATATTACTAACTCAAATAAGTGTCAAACAATACCAAAGTTTAATTTCACATCTGACAGGCTAAAATGAGCATATCTTCCACATACAATGACCGATTTTGGTCTACTCACTTTTGGCTCCATTTTGAAATGCCTTCAAAAAAAGACCAATTTCGTAAAATTTCGGAGTTCATTTGTGAAAATTGGGTTTTGGGCCTCTTTTGCGCATTTTGTCTTTTTGCCATTTTTGACCTAAGTTTTTATGTATATAATTAACCCTTTTAATTTTATTTATTCTTCATTTGTGTTATTTGATGAAAGTTTTATTAAGCGACACAAAAATCCAAATCCAGATTAAAACTGGAATAAAAGAAACTGATAAAGTCCAAGTGTCCGTTGTCGGTCTGTACAAAAAATGTGTGTTTCTTACTTCTAATTTATTTTCCTATTTATACAAAAAAATCAGTTTAGTGTGTAAATAATTTTCTTGTACTTTATAGTAATTTTTCTAGATTTTTATCCTCTCTAAAAACACCAAAAAATTACAAAACTCCAAAAAGTTGGTTTTCTATACACATGAAGAACCACCAAAAATACCACTTCTCACAGATGACCTCTTTTGCTCCCGAATCCTTCATGAAAGTTGTAGATCTCGACGATACGAACAACTTTAGTGAAGGAAATTTTTTGATCTGAGGTCTCCTTCTATTTCTTTTCTATTTTTCTCTCTCTTTACATTTTGAAATTTTTTTGGAGCGCCACGTGGCAGCCCCTAGGCGTGCCACATGGCACCCCCACTCTCTCTCCTGGTCACACCCGGGTCATGTGCCCAACAGGTGACCCTCCTTCGTCTTTCCCAAACGGCAACCTCCAGCCGTTTCCCCCCTCCCCCCTCAGTCGTTCCTCCACCACCTCCCCTCGTAACGGTCGCCGCACCCGCTTCCACCGACCGTTACGAGGCCAGCCAAGCATCCCCTCCACATAACGCCTCCGATCACCCTCCTATAAGAACCTCTCCTCACCGGCCGCACCCACTTTTTTTTAAGTTGTAAAATTATCGAAGTAGAAAAAGCCGCGAAGAATCACGACCTTCAGTCTATCAAACAAATTCGGTTCTCTAAAGGAAAACCTACACTAATTATTTATCCAGGTGAGTGTGCCTGGGTCGAACTCAAGGAGGCAGAATAGAATGCTTTTGATTTTTTTCAAGAGATTGCTTTTGGTAATTTTATTTTGATCTCTTCTTAAAGTGATTAGAGGAAATGTACAATTTTTAGGGATTTTTATTTGAGATTTTTATTTGATTTTTAATCTTTTCAAATTTTTTTATTTAATTTTCAAAAAGGAATATTTTTCACAAAAGATTTATTTATTATATAATAGGTGGAAATATGTAGATGGTAAAATATAGTAGGTTGAAGCGGGTCGAGCAGCGAGCTCGAACAACACAAGAAATCAAAACAAAACGAATGCGGTTTTCGACAAATCAAAACTAGACGAAAACACGACAAAAGCTCACGAAAACTTAATACTAAGTAGATGGGGTAGTTGCGTAACTACCCTAAAGAAATCGTCGAGAAACAAGGTCAAACGAGGTCAAAACAACCCCTACATCTGATGACCGGCCAAATGACAGAGGTAAAGGTACAGAAAATTAGGTCGTTGCGACCTCTATCACTCAACTAAGTCAATCAAGAAAATGAACCACTCGAAAAATGCGGAAAGTAAAACAAAGCGGTCCTGCTATGATATTAACCTGGTATAGCACCCAGGGTCGAACACAAGGAGCACAGATTGGCCTTGCAGCCTACGATATAGTCAGAATGAGAGAAAATACAGAGAAAGTATTTTTAGTGATTTTTAATGATTTTTAGATTTTTTTGGAAATTTTTAATATGTGAAGAAAATGAGAAAAACAAGACAAAGCACACTTGAGCAATTTATTTAATGCATCAAAACTCAAGCAAAAATTCAAGAAAAATTGTTTTTATGCTTTTTGGGTTTTTAAATGTTTTTGGTGAATTTTTGGGATTTTTCTGATATTTATTCTAATTGCTAAAAATCAAACAATGAGAAAAATGCAAGGTACTGTCCAGCAAGGCTTAAAACCCAAAAATAAAATATTTATGGATCTCAACAAACCTTGGAGGTAATTTTCCTGTAATCTAGAAAGAATAAGGAAAATTTAGGCACCCTAATTATTGTTTTTTGATTTTTAAATTATTTATTATAATTTTTATGAGTTTTTAGGTGTTTTTCAATTTTTAGGTTTTGTAAGCAATGAAAAATAGCCAAAATTGGCTAGAAAATCACGCAACACTCAAGAAACAGTACCTAATTTTTATAGAATTTTTAAAAGAGTTTTTATATTTTTTTGTGATTTTTGAAGATTAACAGTAACTGAAATGAAGGTTTTTGAATTCTTAAAAATAATAAACAAACTCAGAAATGTCCTCAAAAATTCTAGAAAATCCTACACCATGGCAGGAGCTATGTGTCAAATTTTCATCGAATTTGGAGGTGATTTGATATTTTATTCAAAATCCACAAGGGGGCACTGTGCACAGGGACCAAAGTGCAAATACCCAAAGTTCTGGGGGTCCTGGTGCAAAATACCCAAGAAATCACGCGCGAGGCGCGTGTCTGGGGCACTCAGGGACCTATATGTAAGAGAAACAAGTCCTAGGACCTTTTGGTAACTCGTACCAAAAAGTCCAGGGGCTGTTATGCAAATTACCCACTAAAATCCGCACATGTTCAAATAAAATGCTCACAAGGGTAGAAATGCAAATACCAAAAAGTTTTTCTTCATTTCATAACAGCCCAGATCTATAGGATAAAAGATGTAAAAAGCCCAACAAAGCACGTGACGAAGCACGTGGTCACATACACACAGGGGCATACATGCAATTAAAACTAAGCACAAGGTCCACAGTGCAAATAACCCTACGTAAATAAAGTTCCAAAAATATTTACAGGACTAGAAATAAAACGACAAACTAAGAGGGGGTCCTAAGCAAATTACCCCTTTATTTGGCGACGGTTGGATAGGCGCCACGTGGTGGATGGACGGTCAGGATGGGCGGCGCTACTCCTCTCTTTTTCTCTTCGGCTCGATCGACGGCTGAGGTGAGGCCACGTAGGTGATCCAACGACGCTGGGCTCCGGGCCTCTCTCCTCGGCAGTAACGGTCCTGATGCACTCCTCAGATGAATCAACGGTCGCTGCTCCTCAACTGACGGACGGCTAGGATTAGAACTGGAGCGAAGGTGTCATCGGACGACTCTGGAAGATGGAGGAAGAACTCGACGCCGGCGAAGTTCGCCGGCCTCCTGCGTGCGCTCCGGTCCTCCTCAGCTGCTGCAAATGATCGGAACACGTTCCTGGTGCAGCCCCGCAGCTGATGGTCTTGGCCGATGGCCCAGCCGAGCCCTGGAGGGGCTCCGGCGAGGCTGGCGGCGCGAAGCTCCGGTCTGAACTGTAAGGGGGGGCTCAGATGCCTCCCTTTGGACCTGCAAAGTAGACAGAAGGCTTCGCGGGTCGAGGGCAAAGTGCCTCGACCCAAGGAAGCGGGGTGAAGGTGGTCTGTGCGGGTGGGGCGAACGAGCTCCGGCGAGGCGGAGACGGTGGAGCTCGATTCCCAGATCCTGTGCGATCTGGGTTGAGTGAAAGGGCGTAGAAGGTGCGTGAGGGAATGGCGAAGGTGAGCGTAGGTTCCGATGATCGAGAAGATACGCAAGATGACCGGAATCAGAGGAACTCGTCGGAGATGTGATTTGGGGGAAACCTAAAATTAAACGAAATAAAAGAGCTAATCGACTACCTGGGTGGAGCGAAAGACTATGCTGGAGTGTGGCTAACTCCCGGTCGTAGCCTCGAAGGGCGTCAAGGCCTGAGGCTCGAGCTCCGGTCAGACGTCGGAGCACGGCGGCGCAAGGCAGCCGGATCGATGGTCCACGCACCTCCTCCTCACTGCAACAAGGGCCAACGCGAGCTGTCACCTCGGTGGTTACGATGGAGGTCACGGGAGTGAAGATAGGGAGCCAAAGATGAGGCGCGGAGGCGGCGGAGGTCGGGATATATATGGAGACAGGGTCGATTAGGGTTAGGCGATGACGGCTAAGGAAGGCGGGGATTTCATGGCGAAAGATCCGGCGAGGGAGATGGATGATCGGCGAAGAATCCGGGCACGGGGTTTGCGTGGGTGACAGCCTGGAGACGCGTGGAAAAATCGGCGAAGGTGGGGTGGCGCGCATCTTCCAGAAAAGGAAGGAGTCCGCGGGGGAGTTGACCGGGGTCAACAATCCCCCGTGGACCAATCAGGGGCTGCCACGTGGTTATTTTTTTGTTTATTTATTTTAAGGTAGAAAATGGCCGAATTAAGAAAAACTCAAAACATGAAATATTTTTCTTTTATTTTTTTCTATTTTTTGGTGATTTTTAATTAATTTTTGGAAATAAAAATAGGGTAGCTATATATATAGGGATATGTACACTATATAGATTTAATTTTTGATTTTTTATTTGTTATTTTTATGTATTTTTTTATGCCCATTTTATATTTTATTTATTTACATCATAAAATAAAGAACAAAATGGTATTTTTATTTTATTTTAATTATTTATATTCATAGTTTAAATAAATAGTTATATACATTTATATACATGGTATATACACTGTATTTTTGTATTTTTAATTTTTGTTGTTTTTATTTGATTTTTGTTGTGTTTCTTTTTATTTGATTTATTTACAAAATATACCTTAGAGTATTCACAAAAAGTTTTGAAAATAAATTCATTTATTTATAGGATTAAATAAATAAAGGATGATGGTCTATACACATGGTGAAAGGGCACTTTTGAATTTTTGATTTTTAAATTTTTATTTTGTTTTTAATAGTTTCTAAATATACACAAAATATGTACAAGCATATTTTTGGGTGAGGAAAATATAATTTTATTTATTTACAGAAGTATATACACATGAGCTCCTATCTCTCCCTACTTTGTCTTTTATGCGGTCAGGCCCATGCTGAGCCCTCCCTTGGGTCAAGTTGCTCAATATTTATTCTAAATATTTCCCTCTTTTTCTTTTTACTCTTTATTCTTTTATTTTTGCACAAAAACATGCTAATTACAGGTTTTTACACAATGCATGCTTTTGGTAATTATTTGTATTTACACATATCTACATGTATTTGCAAAGGTTTTTGTAGCTAAAATATAAGAATAGAGAGTGATGAATGGGTATTCATCACCCCCCTATGCTTAACTTTGCTAGTCCCTTAGCAAACACTTATTTGAAAAAGAAGTGAAAAAGAAATACAAAGAAAAAGAAAAAGAGAATGTACATGGATCAAGGTTGATTTATTAAACTTTCCTTCATTAAATTGAAATATGGAGCTCGATCAGATCTTTAGATTATTAATGTGTCGGAACCTTATTTGGACTTAAGCTTAAAACTCAACAGTCTCCAAGTTCCACCAATCTATGGGCAAGACTCCTCAATAAACCAGATCAGAACAAGTCTACATACACAAAGAACTTTCCATGCGGTGTAAGTGATATGTGGCTCCCCACCTCAGAAGTAACAAAGAAACAACCTCCCTCAACCTGGTAACTCTAATGCCTCGGTCTAGCAACTCTTTCCTCGAGAAGCGGGGTATTCCCTTCTAAGTTCAAGTGCAACCAGCTTCAAGAAGAGGGGTAGAAGTATAGAGTTTTGGAAGCTTAGCCAGTGTAGCTAAGTCTCCCGCTGCAAGCTTCATGAGATGTAACATTGATACCATAAGCTTTTGCTTTATTTGACTATGTATACTCCAGTGGGGTTATTAAATTTTCAATCCGACCCACCACTTTTTTGGAGTTCTTTTTGCATTTTTGCATATATTTTTTTTTTCAAGAACGTCTGTACAACATATCTACATGGTGCAGCATATAAGAAATTTCCTCTTGAGCCAGTAGACTATCCCTCTTTTGAAGCTTTATTGCAACCCACAGCTTCTGTCTTTAGCTTTCAACACCACTAGACCAAGTTGAGGTGCACTTCCTTCACTATAAGAAGAAGAGAGGTTCCGCCTAGAAGTACTACCCTCATATGCTACCCCAAGCCAAAGGACACTGCCTCCTCACCACCTCATCCGTGGAGAGCCATGTGTAAGTGCAGGTGCAAGTCAAGCCATTGTCTCTGAGAGTCATGCGTGTGTTGTTAAGTGCTCTACTTAGGCTCATCAAGATGACATATGCTCATAGCCTAGTGGACTCAAAAGAATTAAGTTATTATGGACCTGAAAGCCTTAACCCTAAGTCCTATAAGGTTCCTTTTAAAGTTAAGTGGATTAAGATCTTATTCAAGCTCCATTTCTCATTTAATTCCAGGCTTAGTTTAAATGTCAACTCTCATCCAGGAAAAATTATATACATATATATGTACACAAGATGCTATTTACAAATATTTTACAATCATGCAAAATTTTTGAAAAATGTTTGAAATCATGAATAAATGATGCATGAGGTGCAAGTTTTGCGAAAAGATATTTACAAGCATTTACACAAGATTTTTGCAAACTTTTGATTTTCAAAACATTTTGGAAAAATTTTGGTACTGTATACATAGTTTTGATACAAAAATATTTACACAAGTTTCACACAAAAGATTTTTGAATCATTTTTACAAAAATACTTTATACCCTAGCTATGTATGTGCAAGGATAGAAGAGGTTTATGTAAAAATTTTTTAAATTTTTGTGATTTTTAGCCATTTTATTTATTAACACACTCACACAAAGTACGAGTTATGGCTAACGTATATATGAAATATATACACACCCCCCTATACTTAGCTCGAACGATGTCCTCAGAGTGATCAAGAGCGATGAAGAAGACATAACTTCGTGCTTAGTAAAAGGGAAGTGAAAAGGAATGGCTAAGTACAGAAACGAATAAATGAATAGAATAAGAGGAACTCGGTGGTCTCCCCCTATACTTAGGATTAACTAATCCTAAGTATAGTAAGTTGTACATAAAGGGAGATCCGAGTAAAGAATATACAGAATCTGCCCCCCCCCCTATACTTAGGGTAAAATATCCCTAAGTATAGGCAGCAAAAACAGGAGCAAAAAGAATAAAAAGAATAGCCGCAGGTCCTACATCCCCCTATACTTAGGGTAAAGTACACCCTAAGTATAGCATAATCATAAGATGAGAGACGAGATGTGGGACTAAAGAATAGAATGATATGGACAACTGGATCTATACAGGCGGAAGAACAGTGAAAATCAGGCGTGAGATGCAAAAGATGTGAGTCAAAAGACACATCTCACGCAAAATGAATAGCGGCAATAATAACGTCCCGCGGCTCATGATCTAGAAATGGCTTGAGCCGCTGGCCGTTCACTCGAAAGGTACCCTGAGAGGATAATTCAGATATATCAATGCTACCGTTATCGTGTACCTTTCTGACCAAGTAAGGTCCCTTCCATTTGCTCTGTAGCTTCCCTGGAAATAATCTAAGCCTTGCATCAAACAACCATACTTTCTGTCCAATCTCAAAATGCTTGTGGCTGATATGAGAATCATGCCACTCCTTCACTTTCTCCTTATAATGTAAGCTGTTTGAGAAAGTGTATCTCTAAGCTCTTCCAAGGCGGCTAGCTCTGCCCTCCTCTGGTCTTCTATACCATTTGGATCCATAAGAATATCTGTGACTGCCCAAAGTGACTTGTGCCTCAGCTCAACAGGTAGATGGCACGGCTTGCCATAAACGAGACGAAAGGGAGATGTGCCCAATGGAGTTTTGAAAGATGTCCGATATGCCCACAAGACCGAGTCCAAAAGCTGTGACCAATTCTTTCGGTCCGGGCGGACGACTTTCTGCAAATATTCTTGATCTCCCTATTCGACACCTCAGCTAGACCATTCATCTGTGGATGTATGGTGTGGCAACACGATGGTCTATACTGAACTCGCTAGCAAGGGCCTTCACCTGGTCGTTGACGAAATGAGACCCCCCATCAGAAATCAGAACTCGTGGAACCCCGAACTGCATGATGATGTGCTTCTTCAAAAATCTGCAAACTGTCTTCGCATCAGCGGCTCGGGCGGGATAGCCTCAACCCAACGACTAACGTAATCTACGGCCAACAGAATGTACTCGAATCCCTGACTCTTAGGGAATGGACCCATGAAATCGATGCCCCATGCGTCAAAAACCTCACAGAAGTGAATGGGCTGCATCGGCATCATATCTCGTTGTCCACAAGTGTCCATCCTCTGACAGTCAGTACACCTCTTCACGAACTCATCAGAGTCCTTGAAGAGTGTAGGCCACCACAAGCCGGATTGGAGCACTTTCTGTGCCGTTCTCCTCCCAGAATGATGTCCTCCTGCCTCAAGCTTGTGGCAGTAAGTGAGGACACTATGATGCTCCTCCTGAGGAATACATCGACGCCAGATGCTATCCCCTCCTTCGTGGTAAAGGATGGATCCTCCCAGTGGTAGGACTTGGCCTTCGCAAGGAAGGTCTCAAGCCTCTGCCTGGGCCAATCTTGTGGGACTTTCCCAGCAACGAGAAAGTTCACAATATCGGCATACCACGGGAGTGAGGTGATAGCAAGGATCGCCTCATCTGGGAAGGTATCATGAATGGGATCAATCTGCTCAGAATCCTCATGCTGCTCTAATCGGAAGAGATGATCCGCCACCACATTCTTAACTCCAGGCTTATCCTTGATTTCAATGTCGAACTCCTGGAGTAGAAGGATCCATCTAGTAAGTCTGCCTTGGCATCCTTCTTTGACATGAGGTACCTGATGGCGGTGTGGTCTGTATACAAAGTCACTCTAGATCCAATGATATACGATCTGAACTTATCTAGGGCAAACACTACTGCTAGCATCTCCTTCTCTGTGACCGTATAATTCCGCTGGGCAGAATCCAATGTGCGGCTAGCATAGTGTATGGCAAATGGAACTCCGTCCCTCCTCTATCCTAGCACGGCCCCTACGGCAAAATCAGAGGCGTCCGTCATGATCTCGAATGGGAGAGACCAATCGGGTGGCTGAAGGACAGGAGCCTCAATAACACGCTGCTGGAGAGTCTCAAAGGATGAAAGACACTTGTCATCGACAAGGAACTCGGTGTCTTTCGTCAAGAGGTCAGTCAACGGTCGGGCAATCTTGCTGAAATCATGAATGAATCTCCTATAAAAACCAACGTGCCCCAGAAATGACCGTAGCTGCTTTAAATTAGACGGTGGTGTGAGTTTTCTAATGACATCAACCTTGGCCGGATCAACCTCCATGCCCCTGTTGGAGATGATGTGGCCAAGCACCGTCCCTTGAGTCACCATGAAGTGACTCTTCTCCCAAGACAGAACCAAGCGGGTAGCAATACATCGCTGGAGCACTCGGTCTAGGCAGTCAAGACAGGAATCGAATCCGTCGCCGTAAACCGAGAAGTCGTCCATGAAGACCTCCAAACACTCCCCTACCATGTCCGAAAAGATCGACAGCATGCATCTCTGAAAAGTCGCAGGGGCGTTGCATAGCCCAAATGGCATGCGTCGAAAGGCGTATGTACCGAAGGGACAGGTAAAGGTGGTCTTCTCCTGATCCTCAGGAGCGATGGCCACTTGATTGTAGCCCGAGTACCCATCTAGGAAGCAATAATGGCTCTTCCCTGCCAGTCTCTCTATGATCTGATCAATAAAAGGCAGGGGGAAATGGTCTTTCTTGGTGGCCTGGTTGAGTCTCCTGTAGTCAACGCAGACCCGCCAAGAGGTGGGTACTCGTGTAGCAATCTCCTCTCCTGACTCACTGATCACAGTCGTGATGCCCGTCTTCTTGGGCACCACATGCAAGGGGCTAACCCACTTGGAGTCGGAAATGGGATAAATAAAATCTGCACTCCACCATTTTGATATTTCTTTCATGACAACTTCTCTCAGGTTGGGGTTCAATCGCCGCTGGAACTCACGCGACAGCTTTGCCCCTTCCTCGAGATAGATATGGTGGGAGCACAACGAGGGACTAATCCCATGGAGATCTGCTACGCTCCATCCAATTGCCTTGCGGTTCTTTTCAAGAACCTCCATCAGACGGGATTCTTGTTCTCCAGTCAGATCGGCAGAGATGATGACTGGGTACATCTCAGACTCTCCCGCAAGGAATCGATACTTCAGCGAAGTAGGGAGCGGCTTTAGCTCTGGACAGCTGGGTGCTGGCAAATCTGGCTTCTGAAGAAGATGTGTGTATGCTGACAGTTCTGCCAAATCTGTCTGGGAAAATGATAAGGAACTCTCACAAACTTGATCTGGAGAGGGCGGGTCCTCTGCATTGTCTCTAATCTGTTCTGCCTCTACCTCCTCCTTATCTGTAGGCTCAGGTGGATCCAGGTCTGGCATCTGATCATCACAATCTGCCCAATCAGACTCTGAATCCGAGGGATCTGTATCAACTGTGGTGGCATCAGTACCACCGTAGAGCAAGGTGGCCTCAGTACCACCATCACTGAAAATTGTGTCGCGATCAAGGTCCGACTCTGCTGACTCAATAGTATCCTGAACCAGGGTTGTGCTCTCCAGACCATCCTCTGCTATCATCTCTGCATCAGCTGTATCTGAATATGAGAGGATGGTCTGTGCTGCAGGATCTGCCCAAGCTGCCTCATCATCTGTGATCACAAAATCACAGTCCTGGTGGATGTCTGGCTCTGCGTCTGTCAGTTGCTCTGAATCTGTACTGCCCTCTGAGCGGGATCTATCTCTGGCTCTGTGGTCCTTAACCGTCTCTATTTGTATACTCTCGCCCTGGACGCGAAAGAATACCTTCCCACTGTCATGGTCAGTCACCGCCTTGGCTGTGGCCAAGAACGGGCGACCGAGAATAATGGGGGAATCGGTCAACGAATCAGGGGTCTCCATGTCCAGCACTACGAAGTCCACGGGGAATTGCAAACCCTGAATCGTGACGACAACGTCTCGCAATAACCCCTTTGGCCTCTTGACAGACCGATCAGCAAACTGAAGGTATGTCCTGCTCTGTCTAAGAGTGCCCAACTCTAAGTGGTCGAGAAGGGCTGCCGGAAGAAGGTTGATCGACGATCCACTATCTAGTAGAGTACGGTCGAACCTCTGCTCACTAATCTGACATCTGACATACGGGGCTCCCAAATCTGGCCTCTTGGTCGGCAGATGGTTCTGGATCGCGTAACACGTGGCTTTGGTCAACACATGAATCTCTGTGGTTTTATTCCTCTTCTTCCTCCTGACTGTGGTCCTGTCTCTCAAGGATCGCTGAAGAAGAGGGATGTGCTGCAAAGCCTCATTGAGGGTCAGCTGGATGTGAAATCGGTCTATCATGCCCTGGCTGAACTCCTCCTGCTCTCTCTTTTTTGGATCTTTTTCTTTTTTTCTTCCCCTTCCCCAACTCAAGGGCTCTAGGAAAGGGGATCACAGGGTCCTTCTCAGATGAAGGACTAGGAATAGGCCTAGACGGTTCGATGACCGGATCCTCACAAACATCATTCACCATATTGGGATCAGAAGAAACTAAACCTTTTCCTTTATTCGAATTAGAGTTCTGAGATACATTCATGCGAGGAAAGACAACATTTCTATCAGAATAAATGTTGGTGGCCTCAGTACCACCTCTAGCTGGCTCTACAACTAGACGTCTTGCGGCTTCAGTACCGCGGTCTGGCTCGGCTCTGCTGGTGGCGTCAGTACCACCTCCTCGATATGGTGAAGCGGCGGCCTCAGTACCGCCGGTGGAAATAGCATCTCGGGTGGCATCAGTACCACCGTCATCATCATGTGCGGCTTCAGTACCGCTCTCCTCTTCCTCATCTGGCGCTCTAGATGGATCCTCGCGTTGTCGCTCAGATGAGGCGCCGCCTGCTGGTCTTCTACCGCTCCTAAGAGTAACAAAATCAGCATCAAATAGATCCGATGACATATCATCAAATGGGTTACTAGGAGTGGTAGGCTCAGTGGGATCTACCTGCTCAGATTTCCTCTTCAAGCTATTCGGATTAGGCTCGATCTGTGCAGGGATGGCGGCCTTCCCTCTCATCAGGTCCCGCATCTCCTGGCGGAACTCGTCCATCTCCCGTCTAAATGTAGCTTGCTGCTCTGTGAAGAGGCGGGCTAGATCATCCATGGCGGGGCTCTCATGGGAGCCCGACGGGTTGCCTCTCTGGTACTGAGGCTGCTGGACCTGGTGCTGCTGCTGCTGAGAGGGGTAAGAGGAAGGATGCTGCTGCTGGTGAGCCTGCTGCTCACGTCTCCAATTCTGTCCCTGCTGCTGGTAGGGACGAGATACGAAGGATGATGGCTGGTGTGGCTGGTATGCTGGGGGCTGCTGGTGATCTCTCTGCTGGGAGTACTGCCCTCCCTGACCGGCTGGCTGCTGATGGGACTGGTTACCCCCTTTCCCCCACCTGAATCCGGGATGGTCTCGTCGGATTCCAGGTTGAGGACGGTCATACCAAATCCCGTTGACATCCATCAACGGCTCAGCATCGAAGGGGTTTGGCGGCAGTGCTGCCAGAGGCTGATCCGGCTGATATACCACCATCTGTAAGTCTGGAGATGGTGGTGACTGATAAGAGGGCGGCTGCTGCTGGTATGGCTCCGCCTGTACAAGGTGAACTTGTCTAGGCTGCTGCAAAGAGCTGGAGCGCTGGGACGAGCTGCGGCTGCTGCCGGATTCGCCTCGCGACAGAAGACGGGGCTGAGGAGCCGTCTGTGCCTCCTGAAGACACAAGAGCTGGGTCTTCATGTCGCTCAGAGTTTGTGCCATTTGCTCCATCTGAGTTATGCCCTGGCACTGCTTCTTCTCTATTATTTCCATGCGGTCCAACTTCTCGCTGATAATCCCCATGTCCGCAGCGGCCGACTCTGCCTGTGCGGCTGCAACTGTGGACGAACTGGAAGGACCCGCATCAACCCGTGCTATCCGCTGGTACTGCACGGGTCCTGGCGGCGGCTGAGCTCTCTGTGTGTACAACCGAGTCTGGGACATCACCATGTAATTTTCGGCCATCTCCTCATAGATGGCCCAGACTTGGTTGTGGTCCTTGGCAAAGTAGGACCCACCGCAAGAAGCATTCACCAGACCCTGAAGCTCTGGCGTCAGCCCACTAAAGAAGCTCTGAACTAGGTTCGGCTTCGAAATGTCGTGGTGTGGGCATCTATCCAGAAGCTCTCTGAACCTCTCCCATGCCTCGTGAAATTGCTCGTTAGGGAGCATGGAGAAGTTGTTGATCAGGGCCCTTGCTGCATTCGTCCGCCCGAGTGGATAGTACTTGTTTAAGAACTCGGTGCGGAGCTGCTCCCAGGTGTAAACAAACTTCCCTAGATGCTTCAGCCAGGCGGCTGCTCTATCTGCCAGTGAAAAAGGGAAGGCCATCATTCGAATCGTATCTTGGTCCACACGACGGTCGTGGACAGTGCTGCAGATCATCAAAAACTCCTGGAGATGGAGGTGTGGCTCCTCGGTGGCAAGTCTGTGAAAATGAGGAAGCATCTGCAAGGTATTCGGAGGGAACTTGAAATCCCCCACGATAGCAGGTACCACCACCCACTGGTGCATCAGTGTAGATCCGGGGTTGTGTAACTCCCGCATCGGTCTTGCTGCGGCGGCGGCCGCCGCTGCTGCGGCAGCTGCTGCTGCGGCTGCTGCTGCGGCTGCTGCCTCTGCATCAGCGTCAGGAATGTCCTCAGGCTCGCTCGGCTCGTCTCGCTCTTCTCGGAGTCGCTCCAACTCCCTCCTCATCTCTATCATGAATGCCCCCTGATCGCGTAACTGCTGCTGAACTGTCTCTAATGATGCGATCAGGGTGGAGTTGATCGCCCCCTGGTCAAATACGACATGCTGCTCTCCCTGCTGACCTCCGGGGTAATCGTCTGATCTGGCGGCCATACCGACGTCTGCAAAATCAGATGAGCCCAACTCAGGTTCCGTCAAATCAATTCGTCTTTCCTCGGGCTCATGTCTCTCAGTAGCAAAAGAAAGGGGATCGAGGGGGAACAGGGTGGAATCGTACTCGGGCCCGGAGAGCTGGTCTTGACTCTCACGGGCCAACCTAGATGATGAAGTAGATTCGCCTGAAAGCGGTGCAGCCAGAGGCTGCCTAAGAGATCGTCTACCCATCATCTTGATCTTGGCGAGTTGGGCGGATGGGATCTGGAGAAAATATGATCGCAAAGCAAACCCCCGGTTCACCAACGCAACACAATATGAAGACCGTGAAAGCTCGGTCAATTTATCTTGTCAATTTTATTTGGTGAACATACAAAATGTCAGAGCGCTTACGTGATCTGTTAGGATACCCGTTGCTACTCCAACCGACTGGCCCGCACGGAAGAGTCGGTAGTCAGCTAGAGATAGCACCGGAGGGCTCTATCTAGGGTACGGGTCACTCTCTCGCGCATCCAAACCATACAAGGAGGGGGTTTCTCTCCCCAAGACAAATTTTTTATGTGAGTGTCTTTTAGGGTCAATAATGTTATCCAGTCCCAATTTTTTTGTTTTTCTTTTTAATTTTTTTTTTCAAAATAAATACAAGCGGCCTAACGATTTTTCCGATTCTCCTGATGATTAAGCCAAAAACAGAGGGAGAAGACGAAAAAGCCGATGCGCGAAGAAATCAATGATGCATGCAGAGATAGAAATACGTACCTTGTCTCCAGCACTCTACATGCAAGTGATCCGCGCAGAATTTAAAGACAGAAATGAAACTACCTAAATGATGCAACGGGAAAAACCGAGTCCTAGATGAGCAACTTCTATCGCAGAATCGTCTAACTCAGTTACTTGCCTTCGATCCAAAGAGTCCGGTCTTGGCTTACCCCTCCTCTTCTCGACAGGTCGAGTTCAGGAGTAGCGCTTGTGGGACAGGCTCGCGGCACGTAGGTTCTCAGGAAAGCAACTAAGTTATTTTTATTATTTATTATTAGTAGGTCCAATTAACGATCTATAGGAACAGATCAGCAATTAGGTGTGGGGATCCTACTAATTACGGCACAAGCAAGAGAAATTCCTAAATCTAGGGGCTCGAGAAAAACCGCGTAAACACCGGAAAAGGCAGCTAGCTATTAAAACCGCAGAAAAAGCCGCGAAAATCCAAATGGGTCCCCCGAGTACACCGGTACTCGGCGAAACAGACCCGCTAAGTTACAAGTGTCCACAAGTCCAAAGTCTAAGTTATTACAACGAATAGTCTCTCTCTCTCTCTGAAATAAAAATTCCTTCTTCTCTCTCTCTTCCTCCTGCACGGGTCCTCTAAAAAGAAGCTCCAAGTCGTCCAAGCAGTACCTCGCACAAAAATCAAAGAGAGAGTGTCAGAAAACAATTATAATATAGAGAGAGACAAAAATAGAAAAATGACTACAAAGCCGTGCTCCCCGGCAACGGCGCCATTCTGATGACCGGCCAAATGACAGAGGTAAAGGTACAGAAAATTAAGTCGTTGCGACCTCTATCACTCAACTAAGTCAATCAAGAAAATGAACCACTCGAAAAATGCGGAAAGTAAAACAAAGCGGTCCTGCTATGATATTAACCTGGTATAGCACCCAGGGTCGAACACAAGGAGCACAGATTGGCCTTGCAGCCTACGATGTAGTCAGAATGAGAGAAAATACAGAGAAAGTATTTTTAGTGATTTTTAATGATTTTTAGATTTTTTTGGAAATTTTTAATATGTGAAGAAAATGAGAAAAACAAGACAAAGCACACTTGAGCAATTTATTTAATGCATCAAAACTCAAGCAAAAATTCAAGAAAAATTGTTTTAATGCTTTTTGGGTTTTTAAATGTTTTTGGTGAATTTTTGGGATTTTTCTGATATTTATTCTAATTGCTAAAAATCAAACAATGAGAAAAATGCAAGATACTGTCCAGCAAGGCTTAAAACCCAAAAATAAAATATTTATGGATCTCAACAAACCTTGGAGGTAATTTTCCTGTAATCTAGAAAGAATAAGGAAAATTTAGGCACCCTAATTATTGTTTTTGGATTTTTAAATTATTTATTATAATTTTTATGAGTTTTTAGGTGTTTTTCAATTTTTAGGTTTTGTAAGCAATGAAAAATAGCCAAAATTGGCTAGAAAATCACGCAACACTCAAGAAACAGTACCTAATTTTTATAGAATTTCTAAAAGAGTTTTTATATTTTTTTGTGATTTTTGAAGATTAACAATAACTGAAATGAAGGTTTTTGAATTCTTAAAAATAATAAACAAACTCATAAATGTCCTCAAAAATTCTAGAAAATCCTACACCATGGCAGGAGCCATGTGTCAAATTTTCATCGAATTTGGAGGTGATTTGATAATTTATTCAAAATCCACAAGGGGGCACTGTGCACAGGGACCAAAGTGCAAATACCCAAAGTTCTGGGGGTCCTGGTGCAAAATACCCAAGAAATCACGCGCGAGGCGCGTGTCTGGGGCACTTAGGGACCTATATGTAAGAGAAACAAGTCCTAGGACCTTTTGGTAACTCGTACCAAAAAGTCCAGGGGCTGTTATGCAAATTACCCACTAAAATCCGCACATGTTCAAATAAAATGCTCACAGGGGTAGAAATGCAAATACCAAAAAGTTTTTCTTCATTTCATAACAGCCCAGATCTATAGGATAAAAGATGTAAAAAGCCCAACAAAGCACGTGACGAAGCACGTGGTCACATACACACAGGGGCATACATGCAATTAAAACTAAGCACAAGGTCCACAGTGCAAATAACCCTACGTAAATAAAGTTCCAAAAATATTTACAGGACTAGAAATAAAACGACAAACTAAGAGGGGGTCCTAAGCAAATTACCCCTTTATTTGGCGACGGTTGGATAGGCGCCACGTGGTGGATGGACGGTCAGGATGGGCGGCGCTACTCCTCTCTTTTTCTCTTCGGCTCGATCGACGGCTGAGGTGAGGCCACGTAGGTGATCCAACGACGCTGGGCTCCGGGCCTCTCTCCTCGGCTGTAACGGTCCTGATGCACTCCTCAGATGAATCAACGGTCGCTGCTCCTCAACTGACGGACGGCTAGGATTAGAACTGGAGCGAAGGTGTCATCGGACGGCTCTGGAAGATGGAGGAAGAACTCGACGCCGGCGAAGTTCGCCGGCCTCCTGCGTGCGCTCCGGTCCTCCTCAGCTGCTGCAAATGATCGGAACACGTTCCTGGTGCAGCCCCGCAGCTGATGGTCTTGGCCGATGGCCCAGCCGAGCCCTGGAGGGGCTCCGGCGAGGCTGGCGGCGCGAAGCTCCGGTCTGAACTGTAAGGGGGGGCTCAGATGCCTCCCTTTGGACCTGCAAAGTAGACAGAAGGCTTCGCGGGTCGAGGGCAAAGTGCCTCGACCCAAGGAAGCGGGGTGAAGGTGGTCTGTGCGGTGGGGCGAACGAGCTCCGGCGAGGCGGAGACGGTGGAGCTCGATTCCCAGATCCTGTGCGATCTGGGTTGAGTGAAAGGGCGTAGAAGGTGCGTGAGGGAATGGCGAAGGTGAGCGTAGGTTCCGATGATCGAGAAGATACGCAAGATGACCGGAATCAGAGGAACTCGTCGGAGATGTGATTTGGGGGAAACCTAAAATTAAACGAAATAAAAGAGCTAATCGACTACCTGGGTGGAGCGGAAGACTATGCTGGAGTGTGGCTAACTCCCGGTCGTAGCCTCGAAGGGCGTCAAGGCCTGAGGCTCGAGCTCCGGTCAGACGTCGGAGCACGGCGGCGCAAGGCAGCCGGATCGATGGTCCACGCACCTCCTCCTCACTGCAACAAGGGCCAACGCGAGCTGTCACCTCGGTGGTTACGATGGAGGTCACGGGAGTGAAGATAGGGAGCCAAAGATGAGGCGCGGAGGCGGCGGAGGTCGGGATATATATGGAGACAGGGCCGATTAGGGTTAGGCGATGACGGCTAAGGAAGGCGGGGATTTCATGGCGAAAGATCCGGCGAGGGAGATGGATGATCGGCGAAGAATCCGGGCACGGGGTTTGCGTGGGTGACAGCCTGGAGACGCGTGGAAAAATCGGCGAAGGTGGGGTGGCGCGCATCTTCCAGAAAAGGAAGGAGTCCGCGGGGGAGTTGACCGGGGTCAACAATCCCCCGTGGACCAATCAGGGGCTGCCACGTGGTTATTTTTTTGTTTATTTATTTGAAGGTAGAAAATGGCCGAATTAAGAAAAACTCAAAACATGAAATATTTTTCTTTTATTTTTTTTCTATTTTTTGGTGATTTTTAATTAATTTTTGGAAATAAAAATAGGGTAGCTATATATATAGGGATATGTACACTATATAGATTTAATTTTTGATTTTTTATTTGTTATTTTTATGTATTTTTTTATGCCCATTTTATATTTTATTTATTTACATCATAAAATAAAGAACAAAATGGTATTTTTATTTTATTTTAATTATTTATATTCATAGTTTAAATAAATAGTTATATACATTTATATACATGGTATATACACTGTATTTTTGTATTTTTAATTTTTGTTGTTTTTATTTGATTTTTGTTGTGTTTCTTTTTATTTGATTTATTTACAAAATATACCTTAGAGTATTCACAAAAAGTTTTGAAAATAAATTCATTTATTTATAGGATTAAATAAATAAAGGATGATGGTCTATACACATGGTGAAAGGGCACTTTTGAATTTTTGATTTTTAAATTTTTATTTGTTTTTAATAGTTTCTAAATATACACAAAATATGTACAAGCATATTTTTGGGTGAGGAAAATATAATTTTATTTATTTACAGAAGTATATACACATGAGCTCCTATCTCTCCCTACTTTGTCTTTTATGCGGTCAGGCCCATGCTGAGCCCTCCCTTGGGTCAAGTTGCTCAATATTTATTCTAAATATTTCCCTCTTTTTCTTTTTACTCTTTATTCTTTTATTTTTGCACAAAAACATGCTAATTACAGGTTTTTACACAATGCATGCTTTTGGTAATTATTTGTATTTACACATATCTACATGTATTTGCAAAGGTTTTTGTAGCTAAAATATAAGAATAGAGAGTGATGAATGGGTATTCATCAACATCCAAGGGGCAAAAGCGTGAAAAACTATATAAAATGTTTTGCAAATAGGTCCTTCAAGGACTATTTTGAAAACAAAATACTAATGATTTACATTTAGGTCCTTGCGGAGGGACTTAAATGTAATTCTGGAAACTATCTGGAGCGGGAATAATGTCTGGAAAACCTGCTGGGTTTAAGGTGCAAAAATTCCACCGCTTCGGCTTTGACGGTCCGGATTAGAAGCTGCAAGGTGCGATCCAACGCTCTAGCGTGTGCGACGTGTCGCTAGCCTGCGCGTCGCCTGTTCTTGAGTTTGTTGAACTCCTGACGAGCGAAGCGTCTTCTCCGACTTTTCTCTGGCGATCAGCTGCGACTAGGGCGCTCCGGCGGGGCCAGAGGGGTGGCTCCTCCACCCTCGAGCTCGCCCACGGGTGTAGGTGATCGGAACTGGCTCGAAGCACGGGAAACCGACGATGAAGATGACGGTCTCGTTTCTGCCGAAGGTTGAAGGTAGTTGTAACAGCTTCTTTGACAAGGATTTTCGTGAAGACTATGGCTTCCAGATACGTGGCTTTTGGCTCCGTTTTGAAGAAAAACCTGCAAGAATCAATATGTATGCTCGATTCACTAGGAATCAGCCAAAAGTTGGAAGATTTGCAAGCTCAAAGATGGTGAAAAGTATAGTTTCCAGAAAGAATTGCGAGGTGCTTGAGAAGGGTAATGAAATGGTGTTGCGATTCGAGAAGATTTGAAGCGAAATGCGAACGGAATTTGATTTAGCGTCTAACCTAAATGATTGAACTACCTAATGATGCGATTAGCATCGCTAATTACGGCACGGATATCTAGAACGAAAAATGAGAAATGGAGGGAGTAGGTCTGGGGATTCAAGGTGTATTACCTGGAATGAAGTCGCTCGACGGTCGACCTTGGCCAGATCTTGACACACGCGTAGTGGCGATGCAAGGCGGAGTGATCGCCTTGGAACCTCCTCCAATCTTCCTTCCTCCACACGAGCCGCCGAGCTGGAGCTGTCACCTCCTAGAGTGGCCGAAAACGAGAGGAGAAGAATGGGGGTCGACCACTGGAACTGGTGTTTCAGTTGGTTAGGAGAGTTAAGTTCGGTAATGGCGACTTTGGGCCCTTTTATAGAGAGGTTTCGTGGGATCCAAGTAATGATCGAATGGCCAGCGAGTTAGAGGGTAGTTAGGAGGTTAAAATCAAGGGTTTAGATGGCTTGGAGGAGTTAAGAGTTGTGCGGGAGAAATGGAGGAAGATGGCCGGTCAGTGCAGGCCTGGCTAACTGATTCTTGGAGAAGAAAAGCCAGGTGCTGACAAGTGTCAGCACCTGGTTGGTCCAGATCTTAAAAATCATTATAAATTCATTAATAAATATCAAATAATGTTATTTTAAATAGGTATAAATACAATAAATGTAGATAACTTAATTATCTAATTTATGGAATAATTACTTTTAATAAATAATAAATATTATTCAATATATAAATATTATATTAATAAATATGTATTTATAAATAGGTTTTAGATATTTAATTTAATAAATAAACAATTTAAAATTTATTTTATATTTTCTTAATTATTAGAACAATAATTAAGGCTTGTAGGAATTTTTATAGATTTTAATAAGTTAATTTACATATTGTAATAAATAGAGGTATAAGTTATCTAGTTCATTTATACCTATATTTTAGGGTTTTTTATTTTATTAAAATAATAAATAAGGTCCAAAAATTATGAAATAAATTAGGGTGAACTTATAAGATCATGAAATAATTTAAAAATTATAAAATTAAGAAAACTATAAATAATGCCTGTTACATAAAATAAATACCCCAGAAACCCCGTTGTCTTTTGGTCCCAAAACCGATTTTTGCAAACGGACTCCGAATTCGATGAAACCATCTTTATTAATTAGAGAATATTATTTTATGAACTTTAAAGGTGAGTAGAGTGAAATTGGAGTTCGTATGAAGAAGTTATGATGTTCGGAAGTTGAGATTTTGACAATTTCTAGGCTGGGTTTCTTGGCATATGTACACGGTAATAATTCTAACTTATTTTTATATTTTTATACACATTTTTAGAAATAATTAGGAAAAGAGTTTGTGAAAAATATTTACATATGAGTTAATTAAAAATCTTTGAAGTTTTGTATTTTTATAAATAATGGAAGGTGTATACAGTATGTGGTTTAATTTATTTTTACGGTTTTCTTTCCTTATCTCCCCCTACTTTTTGATTTGTCGACCAATCCATGCTGACTTGGTCTCGGGGGTTAGGCTATAAATATAACTTGCAGTTATATTTATATTTTAAGTCATATTGTACATATATACATATATCCAATCTGCCTTTTGTTTTTTCTTTGTCTTTTATTTATTTACATGATTTTGATGTTTAAAAGTGAATATTTATACATGAATGTGGATTTGTTAAAAGATGGGAATTAATGAATATTTACATGTATTTGTTAAGGGTTTTAAGACAAAATACGACAGAAAAGTTAATGAATCATGAATTCATCAACGAGGCCAGCCAAGCATCCCCTCCGTGTAACGCCTCCGATCACCCTCCTATAAGAACCTCTCCTCACCGACCGCAAACCCCATCCGCCATCATCTTCGAGCGAGCTAAAGAGTGGGGTTCGTGACAGGAACCCAGCCTCAAGCAAGGGCTTTGTCTGGCGTGATCCACAGGGGACTCCCTCATGTGCTCCGGTCATTTCTCGCACCACACAGCTTCGTCGTGTTCGTCTACAACTTGAGGCGATCACAGAGAAGAGAGCCCTGCTCGTCCCGTCCTCAGGTACATCGCCAGCTTTAAGCCATTGTCGCAGCCATCCTCCTTCCAACAGGCCACCGAGAGCTTCACCGCCTCGCGTTTCGTCCTCGACTGCCGCCTCCAAGGGCGAGCTCCTCCTGCGTAGCCGCTCAGCCATCACGCAGTCCTCCCGAGCCCCCTTCCTGCCTCCGCCGCGCGGCCCGTGCCCAACACCGCTCCTCCGAGCCTCTCCTCCGCCGCGCGGGGGTGCCGCCCGAGTCCAGCCACCGCACAGAGGCGCCCGGGTTCCCGTGAGTAAAGGTTGCCCATGCACTCGAGACAACGTCCTCGTAGCCCTCACGTGCTGCCCAGTAATCGAAGTATCAGACGGCTTCCTCTACGAGGGCTGCTCCCCTAGGGCCACAGTCATAGTGAGATGATCCGAGTTGGAAGATGCAAAACATCTCATTTTTATCAGCGGGAAGTTAATTCTCCAAGTGCCATTCACTAGGGCCTGATCCAGTCACGTCGCAATTCAACCTGTCCCAATAACATAGTTGGTCTAGCTGCAAGGGTTCCCAGCAGCCTCAAGGTCCTCCAGCCCTACTTTGTTTATGCACTCATTGAAATCATTCATTGACACTGCATTTGGAGGGCGACCCTCACATTTTTCGATGTGGAGTCATCACATTGAAGTCACCCACGACGATCCACTGGATATTTGAGATGTTACTAAGGCTGTCCTGCTCACTCCAAAGTCTTCTCCTTATGGAGGTGGAGTTTGATCAGTAGATAATGGTGAGAAGGAAGTCGAAGCCTCCCGCATTATTGCACCTTAGCGTGACATTTTGATAGGGTGTGTTTGTTATACCTTTCATATCTTGTTTCAAAACAAACAAGAGGTCAAAGGAGCTACAAATCAAACTCAATTATTAGGCGGACAAATCACTACCCCATCTTATTGCAGAGATTAAGTTCACACAGAGTAAGTCGATATTCCAACCAAGGATAAGTAATACAATTACTAGTAACCCTAGCGACAACTCATCATGAGCTTATGCACGTTACTCGATTTGTTGCCATATTGGTCTGTCTTATTCAGAGACAGTCCTCACTCAGGACAAAACCCAAGAACAGAGTAACTCGTAGACCAAGAAGATAACCCTAGCGATGGAGAAGGTCAAAAGTTTCAAACTGAGATGTACCTTGCACACGAAGGTATTCAATTATTGGGAGGAGAGGTGCATGACACTTTCTTCCACCTTATTTGCCATGCTGCAGGAGACGATGCCGAGTAGGACCAACTCGTACGGCCGTCTTGCTTGCATGACAAGGACAAAAGGCAAAGGGTCGCACTGCCCTAAGGAGCTCTGTGGCATTGAAGCCTTAATGGGACACCAGCATGAGATAGACACTACCACCTCTAATTGGCTCTTGTCTTTGTTTGACCCACATGAACATCGCCCTGTACAGATGCCAACGATCTCTCCTCTTTCAGCATGGATATTGATGCCCTAATTATATGGGCCGTTACTATTTTACACTGATGTCACACGCATTATATACATGCTATTTCAGTCCTATTGGATAAGGATATGGAGATATTGGTTTACAGGTCACTTTCATGAGTGTGGTCAAATAGGAAAAGAAAGCTTTACTGTATCAAGGCTTCTTTTGTAGTACTAAGAAGAGGAAGAAGAAGTAATACCGAATCTTAACCTGAAAAAAACTAAAGGCATAAGTGAACAGTTTCCATCCCTAGAACCCTAACCAGCTAGATGTAAGTGGAGAACAACTGCACTGCAATCACATGTCCAGGAATTAGATCCAAAATTCAAACAAACCCTACAGCTGGTCGGTTTGGCTTGATTCTCCGTCCAAGGAGAAAGATCACTACATACATGCTTTGGAATTCGGGCATATCACGTGTAGATAACTGGGATCAAAGTCTTCGCACTTTTACACATCACGTGTAGATAACTGGGATCAAAGTCTTCACACTTTTACACATAGATGTGAACATGCATAACCAAACCATGCGGGTTAGGGGAGTTTACTCCCCTTACTCACATCCCCCTCTCCTCCTCATGGGCTCCACTTTATTCTTTTTTTAAAAAATTAAATAAATCAATTTTAAATCATCAATCCTATCAAAGAATAATATATTATACCATCATATCATATTAAAATTATAAACTACTCTACTTCTACTCATTTTTCCAAACTTCAATACAATCACATCACAATAACTACTCACTTTTTCAAACTTCAATACAATCATATCATCCCAAACCCACTTCTAACCCACCCCCAGTTTAACCCTCTATCCAAACACCAAAACACAAAAACAGGTTACCCTCTACCAGTTTAACCCGCCTTAACCCGCCAACCAAACACACCCTAAGAGTGTGTTTGGATAGTGGGTTTAGGTGGGTTAACCCGGTAGCAGGTAACCTATTTTTTGCTTTTGGTGTTTGGATAGAGGGGTTAAACTGGGGATGGGTTAGAAGTGGGTTTGGGATGATATGATTGTATTGAAGTTTGGAAAAGTGAGTAGTTATTGTGATGTGATTGTATTGGAGTTTGAAAAAGTGAGTAGAAGTGGAGTATTTTATAATTTTTATATGATACGATGGTATAATATATTATTTTTTGATGGAATAGATGGAATAAATTAATTTATTTAATATTTAAAAAAAGGGAAAATGTGGGACCCACTTGGAAAGAGAAAGAATGGGGTAAGGGGGAGTAAACTCCCCAAAAGGGAGCTTTACCCCCTACCCGAACGACACCTAAGGGTTCGTTTGGTTGCAAGGTTTGGCAGGGTTGGGTTGGATTAGGGTATCCCTGTGAATAGTAAATTGTGAGAAGGGTTGGGAGGGTTGAAAGGAGGGGTACACCGGGGTACCCCAACCCAACCATGCCCAACCCTGCAACCAAACGAAGCATAAGGGTGCGTTTGGTTGTCGGGTTATCTCGAGATAAACTGAAGGAAGGTAGTTCATTTTTGTGTTTCGATGTTTGGATAGCGGATTTTGTATTGAATGGGTTTGTTGTGATGTAGTTGTATTGGAGTTTGGGAAAAGTGAGTAGTTATTGTGATGTGATTATATTGAAGTTTGAAAAAGTGAGTATAAGTTGATTAGTTTATAATTTTTAGATGATATGATGATATAATATATTTTTTGGAATAGATGAACGAGAAATGATTTATTTAATGTATTAAAAAATAGAGAAAGAGTGGACCCCACACGAAAGAGAAAGATTGGGTTTTGAGGGGTAAACTCTCTAGGGGTTAATCCCCCTAGCCGGACATGCCAATACCACCCTTCTCCATTTGGGGTTAAGTATATGCATACATACACATACATACATAATCAAATGGTCCAGACTCACTGCTTTTATTCTCTCACAATGTTTAGTTGTTACAAGATCAATCCTATATATGGGAAAAGGGAAAGTACATTGGGGATGCAGCCAAATAGCTACATCCCGTCATTTTTCTGATTGGCTTTTTGTTTTTTTAAGGAAATCTATGGAGATTTACTTAGTTTATAGAGTGGAACATGTGTTTCAAATTTCATGCAAAACAAACATTCCTAACATTCCAATCTAGAAGCGATCAATTTCAGCAATTTTGACACCATTAAAATGTGATAGTCTTGATGGAGATGATAGAAGTGTCAAATTTAGTTGAATTTGTCATGAGACCATGGTGATATATGACGATTTGAAATCCCCCTGGATTTCATTTCAAAAACACAAAAACCTATGAAAAAAGTGATCGATGCAGCTAGTTGGCTACACCCCCGAGTGCAGCTTTCCCAACCCTATATGTGTATGCATATGTATATGGGGGGGTTAATGGGGTTGCTCCGCATGATATTTCGATGATTTTTTTTATATTTTTAGAAAATATCATCATGTATTTTCTTCATTGTTTTATTCTAATATGTCATTTCAATTTCGTCAGAAATCGAGACTCATATGCCTTCCACCCAGAGCACTTAATTATAACAATTTTAGATTTGTTATAATCGACCTATTCTAGATGGAGGGCATAAAAATCTATGTTTCTGACGAAATTAGAATGGCATATTAGAGGGACATAGCGATGAAAATACACGACGGTATTTTCCAACAAAAATAAAAAATCATCGAAATATGAGGCGGGGGAATCCAATGACCTGTTCTAGATTGAGGGCATAGGAATCTATGTTTCTGACGAAATTGAAATGACAAACTAGATGAATACAGTGAAGAAAATGCATGGAAGGTATTTTCCAAAAAAAATTAAAAAATACCTAAATATAGGGTGGGAGCAGCCCCATTGGGGCATCTTTATAAACTTTAAGGAGCGTTAAATTCGAGTAGGAATAATGATGGAGAATATGGAGAATAAAGAGTCTATTCTTTGTTCTTCTGCAGGAAAGATATGAATTAAGAGAATAAGGTAGGAAAGGTAGGTAAGGTGAAATAAAAATAAGAATAACGGTAGAATAGGTGAAATAATATGATGCCGATAAGAATAATTGTACTATTTATAACCGCATTAGACGAAGAATTAACTCCTTATTTCAGTACTTATTCTCGAAAACAACCGAGCAAAAGTAAGGCACGACCCAATCCCACGGCGGTGTGCGAATCGCAGCTCCAAATCACAAGCGTCGACCCCACAGCACAGTGCTGCATTTGGTCTTCCTTTGTTGCTGTGCATATGTGCATGAAATTATGGATAACATGATGGATAGTGTCAATCCCAGATGTGATATATTCTGCTGGGAGCTGGATATCAATATTGAATTAATGCATCTGGATAGGGATGCAAATGGATACAGATATATCCATTTCTCATCCGTCACTGTATTCTGTTTTATACAGATTTTTACATCCGTGTCCTTATCCGTTTTAAAGTGGATTCGAATATGGATATCGTTTTGATATCCGCAGACATCCGTATCCGTATCCGTATATCCGTTTCTGTTTGTAAATATAGTCATAGATTTATTTTTAACCCTATATAACATAATTATCTACCTCCTTTTACCATATTTGTATAATTTTTACGATACAAACACTTAGTAATTTAATATCATGTGTTTTCCATCCAATTCTTATATATTTAAGCGATGTCTATAGAGTATTTCTAGCATTATTCGTGTGCGATCAATATACGTTTTACATCCGTATCCGTTTTTAAGGATATGGTAATATCCGTCGATATCCGTATCCGCATCCGATTCATATTGAAAAACGGATAATGATATAATAATACCTATATCCGTATTCGTATCCGACCGTTTGCATCCCTAATTCTGGGCCCTTACTCTCCTTGGAGCTTCCTAGATTCGGGTTATATATTTCATGCATCTACTTTCATTATGTACAGGTCATGTAGACACGTACACTGCGTGCACGTTCCCATTTGACCGCGGAAATCACGTCAACAACATGGAACTACAGGGACGGATATCGCGGTCGTTAAATAAGGGAATGGATCGCCTGCTGCAATGGGGAGCCATCATACACTGAATACTCATTTGAGCCGCTCGATCTTGATCGAGCGGTTCACGTGATTTTGCACAGTACGGATCCATAAAAAGTGCAAAATCATGTGAACCGCTCGATCAAGATCGAGCGGCTCAAATGGATACTGCAGAATCTACTGGGCTCCCCGTTGCGGCAGATGATCAATTTCCCGTTAAATATTACACGTTAATTGCTTTAACTAAGCAACAATTAGCACAGGCTTAATATATGTCCTATATATATTCACAAAAATAATTTAGATCGAATAGGATTCGTTGTTAAATGTTTGACGTCGAATTATCTACTGACATTTGCCGTGAAACTGCTGAGGACTATATCGAATGCCTCTTTAGGTATCGTTAAGTGGTGAGAATATTGATGTAATTGCTATATAATAGCTAGCAATGAGAATAAAGCTAAATCAATCACTTGCTAGCTAGTCATCGGTTGTGTCAAAAGAAGGATTATGTTCTGGTCTAACTTAAAAGCATGCTTAATTAAACTATGCACTAGTCCAAATGGTAAATAGATTGCATTTGATGAACAGATTCCAAACAAATAGAAACCCATCTGCCCTACCAAACTAAGACAAACGCAACGTGTACGTACTAAGCTTGACCTTGAAGCTAGGGTTCATTTTCAATTAATAGTGACCCTCTCTCCTACACCTATGTGTATGCCCCCTGAAAGGATAGGGGAAATGGATTGAGAACAACCAGCAAAAGGCCAACCTATATTAGATGCCCACCCCCATTCAATTCGATCATCCAAAGTCCAAAGTTCGGGACAAAATTATTCTCCGTGAACAATCTAGTTCCATTAAATGGAATGCGAATCTCACTACCAAATGATTGTATTTGATTGATTTTGCACTCCCTTTCCATATCATCTCATCACCCTCTCTTTATCTTTAGGATTTTTTTTGAGAAGAAAGAGGGTGAAATCCCGAGTTGGAATTCACCGCCAGAAACTATTCATTATAATAATTGATAAGAAGATACATTACCTTAAGGACCAGAAACGATAAAGGGAGAGACAACTTGCTATCACATTTTCCGGATAGAACCTTTGATTTTTGAAAATTACATCATTCCTTCCTCCCCAGATCGTCCAAAGAACCGCAAACGGCAAAGAACAATCATCCGTGGATTTCATCCCCATCCGTCTTATCGACTTCCAGAAATCGGTGAAACCAACATGCTGCACCCATGACGGTCTTTAGGATTTTTATCACTTGTCCCTATGAGAAATTGCAATTTCAGTTATTCCTCTCCTTTTTTGGGAATATCAGTTGTGCTCCCTACTTCTTGTCATTCTATCAATTGTACCCCTCGGGTTAGTTGTCGTCCATCTCCAATAGGGCTGTCAGAAATTTCTCAGGTTCGACATTCGCTCAGATTCGGCTCGCTAAAAGTTCGATTCAGATTCGATTCGAAAATAAACGAACCGAACCAACATGCTCAATGAAATCTGAGCTGCAAGAGGGTAAGTAGCACATGCCCATTTCTGCTTTCTTAGAGCAATCAATATATCAAGATCATCTGTCGTGTCTGAGGACTGTAAATTTCCCTCTTGAGAGGGCACCTGCTCATCCTATCTCAAATCCTGTTGCACAGTCAATTCTGTAGTGCCATCAGTAGAAACAATATGCTCATTACATACCTGAGGTGTACTGGATGACGGGCAAGGCATGTGAGCATGGCGAACAGAGCGAGACCTGTGAGGAAAAACACGAGTCAAAAACTGAACCAAATGAGGAGGAGGAGGAGGTGGTGGTGGAGGTGGTGGAAGAGGAGGAGTTGGTGAAGGACCAACTGTAGGAGATGATGGCATGTATATCTCATCATCAGAGTCAGATGGAGCAAGTTTGTCACCTGTAGGAGAAAAATACATGACAGAATCAAAGAAAGTAATGCCAACACTGACAAAGTATTTTTGTCTTAGTGGATCAAAGCAGCGATACTCCTTTTGGGTAGGAGAGTAGCCTACAAACATACACTTGAAAGCTTTAGGGGAGAGCTTGTCACGCCCTGGAGAGACATCATGAATGAAGGCAAAAGATCCAAACACAAGAGGTGTAATAGAGAAAAGATCCTTCTCAGGAAATGTAATCGAGAAAGGAATCTTTTATCCTAACATGAATGAGGGCGTAGGTTTACCAAATAGCAAGCAGTAAGGACAACATCACCCCAGTAAGCATGAGGAGAATGACTATGTATCAATAATATTCTGGTCACATTAAATAAGTGATGACGTTTGCGCTTGGCAACATCGTTCTCCTGAGAAGTGTAAGCACGTGAGGTTTAGTGAACAACGCCATAGGATCTAAGAAACTCAGAATGTTGTAAGGTACAAAATTCCAAGGCATTATCAGAACAGAGATACCTAACATTAGAAGAAAAATAATATTTAATTCATTAATAAAATACTTAATAATAGATCCATCTTCAGATTTATTCTTCAAAAAAAGAACCAGGAAAGTCTAGAAAAATCATCGACGACTACAAGATAAAAATGATATCCTTGGTGATCAGGAACACGATTAGGACCCCAAATGTATAAATGAAGGAGCTCAAATAACTGAGAACTGATCCGATGCTGATAGGATGGAAAAGAAGAACGGTGATGCTTCCCAAGTTGACATGCCTCACACTGAAAAGAGGATTTCATAGAAATCTGAGGGAGAACATGACACAGCTTCTACAAAGGAAGATATCTAAACCTAAGGTGCCACAAATAAGGAGAGACAGGTCAGTGGGAACACTAGAAACACAAGCATGAGGAGGTTGGACCAGTCTGTAGAGTCCCTGTTGCTCACGACCACATCCAATCACCCTGCTCGTGAGTATGTCCTAAAACACAAGAGACAAGGGGCCAAAAATGACACGACAATGTACATCCTTAGTGATCTGACTAATAGAAAGCAAAGTCATCTGAAAGGAGGGAGCATATAAAACATTCTTTATGTGCATGGATGGTGTCAGATGCACCTCCTCCTGTTCTATAACGGGTAAATGATCACCATTAGCAATGACAAACCATCTGCCATGTGGTGTTGCCCTGTTGGACCTCAACTGTGTTCTGTCTCCACACAAGTGGTGAGAAGCACTAGAATCTATAATCCACTTTATCATGTTTGCATTCGTACTACCAGTAAAGGCCTAGGTGATACCGGAGGATCTCAAAGAGGCTCTATCTGGTGCAGCGGTATCTATAATGGTGGTATCGGCAGTATGAGTCATGATCTCTTGAATACGAGAGACAATATCACCCAGGAGATGATCGGTCTGGGGAGGTGAGGAGTATCAGAAGGTTTGCATGTTACATAATTCTATCTATGGCCTCAAGAAGAGTCCAAGAGCATTGTTCCAAAAGCTCTCAGACTTGATAGAACATCAATGGTTTGTGAGATCAACTATTGATCAATACTTATTCATATAGAAGTTCTAGAGAAATACTATTGTCATTCTTGTTTATGTTGATGACATTATTATTACAGGAGATGATGAGCAGGGAAATCAGAGTGCTAAGGACTTCCTACGTCAACAGTTTGTTACCAAGGACCTTGGACAATTACGTTACTTCCTTGGACGTTTGCCAGGAACCAACGGGATCTTCTGATGACCCAAAGGAAGTATGTTATAGATCTTCTTTCAGAGACAAGTATGTCAGATTGCAGACCTACCACTACTCCACTTGCCCTGAGCATGAAGTTCTATGATAATGATATGGAGGAGGACGACAAGAGGAGATACAGAGAGCTTGTTGGCAAACTACTATATGTAACTATTACCGGGCCTGACATATCATTTGTTGTGAGCAAAGTGAGTCAGTTTATGGAGCAACCCAGACAAGCACATATGGATGTAGTCCATATGATTATGAGATACTTGAAGACTTCACCTGGTACTGGCCTTCTTTTCAGTAGAGGCACATCTCTCTCTCTTACAGCATGTGCAGATGCAGATTATGTTGGGTGTCCAAAGGATAGAAAGTATACATCTGGCTTTGTTGTGTTCATAAGGAATTCTCTTATTTCATGGAAGAGTAAGAAGTAGATGGTGGTTTCCAGATTGAGAGTTGAATCGAAATACAGGGCCATGACACATGCTAGTACAGAGATGATGTGGGTCAGATCCATTCTTATTGACATGACTATTTAAGTGCCTCTTCCCATGCACCTCCAATGTGATAATCAAGCTGCTTTCTTCATTGCAAACAATCCAGCCTTTCACGAGAGGACAAAGCACATAGAGGTGGATTGTCACTACACTCGTAACATGATATAGAAGCGTATTATCACTACTACGCATGTCAGCTCAGGAGACTAGACAACAGATGTACTTACAAAGGCCCTAGCGAGAGGATCTTATCAGGGATGTTGTTCAAAGCCGAGCCTTATTGATATCTACTCTCTAGCATAAGGGAAAGTGTTGAGATATTAACTATCTCTAATATTTTTTGTATGTTTTCTATTTCTACGTTCTTCTTTCTGTAATTTATCCAATAGGTTCTTCTCCTATATCAGAGAATTCTTGGACCTCTCATATTGTATCCTTAATATTTCCCCTCAATATTTGTGATGACATAAGGTGCATTACAGCCCGCCATGGCATAGCTGTGTAGGTCACGTGTACCCAACTTTTGCCGGAGAAGATCTTCCAGTCTCGCCGGCCAATTCCATGTGCTAGCGCGTCAGTTCTATTCTCGTTCTCCAAGTTCTCGCCGCCGAGCCAGTTACGAAAAAATCTTAAGTTTAAGGATCTTTTTGCAAAATATCAAATCACTCCCCCAAAAAAGGTGTATTTCCTTCCCATTAATGCTAGGAAACTTCTCCCCAAGTGGGCCTTGGGATGCAAACCCCCTCTTCTCGAAAGCTCCCACCATTACCATCATTATCAATATCATATTAGTTTTGCAAACAATCAAAGTGTTCGCCGTCCATTATCATATGATATCAATGATACGTCGATCACCCCCACTACCCCCTATATATAATAGTGGCCACTGCCATTGTGAGGATAGAAGGAAGGTCGAGAGAAAGAAGAGAGAGAGAACCACACACGCAGAGGTGATGTTGAACGTAGAGAGCAAGCTAAGGGTGAGGGAGTTCAGTTTTGCGAGCGACCGCCACACTGTCGAGGAGATGGAGATCCTCTGCGACCTCGGTCCTTCCACAACAGACGACAGAGCTTCAAAGAAGAAGAAGAAGAAGAAGTCGCAATCCTCGTTGCTCATCGACCACATGGGTGATCCCTTGTCGAGGGTTCGCAACTTCCCCGAACACCTCATGTTGGTACGTAACTGTAACTTCATCGATTCGTTAGTCGTCGAGATTCTATATATGTATATATCTTTATTTCGAAGGTGGCGGAATACGGAGAAGAGGATGAGAGGAAAATCGTGGGGGTCATCAGATGTTGCTTGAAGAACGTCACGCGTGGGAGGATCGACAAATCGGCTCGATCTCATACCAGGATCGCATATATTCTTGGGCTACGCGTATTACCCACGCACAGGTGATTCAACAATGACAGTCCTTCGTAGAACAAATACATTACAGGCTGACGGTCGTGAACCATTTGTTAATCCCATTTATTTCTAATCTAGTTTAGTATTTAGGTCTTCCATGACGCGAGCTACGTGGTTGTTATTGTTTCTCTTCTTTGTCTGCTTGGAGCTCCGGTGAGCTCATGTGACTGTGTGTGAAAGCTGAGAGAGAAAATAAACAAAAGATGACACGTAGACTTTGAGTGGTTATGGGGTCATAAGTCAAACCCATCTATTAGCTTTGTACGCTCGTGGAATTTTAAAAGTATAGTATGTGTACTTTAAGGAAACTATGGTCGGCCATAAGCGTACTTATACACGTATATTTGATTGTATAAGCACCTCACTGTCCGTGCACATTAAGCAACATGGCATTTTGCTATTGCCCAGACGTCTCATCTCGTTAGGTGATCTATAAATATATTGCGAGCAATAATAAAAATAATATATTTAGCGTCACAATTGAAAAAAAATCATTTTAATGCCCAAAGACATGTATGGGAAAAAAATCTTAAGGTCGGCAGTAATTGGGCGCATGGTAGCGATTTCCGCCTTTGCGAGCTAAAATGCGCCTCTTGACCTATTGCGTCAATAGTCAACGATTAATGGACGTCATCTTGACAGTCAGTTTCAAAATAGTCAACGTGAGATGAGGATATATGATTTGATTGTCTTGATTTCATGAGAAATACTTTGAATTTTGGTGTTCTCAATCTTTCAAATTTCAACTATAAGAAATGTTGTTTTTTCTTAGAAGAGTTTGTGATTTTTCAATGGAATGGATTTAATGTCACAGGAGGCTAGGCATTGCAACGAGGTTGGTCGAGAAGGCGGAGGAGTGGTGCAAGCACGGCGGAGCGGAGTATGCGTACATGGCGACCGACCAGGCGAACCTAGCCTCCATAAACCTTTTTACGCACAAGTTATCCTACTCTCCTTTCCGCTCTCCCTCCGTCCTCGTCCACCCCGTCCACGCGCACCACCAACCCCTCTCTCGCTTCGTCACCATCCTTCGCCTCCCTCCACCCCTCGCCGCCTCCATCTACTCCCACCTCTTCTCCTCCGCGGCCGAGTTCTTCCCTAAAGACATCGCCTCCATCCTCTCCAATCCACTCACACTCGGCACCTTCCTCGCCGTCCCTCGCTCCACCTCCGCTGGCATTGTTGCATCCACCAGCCTTCCCTCTAACTTCGCCATCATGAGCATATGGAACACCAAGGAAGTTTATCGGATGCAGGTACTCACATATCTATATACGTATCTACATAGTTATTAATGTTTTCAACTAAATACAGATTTATACACACTGCATATATTCATTTATACATAATTTGTATATCAATTATGTATAAATAAATATACATAAACCTTAAACCCTAAACCTAAATATGTTTATATTTATATCTTATGTCCATATCTTCCTTTCACCCAAAATCTATAAATATATAAAATATATTTGTTATGTATAATAAACTAACGTATTTATATACATACATACATATATTTGTATTTATTTTGACGTGAGACTATCATGCCTCAGGTGAAGGGTTTATCGGCGACGATTCGGACGGTACTACGCTGGGTTCGGGCGGCGGACGAGCGGATGCCATGGATGCGGATACCGTCGGTGCCGGACATGTTCAGCCGTCCCCTAGGATATTACTTCATGTACGGCATGCACATGGAGGGGAAGCGAGGAGGGGAGCTGATGCGAGGCCTGTGCAGGCTAGCGCACAACATGGCCGCGGACGACCGCGACTGCGCCGCGGTCGTCGCGGAATTGGGGAAGGCGGATCCAGTTTGGACTGCGGTGCCGCATTGGCGGCGGTTCTCATGGGACGAGGACATGTGGTGCATGAAGAGGCTCGACAGCGGCGTTGGTGGCGGCGGCGATGACTGGGTGACATCACAGCCGGGAAGTGACGTCATTTTTGTAGACCCCAGGGAGGTCTGATCCAGCGGCTTTGGTGAATTAGAGCCGTCAGATCTCGATCCACCGGTGGTGGAAGTTTTGGCCTTTGACCTTTTTTGTGGGTGTATAAATGTGAGGCGGTAGGAATATGTAGTTGGAAAAGAAATGGAAAATAATGTAAATTATTGTATTTTAAAGTGGCTGTTATTGACTCACTTAAATTAATCCATGAACTTAATTATTGACAACATGCATCTATCGGGAATAGGAAATTATGCCGACAGGAAGCGGCATGAAAACTGATGTTAATACCTCTCATCAAAAAAATATAATGTGGAATCATCGGATTACAATCCAACAATCAAATATCAATGATATTATGAAGGATGATTAGATGACATTAATCATCGGATTACAATTCATGTGGCTATGTCTGCATCCGTCGTCGATTTATTAGTACAACTATGAACTATATATTATTTTCTCACATTCTATCATTTCTATTTAACAAAAATAAACTATATCTTCGCTCTCTGTTCGACTCCGTTCTTTTATTTTTTTTAGAAGGTTGAGATTTGGAGTGGAAGTGGTATTATCTCCATATAATTATGTAAACCTATAGGATTTTCGAAATATTTTTCTTTGTTTGATTGAAATTAAAATGAGTTTAAATCTTCTTCTTATCGGGATTTTGAAATAATGCCGAAGTTTTTTCCCTTCATTGGTAAATGGTGGGGGTACTATTACCATAATTTTTTAAAACAATTGAGACATGATTTATTTTCTGTTGACTATTTAATACATTAATGAGAAAATGCATAAAAATAAAATATAATTTTTAATTATGAAAATTGAAGGAAATATAATAAAGTTGGGAAATACCACCTACAATTAAAATGATAGGTCAAATGGAAAAAGAATAATTTACTTTACTTTCTATTATTTTTGTAAAGCACTATGGTACTAAGGTGCTTAAATTTATTTTGTCCTTAAATATCTTAAATTGTGACATAAAACTTAGTTTAATGCTTTGATAACTTGAATTGTGATGTACTTTATTTTGAGAGTTTGTTAAGTAATTGCATTACAAATAATGGTTTTGGTTGGCGGAGAACAACTTAACTTTTGTGTGTGCAATTATATGCTGCACCCATGAAAACTATGCTGAAGTAAATATAGTAGTGAAAACAACATCAAATAATATATGTTTTTCATTTCCATAAAATTTTAACATTAATAGTTTCGATATGCGAATTGTCTACTTTTTATTTAAAAGTTTATAAGGTGAAACATAGTAAGTATGATCACTTACATTGAGAAGGATATAGCAGAAGAAGTCATCGTAGAAGAAGTTATTGATGATTTCTACAAGATGAAAAATTGTTGACTGCAGCTTCAATAAATTATGTATGTTTCTCTTTTACTTTATTAATCACTTTAAGCATGTACAATAATAGTAGTATCTTTTATATCTATATATATATATATTTATTGATTAAATGTTGGCCCTACCTATGCAAATTTTCTGACTCCACCTCTGAAGTTAGATATGATATATAAAGTTAACTTATATGATATTAGGTGATATCTAGGTGGATGTTAAAAACTGTGAGGTTAGTAACTTTTAATATGAGTTCAAACAATATATCAAATTATAATAGTTTCAGGTGTGGGTGTAGTATGACCAAAATAAGATCTAATTCCTATGCATTTAAATATTCTAAGAAAGTGAAATATTAATAGAATTACATGAAAATTCAAACCACATTTTGATCATTCAGAAGTACAATCTAAAAATACTGTCAAGATTGGAACTATTTAAGTAAAAGAATGAAAATATCATATTACAAATCTTGGTCCATTCCTCGCCGCCTCAAAGAGATGGATCTATTAATGCTCTATAGTCTACTACCATCGAGACATCCTCTCTTGTCGTTATACCACAACTTGACTTCTAATGGGTTTCCTTCATCAAATCCATTGCGAGAGTTGGCAACACCTTTGTTTTAGAGCTCTGAGAGCTTGTGACAAAAGCCTCATCGAGCACACCTAGAGTCATCGAGAGGTGGATGAGTCCTTTGTTTGTCGATCGAGTCGTTGCTCCTGTCAGTCCGAGCCTCCATGTGCTTGGAAACAACCGAGCCTCCATGTGCTTGGAAACAACTTCCACGCCAGTCAGGTCTTGAGGCGATCACTTGAACTTCCTTAGAGATCTGTGACATTCTACTACGTGGATCCTTTCATTTCGATTCCTTCTTCAATTTCGTAGATATCGTCACCCTCTATCTTCCACATCAATTTATTTTGACTTTCATTCTTGTTCGATCCATCAATTTCTACATTTTCACACTTCTATCTGAATCCAATTAGTGTCGAATTCATCCTCAAGTTCTCCATGCTCTAATCATATCTAATTCTCATCTTCCCCTCATTAGGTTGAGGATTAGATCATCACACTTGAGTCTATTCTTTTATATATGATTTTTATCAAGATGAAGCTCTCATGCTCCAAGCTTTATTTGATATTTTAATTAGGACCCAAATGACCTTTATTTCATAGCTATTTGCATTGTTTTGAATTTGATATTTCATTGATCACAACCATCCCAATTTCCAAGGTGAATCAAGGCTAATTTCATTTTGTTGATGATTGGTCGAAGAACACAACATAGCACTCGTGATACCTCTTGATTTTCCCATAGGTAGTATTGTATTTAACTTAACTTGTAGTTCATAAAACAAGTAACTTAAATATCATCCCAATGACAAAATTAATATAATGAGTGTTGCATAAGTATGCATATTTTGATAATAACAAAACACGACTCATAAGGTAGTCGTTAGGCCATGGTGACCAAGGATTGAGCTGAAGAATGCTCAAGCTTAAGGAAGAAGATGAAGATCAAAATCAACCTCATGCTTAAGGATGGATCTCTATTTCAAGAAGAGGAATCGTGCTCAAAAGGCTAAGGAGACTCGAGAAAATCAAGACAAGGACTTTGAACCAAGAAGATCGAGTTTCGATCGTTGTCTTAAGTCATGTTATCTTAGTCTTTTATAGCAATAAGTAAAAAACTCAATGCATCACCCTTCTACACGCTTAAATTTTTCCTGAACCTTGGATCATTTGACTAATCTCGATTATGGTCGACTAATTGGCATGTTATCTAGCTATTTTCTCCACGAGTCAACTACTTGTTGGTCGAAATGAGGTGGCATAGTAAAAATGGCATTATTAGTCAACTAACTCATTTCTTTCGTGGACTAATTGTTTCGACCTACTGCCTTTCACTTGACAAACTCGGTTTATTAGTCAACTACTTTTTGACGTGGGTACTCATTTTGAATGGCATCACCTAACCTAATTATCACATCCTTTCACTCCAAATGACTTTTGGCTCCCTTATACAGCCATTTTAAGTGGATCCTAAAAGGGAAACCTTTCCTTCTCATTCCATCTCAAGTTATATGTTAATCACTCATTTACTCGCATCCTTCTGGTGCTAAAAGAAGCGAGTTTCTCTCATCATGCTCATACCCAATCTTTTGTGAGAGAGTTTTTTATATTCATTCTATTATGCAATACTTTCAAGCTCTCTCAAGTTCCAATGTTCATTTTGCGAGCATGATCCTTCCTTTATGAGATCAATTTTTATTTATCCCACATAAAATTGCATACATATGTATGCATCATCCTAATGCGTGAGCCTTATCGTGTGATGGACATGTTAGGGAATATCGAATTCCTGATATGTCTATCTTTAGTCAAGAAATGAACGATTTTTGACATGCGTCTACAATTGTAACTTCACCTCGATTCTCGTGCTATCGAAGCTTTTAGCGTGAGAATCGAGGTGGAGTTACAAAATCTTCTTATAGATGTGAGTGTTGGTGATATAAGGTTTTCCCAAAAGGTGGGTGGAATTGGTAGAGTTCTCATTTTCTCGTGCTACAAGCCTCGAGGAAAATGACATATAATACTAAATTTTTTATATTCTATAGTTGTTGTGCTTTCACTGAGCACCATACTTTTAATTTGAATTGTTCATTGTTATTCATTTAGATGTTCTTTTCGAAAAATGTCGAATATGTAGCGTAAATGAGAGATATGTGGTAATCATGGTAAGAATGATAATATATTACTATATCATTTGTTGTTATATATATATGTATATGTATATAATGATGATAGTATTTATTGCAAAATTATTTTTTATACTTGAAATCAATTATGAATGTCATATCTGCTTGTTACATCCTTCTTGATGGTTTGCATAACAATGCTTATTTGTCATTATTTTTAAAAAAATTTAATTAATCATTGTTAAATTTTCTACTAATGACAGATCTTTGCTGCCCATATCCCTCAATGAAACAAACACTTATTTGAAAAAAAAAGATATGGATGTCGGTAGCAATCGTGTTTGATGTATAACCACATCTCGTACAAATAATCAATTGAATTCTTACCAATAATCAATTGAGAATATCGAGACCTAATCAATGAATGGATAAGTCGAATATCAAGTGGGGGATGTTTCTTGTAAGAAACAATTTTCTCGGAAATCTAAATTAACTGGAGATTAGTTTATTGGTTAAACTTTATCTCCAACTTGAGGGCATGCACCAATAATCGATTGTGTTGGACTTTTGCAGAGCACAATGCTTAATCATTCGCTCTCGTTCGCTGATCCCTATACTTGCAATCGTATTGGTAATGCTGCAGATTTCTCGTTTTACGTTAATCACGATTAGATTGGACTTTGGACACATCATGTGCATGAAATCAATGGGTTTGCAGAAACTACGAGCTTCGGTTCAGTATCTTTTCTGCATTTTTTTAGATCTTTAAGTGTTATATGCCGTTAATTATGACTATATGTTATGTAAGAACCTATTTGAAGAACCATGTTTTTGTACCATCGACAAGGACGGACGAAGCCGGCTGTTTATTATAGAGGTCTCGTCAGGGTTAGAGTTCTTTGTATCCTCTATATTCTATCCTCACCATATATAGTAAAAACATCGCAATCATTTAAGGACGTTGCCCCGCTAGAGATGATTCTTGTAAACCGTGTGTCCCTGATTTGCTTGGTTGTGTTTGTGCTTGTTTGTTTTCGTTACTTGCAACATTAATAGCAATGCGATACAGATAGTCATGATTCATGATTGTTAAGAATGGATTCGACGAATTATTTTGTGTTCAGGAAAAATAACATAAAGTAAAACAGTGGTTCTCAGGTTACATGATTACATGGAAATTACCAATCGAAACCTTCGTGTCAGTAAATTACACGGATTTACGAGGTTCATTCGGATCAAGGCATGTGATTGTACCTTGACAAAGGGAATCGCGAAGGGAAGATCAAGCTGACTGATAGATTAGAATTCAAAGCATCTTTAACATCTTCAGCATCGAAAATTAAATCGATCAAACATCGATAAACTATAATGTCAGATCGGACCGGATCTATTAGCTACATACGAATGTTCACTTGATCCACAAAAATTAGAGTCCATGTCCAACCCAATAACCTTCGGGTTGGGCTTGGCCTACCTCGAAAAAATCAAGCTAGCTACTAGGAAGCTCGGCCCGACTATTTAGCTCGTGCTATTGAACATTACATAATAATATATCACAAATTTAAAAAAAATAAAAATAAGTGTTTATGTAATTTTTTAAAAAAAGAATACGTTATCATTTTCCATTGAAATATTTTATTGGGATGTTTACACCCATAACCCTGAGTAATCTCGTAATTACCCCAAGAACCCTGCGCAAGCACGAATTACACCCAGAACCCCGAATAATGTTTAACCCTTACATTACATAACCCTGAGTCAACTTCCGTCTTAATTCTCCGTTAACTTTGACGGAAAAAGTTATATGTTGACAATTTTACCCTTCAAGACACATTATATTTATAATGTTATGCCATAAGAGATATGAGGGAGGTAGAGGAAGTTTCTCCTGCAAGAACCCCGATCCCGTCAAATTCCTCCAGCCCCACCCCACCTGCAAGAGCCCCCCGCCTCCAACATCACCATGGAAGTCCCCACTACCTGCCTGCCCCGTCCCCCCCCCCCCCCCCCGCCAGCGCACCAGCAAGCCCGCCTCCTCCCCTGCGCCGCCCAACCTGCGGGCTCGCTCCCTCCTCCGCGCCCGACACCTGCGGGCTCGCCCCCCTCCCCCGCGCCCTGCACCTGCGGGCTCACCCCCTCTCCCGCGCCCCGGCACCTGCGGGCTCGCCCCTCTCCCCCGCGCCCGGCACCTGCGGGCTCGCCCCCCTCCCCCGCGCCCGGCACCTGCCGGCTCGGCCCCGTCCCCCGCGCCTCGCACCTGCGGGATGGCCCCCTCCCCCGCGCCCCGGCACCTGCGGGATCGCCCCCTCCCCCGCGCCCCTGCACCTGCGAGCTCGCGCCCCTTCTCCGCACCGCTGCACCTGCGAGCTCTCCCCCCTCCCCGAGCCCCGGCACCTGCGGGCTCGCCCCTCTCCGCGTCGCCGCACCTGCGAGCTCGCCCCCTCCTTTCGCTCCTTCCCCCACTCCGCCGCAACTGCGAGCCACACCCCTTTCCCTGTCGTCAGCCTCTCTGCAAGAGTCCCTCTCTCCAATTCGTACTGGAACCTGCAAGTTTTTCTTTTTTCCTTTTTTTTTACTTTTCATTAATCTTAGCCGTTGGATAGTGTATTGGTTAGATTAACTCACTCATATGGTTGAGTTAACGAAGAAAACTAACGGAAGGTTATGAATGTAAAACGGAGTGGTTATTCAGGGTTCTGGGTGTAATTCGTGATTATAGAGGGTATCCGGGGTAATTACGATGTTACTCAGGGTTATGGGTGTAAATGTCCCTATTTTATTTTACAAAGAAGATAAAATGTCTATCAAAATTTACATAATATTAAATTTTTCAAAATTATATTAATTGGACTGTTCATGAATTTGTTACTCTAAATCAGATTCATTCCAAAAAAATCATGAAAAATCTGCATTTCATTGTGTCTCAACTACTGACCATAAACGATTTAAAAAATACATGTACATCTTAAATTTGCTAAAATAATACAAAAATAACTAGATTTTCAAATGGTTCCTTAAATATTTAAAATATCATTGTACTTCGTTAAGAAAGATAACATCCATTTAAGAGGAGTTTTGGATTTATAGAAATATTAACATGCGGATTTGCCTGGTATCAAATAGACCCCCACTCAAGGTACTCATTTTTTGAAATATAAAATTAATACTACTGAAAACATTACGTTGGCTTACTCCACTTTGGGTGGGTTACCCCCCAAAACCTATATTCTTAACCCACTAGTAGGTCAACTCTCTCTCTCTCCACTAAAAAATTTATATTATACTATCATATAATCTAAAAATCATAAAATACTCAACCTCTACTCACTGTTCCAAACTTCAATACAATCACATCACAACAACTACCCACTTTTTAAAATTCCAATACAATCATATCATAATAACTAGTCACTTTTTCAAATTTCAATACAATCACATCACACAAATCCTCACAACCCTTAACCCACCAACCAAACACACTAACACAAAAACGGGTTATCCACCCCCGGATAACCCACCAACCAAACGTACCCCTAGGTGTCGTTCGGCACAAGGGTTACCCGCGGGTTAGGGGGGTTTACCCCCCTTAACCCACATCCCTCTCTCTCCACGTGGGCCTCACTTTATTCCTTTTTTAAAAAATTAAATAAATCAATTTTACATCATCAACCCTATTAAAAAATAATAAATTATACCATCATATCATATAAAATTTATAGACTACTCCACTTTTTTTCACTTTTCCAAACTTCAATACAATCACAACACAATAACCACTCACTTTTTCAAACTTCAATACAATCATATCACCCCAAACCCACTTCTAACCCACCCCCAGTTTAACCCTCTATCCAAACATCAAAATCCAAAAACGGGTTATCCTCTACCAGTTTAACCCGCCTTAACCCGCCAACCGAACACACACTTAGAGTGTGTTCGGTTTACCGCCCAAAACCCATATCCCTAACATATTTGTGGGGCCCACTATCTTTTCATAAAAAAATATTATACCCTCATATCATCTGAAAATCATAAAATACTCATATCATAATAACTACACACTTTTTTCAAATTCCAATACAATCGCATCATAGAAACCCTCCCAACCCTTAACCCACCGATCAAACACACAAACACAAAACCGGGTTATCCACCCCTGGATAACCCACGAACAAATTCCAATACAATCCGTGGATTATCCTGGGGTGGATAACCCGGTTTTGTGTTTGGTCGGTGGGTTAAGGGTTGGGAGGGTTTCTGTAATGCGATTGTATTGGAATTTGAAAAAGTGTATAGTTATTAAGATATGATTGTATTGGAATTTTAAAAAGTGGGTAGTTGTTGTGATGTGATTGTATTGAAGTTTGGAATAATGAGTAGAAGTTGAGTATTTTATGATTTTCAGAAGATATGATGGTATAATATATAACTTTTTTGATGGGAAGGAAGTGGGCCCCACTAGTGGGTTAAAAATGGGGGTTTTAGGGGATTACCCACTCAAAGTGGGGTAACCCCCAACTGAACGGGTACTTAGGGTAATGGAACCATCTTGATTTCATTAGAAAGAATAACGCTCAATACTGCGGTTTTCGTTCATAGCATAGTTGAGATCCCAAATATATTTTCGAATAATTACACAAAAGTTCTAAACTTACACCAAATTTAAATGCCGAACTTCAAAGTGGTACTCGATACTTAAAATTTGTCGACTTGGCTCAGGATCAATGAGATCTAAGCTAGAAAGACAAAATCAACAACTAAAAATAAACACCGGAATAATGGGTCAATTTTCCGTCCAACGTGGTTTCTAAGAGTGCATCTATTCTTATCTACATCTCATTATCTCACCTTATTCTACCCTTATTCCTATCTTTACTTCACCTTACCTACCTTTATTCCACTTTATTCTTCTTTGAACAGAGAATATACCTTTATTCTCTTTATTCATGCTTGTTCCCGAATGGAACGTCTCGTAAATGTCTATAATCACCCTACTGGAAGAAATCTTGAAGATCGAGTACAAGACTTTTGCTTTTTAAAGTTCAAGTAGGACATTGACATTAGGTGCATATATACTGCAGGGTTTCTATGTATTTTGGCATAGGATTTTTCACACATGTGCTCCTATGAGATTCTACGATTATCGTTGTATTATGCATTTTTTGCATTAACACTTGTGCCCGTGTATTTTTACAAAGTTCACAATACTATACTTCTATAATTACATGTATGTTCATGTTTTACCTTAACATAAGGGTGTAGGCTTAGACCACTGCATGGGAGGATATTGCGGAAGTACAAACACAACTTCTTCGGAATCCCGACGACCAAAGAAAGACACCATTCACCGCAGTATGTTGTGAAAGAATCACATTGGGTTGATGTACTTTAACCTAGTCTCCATGACATAGTATAATGTAGATATTAAGAATGCAAGGTGCAGGATTGATGACGTAATGAACTCTCTAGGATTGATGACGAATATACTCTTGTTTAAAAGTTGGAACCCAACCTCATTCCCTTCTTCTCTCCTATCCGACAAGGGCATGTTCATCGTAATCCCCACATTTTCTATTTCCTAAACGGCTCAGGGACCTGAATCGTTACAATTTGAAGATAATGACACATTCTGAGATCTGACCCATAGATGGGGACTCAAATTGTAAATTATCCTAAAAAGTAATTATCTGAATGGAGGTCGTAGGAGTCTTGATTTGCATGAATTTAAATGACATAAGATAAAGATATAATCATGAAACTCACAAATTCAATTTTATAAAAAAAAAAAAAAAATAAAATGGAGGAGGCCAAGTTAGATACTAAAGACAGCCTCGTTTTTCCTGTAATAAAACATATATTTGTATATGTCCGTATTCATCCCTAAAAAAAACTGAGAAAGCTTTGTGGACATAAGGGCCCACGGGCCAGTACCACGGGCTTACAGATTCGCAAAGATTTAGAATGGAAAATCCAGCTGTTGACGGGCCTGCCAAAATCCAGCCCAAAAACTCCCAGATTTAAACAGAAGAAACAAAAATGATTCCAGCCAGGATCTTCAGTTACAAGGCTGATCCAGCACACGAATAATCGACACTCAAGCGATGAAATACAATGTCCAAGTCGAATTTTCGCGTACTTGGATTCGGAACATCGAAGAACCTATCGCACAAACCCGCGAAAACAAGGCAACTTATAACACAATGAGCACATGGACTTACTAGTTGCTGCTAAACTACATCAAACTGTTTCCAAAATACACTGTAATCGACGGTTAAGGATGCGGTTTTCTCGACTCATAAACCGAGCCCGATCCTGTAAGTCAGGTGATCAACTGAGCCGAATCAAAAAGATGTCGAAAAGAGAATTAACAATGAGTTAACATTAACAAACAGTTTGAGCCTCTCTACCTATCCCAAACTTGAACACATCAGAGCAACTCCTGTACATCCCTCCGAGGCTTTGTTCACGAGATCGAGTACCTCCTGCGGGTCGACGACGAGCCCGACGACTTCGTATCCGCGAGGTTGATCGATGTCGGGGGACTCTGCGAGCTGCCAGACGTCTCGGAGTTCCGCTGCACCATGTCCAGCGTCTTTCCTAGGAGGAATTTGTCAAGAACTCTCCTCGACCGGGATTGCAGCAACAGGAACTTCCTTCCCGGTGTCTTGCTGCCAGAATCCTTCACTGTGTTTTCTTCCACTGTGTGCTTGACTGTATCGAGCTGCTTCTTTGTCGACTTACATCGATCAATAGCTGGGGGTTCATCACGGTCATTGCGGATGGAAGCCGCCCTTGCTACCTCGAAGTAGAGCACTCGAACGACGACTCGGAGCGGGAGCCGTTCGTTCTGGATGGCATGAGAGCACGCCTCTGGCGAGAGTTTGCGCACATCGATCAGACCGCAGATTTCCTTCTTCTCTTCCTTGGACAGTTCAGAGTGCTCCTGAATGCATCACATTGCGAGAAAGATGACCATTACGGTTGCGCGAAAAGCCGACTTCGATGATCCATACCGGCATTCGTGTTATCACAGAGAATTACGCAAACAGAGTGAATATACCTGAATGTAGACGTCTATAGCAGCGTACAATCGATCATGAACCGGACGAGCAGCATCGGGCAGCGACCGCGAGAGCCGGATGAAGACGGACAGCTTCAGATTGACATCGTGTGCGATCTCAGCGAGATACCCGTCGATCAGCTTCCCTAACACCAGCATCGACGCGCTTCCCAGGACCAATTCATTACCGCATTTCGCATTGTATCCGTGACAATCTTTCCGGTCCTGCATCAGGAATCTGCTTACTATGCTCTGCACCAAGCCCACGTCGTAGACAGTGGTCGCCGGCGGTCTCCCAGGAATCAAGAGATCCTTCAGCGAGGCCTCGTCCAATTGCGCACTGATGCGGTTGATCAGCTCTTCTTTCGACGGGCCATCGATCCCGATCAGCGTAACCACTTTCAGCAGCTTGAGTAGAAAACCGCAAGCGCGCTCGGGGCCTTTCTCCGACGGCAGCAACTTCACGATGATCTCCACCATGGACCGGTTCTTATGCGTGTTGCCGTCGGCGACCAAAACGTCCACAGAATTCGGAAGCCACTTCATAGAGTAAGCACGAAGAGCATCCCATATCACTTCCTTTGGCATCGCGGCTTTGGATTTGATCGCGACGACAGCACGCTTGTAGAGATCGATCTCCAGTTCACACAGATCATCAATCCACCAGTCCCTCGGGACAGTGAGCTGCGCCTTCAGCTGAGACCTCTCTTCCAGCTGTTGCTTCTTGTTGTAAGTATAAGACCAATGTACGTCGGACGGATCGACGGATGTCTTCGACGCGATGGAGTCCACACATCTACCGACGATCTTGAGCTCGTCGGCCAAAGGCATGAACAGCTTCGTGGTTTGTAGGACGATGATCGAGTCCTTCCAGCTGCGGAAGACGCTGGAGTTGAGGAAGACTTCGATCTTGTAGATGAGGTTCCCCTTCTCGGCGTCCTCGGCCATGTCGAGATACTCCGCAGCGCATCGGGCAGCGACCACGTTGTAGGCATTGAGAGTGACCGTCATTCCATAGCAGAACTTTGCGCACAATTCGAACGTCTTCGGTCCTCCGGGGACGTCGTCGATGCGGATCTCGTCGGTCCGCTCCTCGTTGGCCCGGAGGATCAGCTTGTGCAGTGTGTTGCTCTTCGAAAGGAGAGGGAACTGCATCAAATCATACACATATTTCTCTTAATAAAATCTCAATTAGATTTAAGAACAACATTCGTATGTTACTGAAAACAACAGTAATATGTCGGAATTCTTAGAACATTTGAAACATTCCAACTAATCCTCCAGATGAACAGTTTTCTGACCAAAAAAACAGATTTCTGAACAAATCCTGATGCATACTGAGGGAGGACTGCAAATTTCAGTGTTTACTAATAATTTCCTATCAAAATCATAATTTGACGATGAACACGACATCGCTATGTCAATCATGCTAAAAACTGCAGGTGGATGTAATTTTTTGCGGCAAATGATATGAAGATTGCAGTGAGAATCAACGGAACCTTATGAAGATAGAACTTGACTTCACCCACATTCACGATGATGTCAGGCGCGAGCTCGGACGCGATGTACCTGCGTCGAAAAAACCATTAGAACACCACTAAATAAAATTCCAAATATTACCCCCCTGCAGCAAAAGATCTCCACGAACATAATTAAGACCGAAATCGATCAGCAACAGAAAAAAAAGGACGAAAAACGAACAAAAAACACAAAATTTTAGAAATAAAGTGATAAAAACAGCAGCAGCAACATGCAAGCACGCACAAAATGGATCAAACAAAAGGCTTCCTTTTTACCCTGAAATCCGAATATCCATCACTACTGAAAGATTAGAACTTTGGAGAGAGAAATCTAAGATACATTATCATGTGAAAGATAGGAAAAAAAAGAAGGAAGAACAGAAGCAACCGAACCTGACATTGTTCCCCTCTGCCTCGAACACATCAGGCTTCGATCCCAACTTCATGTACTTCATCTCCCCTGCCACTAACAACAAGAACAAGTAAAGATCCAATCTTTAGAACTACGCACAATACAAGGATCCAATCTTTACCTCCTCCACCTCTGTCTCTCTCTCTCTCTCTCCTCTCTGTTGTTGTGAGGAGGGGAAAGGGGTCGCTTGTGGGTTATGTGCTGCTGTCCCTCTCTCTCTCTCTCTCCCTCTCTCTCTCTCTAACCAGTTGTTGGAGCTATGGCTTGAGGTGCCAGAAAAGGGGTAGGCAAGTTTGATGACAAGGGGGCTTCGGGTTCGCGTGTGATGGTGCTCATGATGATACGAAGGGCAGAGGGAGATCCTCGCAGAGACCCATATGAGGTATTAATCTATTGGCTACCACTTTCTTTTGCTGTTTTGTTTGTTTATATTTATATTGGCTTCTCGGGAGGAGGCAATTAATACGCTGTCTTCTCGCCGCCTTTTCTTACGTCTGAGAGAGAGAGGAACGGGGTCGGCGGAGGCCATTGGTGATGTAAGAAAAGGAGAAAGCTTTGAGTCTTGGAACAGAGCATTGAAGGGGAGTAGGGAGAGAATGGATATTAACTATTGAAAATTGATTAAAAATGTATATGTGGGTTAAGATGGGTTATGCTCGCAGCAGAGGATAATTTATTTTTATGATTTGGTACGTGGATAAAGGGTTAAATTGGGGGTAGTTTTGTTGTGGGTTTGTTGTGATATGATTGTAATTAAGTTTGGAAAAGTGAATAGTTATTGTGATATAATTGTATTGAAGTTTGGAAAGTAAGTAGAGGTTGAGTAGTTTATAATTTTTATATGATATGATGGCATAATATATTATTTTTTGATGGAGTGATAAAAGAAAATTAATTTATTTAATGTATTAAAAAAGAAAAGATATGGGGCCTACATTGGAGAGAGAAAGGATGGGTTAAGGGAGGTAAACTGTAACACCCCAACCCAAACATAGTACCACATGGAAAACTCACAAAGTGTGGGTGTGGTTTATAAGTGGTGGGGATTACTACTTGACAACTTGGGCTTAAGCATTTTGGGTGGTTGTTAACGGGTCCAATTGGGCCCTTACCCAACAAGTTGTCAGGGCCAGTTTTCCTCGATAACGGACCGGGGACCTAAGCCCGGGACGTTACATAAACCCCCCTAGCCGAGCATGACCTAAGTATATTGTAATTACTTATTCCCAAATAGAGAACTATTTATTGAAATAATTTATCTTCATTCCTTGTGATGAAGGTGAAGAGCAGAGGGGACTCTTCTTCATATGTATTCTCACAACATATACCTATGAGGGATAGGTGTTTGGTATCCTTTAAGGGTCCGTTCGGTAGGAGAATAAGTAGGAATAAGGATGGAGAATAAGGGGAATAATGGTCTATTCTCCGTTCGGCTGGAGGATAAGAATAAGGAGAATAAGGTGAAATAAATGTAGGTAAGGTGGGATAAAGATAGGAATAAGAGTGAAATAAGATGAAATAATGGGGAATAGTCGTACCACGGGTAAGCGTGTTGGGGACTTATTCCCCTTATTCCATTCCTCCTTATACCCCAAACCCTTAAATGAATGCCTTGAAGAGAAATTGCGGTGATCGTGAATCTTATGAGGTGGCTTTATAGGATGTTGATAAAAAATAATGGATAAAGGCCATGAAAGATGAGATAAAGTCCCTTCATGACGACCACATTGCTTAACTTGTGAAATTGCCCAAAGGCAAGATGGCATTGAGGAACAAGTGGATTTCAGAGTGAAACACGAAGGACTCATAACCTAGATATAAAGATAGTTTGATTGTAAAAAGATACAATTAGATGAAGAGAGTTGACTTCAAGGAGATATTTTCTCTTGTGGTTGAGACGTGTTCTATCAAAGTTGTTCTTAGCTTAACAGCAAGCTTTAATTTTGATGATGAGCATTTGGATAGAAAGACATCTTTTCTCTGTGGTGATCTTGAGGACGAAATGTGCATGATGCTACTTGAAGGCTTTGCGATCCATGGCATCAAATCTCATCGAAAATTGATTGAATTTTATTTTTGACAAGGGAACAAAATTCGATTGAAATGGTCGATATTGAAGCCATTAGGGTTGCCAATAGACGGGTTGGTGAACAAAATGGTCGAAATTTCATACGAAATTTTGTTTCATATGGTCACTGATATGGTGATCGAAATCGATATTTAAGTCCTTGGTGCAGTTAAAATAAAGGAAGATCAAGTTTGGAAATCCATTAAGGCATTTATAGGGGAGCATGGCTACTCTAAGACTACTCATATCATTGTGCTTTCACTAGAAAATTCTCAGATGATGGCTATATCATTTTGTTGATTTATTTTTTATGATATACTAATTATTGACATTGATTTTTCGAGAATTTCAAGCTTGAAAATGGAGTTGAGCAAGTTCTCTAATTTGGGACATGTTAGTAGAGTTTAGGTTTAATGATCACTTGTGATAGCAAGGTAAAGAGGTTATAGCTATCAGAAGACAAGTACATCGCGATCTTCATATGTACAAGACAAAAGTCTGCCAGCACCCCTCTTGGAGCATATTTCAGGTTGAGCTCCAGGTATAGTCTGAAGGCCAAAGAATAGAAGAAAGTTATGTCAAGAATTCCCTATACAACAGCTACATGTATCTTCATATATGTCGAGTTTGTACAAAGTTTGGCATTACTCATGCTATTAAAGTTGTTAGTAGATTTATCTCAAATCCAGAGAAAGAACACTGGAAACAGGAAAATGGATTTTGAGCTATCTTCTAGGTCTAGCAACTTCTCTCTTTAGTTTGAAGCATTAAAAACAGTTCTCTTGGGCTATACAGTTTTATATATGATAAGAGATGATGAGAGAAGATCTATATCTGATTACTTAGGGCTCGTTCGGTAGGAGAATAAGCAAGAATAAGGATGGGGAATAAGGGTCTATTCTCCGTTCGACTGGAGGATAAGAATAAGGGGAATAAGGTGAAATAAAGGTAGGTAAGGTGGGATAAAGATAGGAATAAGAGTGAAATAAGATGAAATAATGGGGAATAGTCGTACCACGGGAAAGCGTGTTGGGGGCTTATTTCCCTTGTTCCATTCCCCCTTATCCTCCAAACGAACACCCCCTTAATGTCTTTGACAGGCAGAACAATTTCTTGACACAATCATAACGATGCAAGAAAAATTAGTACAACTAATATTACAAATAAAGAAATAGCATAAGTAATATTTATTACATAACGTAAGAGGTACACAAATGTAAGAAAAAACCCAACATAATTAGTGCATCTAATCCATACACATGTGTTTGGAAGATGGGATAGCATTCTCTATCTTTCTCTAATTAACCCGATTTGATTAAGTTGACCAACTCCCCTTGATTAGGTCTGGAGGTGGGACTTTTGCATCGAAGCCCTCTCGGTCTGCTTGCCACGTAATAGTATCACAAAACTTTGGTTTTTATTTTATTTGATAATTATCGGCCATTGTACTAATCTAAAACAAACAGCTGTAGCACTAAATGCTGCCAGGGGAATTGGAGTAATTACAGATGGCACACCTATGCTATTTGCTAGGAGACGAAAACTACATTTAATAGCAGCAGCTCTTGGGCTCCACTTCCATCAATCGTCACCCTATACCTTTCATTGCATCCCTACATTGTTAAGTGCAGTTTTTGAGCTATTTCCCAGAATGGAGAGTGAGACAAAACTATCTCCCATTCTGGGCATCAGTTGAAAATATTTCCCGGACTGGGTATATATCGGCAAATGGTTTGCCGCTCGCCTATGTGGCGCGGCAAACCATTTGCCGTGCTCACGTAGATGGAGCGGCAAATGGTTTGCCGCCTATGGCAAACCATTTGTTGCGAATGGCCATTCCCGCCCAAGCATTGTACTTTACATGTTTATATTGTATTTATTTATGAATAAATTTAAGATATTAATAATAAATATTATGTAACAAGAAAAAATACATTTATGTAAATGTGATTTTTTATTAAATAATGATTATTTAAATTAAAAATTTAATTCGTATAGTTTTAGCAATTAATATGTTATGATATAACTTAGTAAGAGTTTAGTAGTGTAATTGCTATTTATTTATGAATAAATTTAAATTATTAATAATAAATATTATCTAACAATTAAAATTACATTTATATAAACGTGATGTTTTAATAAGTAATATTTATCTAATTTTAAAATATAATTCGTATAGTTTTACCAATTATTATGTTATGATATAACTTAAGTAAGACTTTAGCATTATATTTGGTATTTATTTATGAGTAACTTTAAAACATTATTATTAAATATTATTTAACAATTAAAAATACATTTCTATATTAGATATTTGTATACTATTATCATAAATATCTTTATATGTAGATGAATGTTTGACCTTTTAACTTGGAGTTAACAATAAAGTTCTTTAATTTATATTAAAATTAAGTGAACATTTTTAACATGGGAACTGAAATATATTTAACATGTAACTGGGACGCACATACATTCATCATTTCTCCAAGTAGTAGAAGCTGAAATATGTCATTTCTTTGAAAAAGATACATGCAGAATACATACGCAAGAGACCATTAAAGTAGACATGAACATCACTAGATTTCAAACATAACAACAAAATGTATTAACTCTACTGACGACCTGACCTCACTCGCTCTCCACGCAGTGCACTCAAACGTGCATACTTCAATGCGATAGTGTAATGTAGATCAGCTAAGTCAGCGTATAAAGTTTCTTCCTCATCGACGGGTTCTTCAAGCGGTGATGTCTCACTATAGGATGAACTAGGAATCGGACTGCCTTGCGGAGAATAAGGGGTGAACTGTGACTCAGTCTCTGTCGTGTGGAGATGAGGTACCATCTCCACTGGCTCCGGTTCTGATGCGGTTGGTGCCCTGCTTGGGGCCGTAGATGGCGGTGGATGCGCTGAAGGAGGTGAGTGGGATGGTACACGGCTGGAGGCCCGACTGGGTGGAGCACGTACTGCTAAGAAACGATTGTCGGGCAGGCGCACCGACTTGTGAGCTGTGATACGGATCTTGACCATATCCTGTTCGAATGTTAATTAATTTGAATGGGGGGAGTATATGGGAGGAATGGATGAGAGTGTGGGGGGAATGGGGGGCTCGGGCGGGCTATTTATATGCCGCCCAGCGGCAAACCATTTGCCGCCCAGCGGCAAACAAAATGCCGTGCCTGGCGGGTCGCCGACCGCTTCTGGCGCGCGGTCCCGTCGTCTGCGCCTCGTCTACGCCGAAGACCGCGCTTCTCGCTGACCGTGCCACTGGGCACGGCAATTGGTTCGCCGCGACGTCCACGTAAGCACGACAAATGGTTTGCCGCGCCACATGGGCGAGCGGCAAACCATTTGCCGATATATACCCAGTCCGGGAATTATTTCCGTTCCGTACCCAGAATGGGAGATATTTTGGTTTCTCTCTCCATTCTGGGAAAATACTCGCAGTTTTTACACTCGTACCCTACCAAAATAATTTTGTACTTATACCTTTAAGTTTTTTACAAGTACACTTACTTGCAAAATTCAGTCCTTACCCCTTATTATAATTACGCCACTATATTACATTAACGGAAGAAAATTCAAGCATAAAAGCAAGATAAAAGGATGTTTTACATCGGTGCCCCTCCGAGATTCTACAATAACAGTTATGTCCCTACCTTTTTACAACAACACTTCTGCCCTCGTATTTTTACAAAATTCACAACATCGCTCTTCCGTTAAGTGGTGTTTATTTGAGGAATACGGAGGGACAACATAGCTATATCCCTCCTTATTCCTCCTGTTTCTTATCCTTCCATAGACAGTGAACGTTTTTAGTCCGGAAGTCCTCAACCATTTTTTCATCTTCCAACCTCTGAAGCTCTGTAACTTCGGTCTAGTGCATGTCCCCGTGACAGGGGGAGTCCCTTGAGAGTCCACGGCGATTGAAGGAGTGCGGAGTTGCACCCAAGGCGGTGCTCCGATGACCTCTGCTCCCTACCCTCGTCGGTAGGTATGAGATGCGCCTTTCCCATTTTTACATAGATTTTCATCGTCATCTATGCAGAATCCTTCGATTTATTTTTTCCTACTTCTTCTCTTAAGTCTTTTAAAAGTTAAACATCTTCCTGAATTTTATGTATTCCATCCCAAATTTACAGCCTTTATTGACTAGAGATGGTCAATTATATATGTACCATTGTGGAAATGTTGCTACTCACGCAATGCACCCTCGAAATTGGAAAGATGAGGTATAAGGTTTGTCACACTATCTCGCCATCATCGGTTTAACCTATCAAAAAATACAAATAACTACCACTTATCTAATGATATTATCTAAAATTGTCACGAACCCGATTCTCGAACCGTCAGATCCTCCTATATCCGGATCTGGTTATTCAACAATAATATATTCAGCAATCACAACTAACATTCAAAAACAGACTGCAAATATAAAAATACTCAGAAGGAAGTATTTCAACACTTTTCCATTCACAAAACACAGTTCGCATACTTCATTGTCCCACTACAACCATTTACATGTACATCAGTTGGAAGGAAATACAGAAAGATTCCTAACTACCTTACAAAGTAAAGCTATTATGGCTAACTGGATATCTACTATGTAAGCTAGATGGATTACTAAAATCCTTGCGATGGCTTACCGATACCTGTTGGATTTTTCATATATCATGGGATAACAATTAGCGAATGCTAAGTAACGAAGAAGAGAAAAGCAAAAAATTTGTGTATTTTTCAAAACTTGTTATCACAAAAAGCTTCATTCCTTCTCATTAATTTAAGTCATATTCCTTTCTATTCCACGTCAGGGATTAGCTAAGGGAATTACCTCACCACTATATGGACTCCGAAGTTGTGGATACTTCGGGATTGGAGATTGCGTTGATATGGTAAGCTTATGTCGTTGCATGTTGCCTCAACCAATCCTCCAATACTATTCTGACCATTTATTTTTCTTTTATTAATCACGGTCTCAAACCCTCAGCTTGGAAAACAAAGGAGCACACCGTCCTCGAGGATCTGGTTGCTTAAAACCCAAGCTAACTTTTAATCATATAACTTAGCGGCTTTAAAAACATGTTATCGTGACCCAACCACTATTGAACCACCCGTGCTTCCACATGGCATGACTACATCTTCTATCATTCAACCCGAAGATATTGGCACTCGGTACCACACGTTGCAAATCATTCATTTCGTGCTCACCTAGGTAGGGAAAGACCAATACATGTTCCTTCCGACAAACCTACAGGTTGCATGCCCGACCTATAGTTCTACTCTCAGTCATCCTTAACGTGACACACGATCCTTTTTAGAATCCAACTCAAAACACATCAAATCCCATGATGTAATTCTTTCGTTAAGTCTTCAATTTGCATAATCGTCAACACTTAGTATAGACTCTCACACACACACACACACACATATATATACACTCAATTTATGCTCCTTTTAACTTCCAAACCCCAACTTTACAAACCATTGCATCCATTTTATGCTTAAATCTTATTTTAGTGGGAATCACAAAGCAACTTTTCATACCTTTCTAAAAAATAGTCAAATTAGGGTTCTTTGTAGTAAGGATCATAAATCTCAACGATCTTATATGAAAATCAAACAACAAAAAGGAAGGATTTCGTTACCTAATCGAGCTCTCTCTCATATACAATGTTTTATCGTGATTTATTTTCAAAAGATGATTTATAGCTCCTGAAATGATCGAACTTCATTTTCATGTCAAAAACACTAAGAGCGTGCAAAGAACACGAAGAACGAATGAAGAACACGAAGAACACGAAGAACACATGAAGAACACGATGAATATTATTTTCTCTTAAAATTTCTGCAGTACTTCCCCTATATAGGGTGATATTTCTAGGAAAATTTTGACAGAGTTTCCCTTATACCGGGATATATTTTTATAAAAATTTCGGTAGAATTTCAGCTTATATCGAGACATATTTATAGGAAAATTTCAACAAAGTTTCCCCTTATAAAATCACCGAAAGGAAAATAGTAAGGAAACTGAACATGAATCAAAAACCTAACTCACGATGCAAATTAAGAGAGGATCGTACCTTCCTACTCCTCGTTTTCCCAGCAGCGCTTCGCTAGCGCTCCTTCCTCGCCTCCTGCTCCTCCTTCCGATCTCTCGACCCTAACCCTTGGGGTGGTGGTGGTAGTGGAAATTGTAAAGAATGAATGGGTAGGGGGTATTTATAGGCTCTAGAAAACCGTCAACCATGGTTAGAAAATCATGGTTTAGTCCTTAACCGTGGTTAGGCCCATGATTTTGGCTCATGGTTTTGACCAAAACTTATCGAAAACTTAGGGAATAAGTTAGAACATTTCAGAGGGTTCTAGATTCTCTAATGACACATAATTAATGCTGATCATTATTTAGTTTCACTAATTGTGATTTTATTTTCGTGGCTTAGGCTTATCTTTTGCTAACTATTGATTAATGTTCGCTAATGATCATTAATATTTCAATTCATCATTAGTTTCTTTAATCACGTTTAATTAGTCTTTATGATAGTCATTACGGGTTAATGATGTCTTAAACCTCCTTACTTCTCTTTCTTCCGAAAATCATAAACAAATCGAGACAAAGTTTGATTCATACAAAACAAATTCAGTTGGTTTCCTCTTGATGCGTTGGATCATATTATATAGGATTAGATAGATGTCAAGTTCATGGCTTTACAATTATAACAACCTTAAAGGAAGTCTCGTCCTCGAGACTTATGATGATGGCATAACAACCTTAAAAAAGACTTAAACCATGACAACCTTGAAGAGAATGGATACCATTTCATTTATAAAGAAGATATACAACACGTAGTGTTATCACTCAAACAAATAGGGGTATTTCTCTCTCATTTCTGCCTCAGGTTCTCATGTGGTTTCTTCAAACTCTTGGTTCCGTCACAACACTTTAACTAGAGGTACCTCTTTATTCCTCAACTTCTTGATATCTCTGTATAGTATTTCCACAAGTATTTCTTGGTATGTCAAGTCTAGCTCAACATGTAAATTATCATAACTTATCTTATGCTCTGGATCCCTATGTAATTTCTCAGATTCGATGTATGAAAAATGTAATGTATTGTTGAAAGATGTGGAGGAAGCGCAAGTCTATATGCAAATTTTCTAATCCGCTGAGTGATTTCAAAGGGACTCATTAACATGGGTGTCAACTTCCCATGCAAGCCAAACCTCTAAACTCCTTTCATAGGCGATACTTTGAGGAATAGAAAGTCACCTATTTCAAACGCAAGATCTTTTCGTCCGACATCACTATAGCTTTTCTGGCGACGCTGAGCAGTCAATAGTCTTTTTCGAGCAAGCTCTATAGCTTCCAGTGTCTCTTGGAGTCTATCTGAATCATAAAGGTTCTTTATCCCGACCTCTTGCCAAGTCCATATAGTGCTTTAAATGGTGTCATACCAATACTTACATGGTAACTATTGTTGTAAATGAATTCTGCAGGAAATAAATGTTTAATCCATGATCCCTTCCATTCTAAGGCACACGTTCGTAGCATATGCTCTAGTGTCTGAATCGTGCGTTCTAACTGACCGTCTATTTGTGGATGATATGTTGTTCTCAAGCATAGTTGAGTACCTAAATCTTTCATGAAGTTATCCCAGTAATGTGAGGTGAATCGTGAATCTCGATCGGAAACTACTTCCTTTGGAATGCCATAGAGACGGATCACATGTGTTATATATAACTCAGCAAGCTGGTCGGAAGTGAAAGATAAGCTTATTGGAATGAAGTGTGCTTGATCAGACGATCTATTATAACCCATATATTATCTTTCCCACTAGTCGTTTGAGGTAAGCTGGTAATGAATTCTATAGAAATGCTTTCTCATTTTCGTTCTGGTTTAGGGAGAGGTTGCAATAATTCTAGTGACTTTTGGTGTGAAGCCTTTACCTGTTGGCAGGTAAAACATGAATTCAGGATATCAACAACATTCTTCTTCATTTCTGGCCACCAAAAGTTTGAACAAAAATCCTTATACATCTTCGTAATTCCTGGATGAATAGATAATCTTGAGCAACGCACTTTGCGTAAGATATATTTCCTCAATTTGGGTGTATTTGGTACACAAATTCTATGATGGTTATACAATATCCCAACTTATATATGGAATCTCTCTATCTCATTCTTCTCAAGTTGTTGTCTCAAGTCTTGAAGGACTGGATCATCCTCTTGTCATTTCTTTATTCTATCCCAGATCTCTGATTTGTATTGGTGAGGAATAGTTATACTATCAGCACTACTATCAAATGGTTTCCATTATCTTAGTTGATAGTACATCCCAAAAATGGATAGCACTCACCAACCCATGTGAATAATTTCTTCAACTAAGGGCATCTGCTACGACGTTCCCCTTACCGGGGTGGTAGGAGGTGGTGCAATCATAGTTCTTCAATAGCTCTAGCCATCATCTCTGTCTCATATTAAGCTCCTTCTGATCAAATAGATATTTCAAACTTTTGTGATCAATGAGGATTTCAAAAGTAATACCATAGAGGTAGTGTCTCCATATCTTTAAAGTGAAAACTATGGCAGCTAATTCCAGGTCATGTGGCGGGTAGTTCTTTTCATGTGTCCTGAGCTGTCGCGATGCATACGCAACTACCTTACCATGTCGCATAAGAAGGGCCCCAAGTCCTTCTTTAGATGCATCCGTGTACAATGTAAACCCTTCACTCGCAGAGGATAGGGTAAGGATAGATGCAGATGTTAAGCATTCTTTCAGTGTCTGAAAACTAATTTCACATGCATCAAACCATATGAATGGGACTTCCTTCTGAGTCACCTAGTCATTGGAAATGCTATTCGTGAAAAGTACTTCACAAATCTTCTATAACACCCAGCTAGACCCAGAAAAAATCGTATTACTGTGAGTCTTCGGGTGTTTCCAACTTATCACTGCACTAATCTTTGTAGGATCAACTGATATACCTGCCTATGAAATAACATGACATAAGAAGGATACTTCAGTCAACCATAAGTCACATTTGCTATATTTAGCATACAGTTTGTTTTTCCTTAGTGTTTTAAGTGCTTGTCGGAGATGGTGTTCATGATGATACTTATCCTTGAGTAAATAAGCACATCATCGATAAAGAGTACTACAAAGTGATCTAGAAACTCCTTGAATAAGGTTGCTGGGGCATTTGTCAGTCCAAAAGGCATAACTAAAAATTCATAATGCATGTATCTAGTTCGAAAAGCTGTCTTGGGAATATTTGTATTTTTAATTTTCAACTGATAATATCCAGATCTTAAATCAATCTTGGAATTCACAGTCGAACCATGTAACTGGTCAAAGAGATCATATATTCTTGGTAAAGGATACTTTCTTTATTGTCCTCTTGTTTAGTTGTCTATAGTCAATGCACAACCGCATCGACCCATCCTTTTTCCTTACAAACAAAATAGGTGCACTCCATGGTGAAGTACTAGGACAAATGAAGCCTTTATCTAATAATTCTTGTAATTGTACCTTTAACTCACATAACTCCATCGATGTCATCCTATATGGAGGAATAGAGATAGGATGAGTATCAGGGGTGAGAGAGATTTCAAATTCAATCTCTCGCTTAGATGGTAATCCAGGTAATTCTTCTGAAAATATATCAAGAAACTCGCACACTATAGGCACATCTTCTATCATTCTATCTGACCCTGATGTAGTGGATACATAAGTTAAATAGCCTTGACACCCTTGTTCTAACAGTTGTTGAGCCTTTAGAGTAGATATGTATTTGACATCATCATTGGATGTCTTTCTAATAAACTGAAACTCTATCGAGTTAGGAATGTGAAAAGTTACTGTCTTCTGGAACAATCAAGGCATGCATGATGCCTTTTTGGCCAATCCATCTCCAGGATGAGATCAAAGTAATTTATTTCGATAAGTATCATATAAGCATGTGGCTGATGTCCTACAATCTGTCCCACATAGTCGTCTATGTTCTTCATGGATTATAATTGACCTCCTGGTTCTTTACTCAGATAATGGTTTTGTGCTTTTATCAGAATCTTATCTTTACAATAGGGATCAAATATTCTTCTTCTTTCCTTTTTTTATGTGCCTACGAAGCGCCTCCTCCACTGCTATTCCAAATGGAGTAAGGGCAAACAAATTCTATGGACTGATGGTATCTATACTCTTTCTTATGAGGGTGAATAGAACCCTCAACTCTAGCATCTGCGGGTCTGGATGACTTTGATCTCTCATTATGGCATTGAGTCTTCGCTCTAATGCCTATTACCTTTGATCCATTTCATGAGCCATCACTATCATAGCTATTAATTGCCTAGACACATCTTGGTCTGTCATGATCATGGGATGAATCAAGGTCAAAGGTTGGGTCTTATACATTTTAGCATGATGTACATAAGGGACAATGCCTTGTGAATGGCGTTGCAGTCATTTATTAAGATCAAAGGATCTTAAGACATCCTTAGTTTCTGAATACCGCTCATATGGTCAATTACTAAATAAATTACTGGAGTAACCGAGCTCTGATATCAAATTGTCACGACCCTGATTCCCGGACCTTCAGATCCTCCCATATCCGGATCTGGTTACTCAACAATAATTTTTTAGCAATCACAACTAACATTGAGAAACATACTGCAAATAAAAAAATACTCAGAAAAAATATTTCAACACTTAGTATAGACTCACATATATATATATATATATATATATTAATTCAGATATTTATATACTCAATTTATGCTCTTTTTAACTTCCAAACCCTAATTTTCCAAACCACTGCATCCATTCGATGTTTAAATCTTATTTTAGTGGGACAAAGTAACTTTTCATACTTTCTCAAAAAATAGCCAAATTAGGTTCTTCATATTAAGGAGCATGAATACAAAAATCTCAAAGGTCTTATATGAAAAACCAATAGCAAAAAAGAAGGATTTCGTTACCTAATCGAGCTCTCTCTCTCTCTCGTATACAGTGCTTTATCGTGATTGTTTTTCAACAGGATGATTTATAGCTTCTAAAACGATCGAATTTCATTTTCGTATCAAAAACACTAAGAACATGCCAAGAACACGAAGAAGAACGAAGAACGCGAAGAACACACGAAGAATGCGAAGAACATAATTTTCTCTTAAAATTTTGACAGAACTTCCCCTTATAGGGTGATATTTGTAGGAAAATTTTGACAGAGTTTCCCCTTATACTAGGACATATTTCTATAAAAGTTTCGGCAGAGTTTCTCCTTATATCGGGACATATTTCTAGAAAAATTTTGACGGAATTTCCCCTTATAAAATCACCGACAGGAAAACAACAAGGAAACTGAACATGAATCAAAAACCTAACTCGCAAAGCAAACTAAAAGTGGGTTGTACCTTCCTCCTTCTCGTTCTCCCGGCAGCGCTTCGCTAGCGCTCCTTCCTCGCCTCCTACTCCTCCTCCCGACCTCTCGACCCTAGCCCTTGAGGTGGTGGTGGTAGTGGAAATCGTAGAGAATGAATGGGAAGGGAGATATTTATCTGTTCCAGAAAATCACTAACCATAGTTAGAATACCATAGTTTAGACCTTAATCGTAGTTAGCGGCCTATGATTTTGTCCCATGGTTTTGGCCAAAACTTAACCGAAACTTAGGGCTTAAGTTAGAACATTCCAGAGGATTCTATATTCGCTAATGATGCTTAATTAATGCTAATTATTATTAACTTTTACTAATCACGATTTAACTTTCGCAGCTTAGACTTATCTTTTACTAACTAGTGATTAGTGTTCGCTAATGGTCATTAGTAGTTTTCAATCCTTCATTAGTTTCTTTAATCCTATTTAATTAGTCTCAATGACAGTCATTACGGGTTAATGACGTCTTAAACCTCCTTAATTCTCTTTCTTCCGAATATCATAACAAATCGAGACGAAGTCTGATTCACACGAAACAAATTACGTTGGTTTCCTCTTAATGAGTTGTATCATATTATATAGGATCTGAGAGATGCCAAGTTCAAGGCTTTACAAAAATGACCTCGTTATCCCTCTTTATCTCCTCCCTCTTATCGGACAGAGAATAGAAAAATAACCACCACTTATCTGTCCTTATTCCTCCTTATCATCTCCCTCCGATCGAACAGAACAGACATTGTCTCATCCCTCCTTATTCCTTTTCCCTTATTCCTCTACCGAATGATCCCTTTGTATCCAACGCTGGTTCAGGGAATGTGATGGTGCCTTAGAGCTTGGTGGTTCTGGTCGTCCTACCTTTGTCAGCTTTTACTAGTGGATTAGAGAACAGCATGCCCTGATTCGTGCACACCCTAACACCCGACTTAAGGTAAATAGGACATAAGTGTAATAACAAAAGAGTGATACTAACGAAGGTGAAAAATGAGTTACCATATCCTTAAAAATGAATACGAATATAAAATGAATACGAATCGGATACGAATAACAACAGAAATATTGAATAGATTTACTAAAATATACATGCTTAGGATGGTTTGTATATAAAGTAGATATATCAGATATAATGATTTTATAACAATTATATCAACAATGGTGAATGCAGTTATAAAATATTATTACACACAATTATAAATAAATCTATTATTATACTTATATACGAAAACAAATATACGAATACGAATGCGAATGTTAGTGAATGTCAAAGTGACGTCCATATCCGCATCCATTTTAAAACGAATACAAATATGAATGTCAAGATATATATAAAACGAATACGATAACGGATCGAATACGAATATATTCACATCCGTTTTTATTCCTGATCTGCATACATATAATTCGATTCAGTTACTTCCAAGCAATCTAGACATGTAATCAAATCGATTTTTCAACTAGTGTGCATCCACGAACCGCTTAAAAATTGATCTTTTGTTATTTGATTTTCTAGTTCGGGTCCATTTTGATTATTTTTTAACTACTACAATTACAGATATTATTTGTGGACTTCGAACGAGGTTAGTATCTCCATCTGCTTGCGGATCCTTTCTCCGTAAATATGAAAGCTAGGTTGGGATCATGATCCCATCTATGTAATTGGACATTAGTTGAAGAAATAAATAGATGCATTTAAGTTGATTATTTCACAAGGAAGACGTGAAATTAAATTGTAATTTCCAATTGGCCAATTAAAGTCAATGCAGATAAGAATATCCATAGATATTAATGGGATGGGATCTGTCCTTTGATCAGTGTTTTGAAAACCGGATCGGACCGGACGGTTCGACCGGTCCGACCGGTGAACCGTGCCTGGTCCGGTCCGGTTAACCGGTGCATTTAATTTTTTTAAAAAGTAATCCTGGTGGTGAGAGTTGAACCCATGACCTTTGATTGCCTATTTCAAACTCTAAACCAACTACACTAACACAGCTGTTTGCATATATTGCATTTTAAATATAATTATACTATTATTATGTTATAGAGTAACTAGTCCAAACAATATATATATGATGTGTATGGTATTTGATGGTGTATATGAACAATATTTTATGTATAGTGTGAAATATATACATTGTCTATGTATTTTATTTATATTTAAGTATATATTATATATTTTTTATTTCATTTCGGTTTTATTAACCGGTTCAACCACTTTTTTCTCACCGGTCCGGTTTAATCCGGTTTTAAATAATGATGATGTCATCATCCGGTTGAACCGGTTTGATTACATGGTTCAACCCGATCCGACCATTTTGACAAGGTTTCCGGTTTGGTGTCCGGTTCAGTTTTAAAAACATTGCCTTTGATCCGATTGGCTCAACAACATATGATAATATTATTCCCACGTTTGAAAAGCTCGCATTATATTTAATTAATTAAAGTACATGTACGGGGCCTTTCTCTGTGGCATAGTTGGAAATTATTATAGGGATTTTTGCATTGTCACCCTTTTCAATTTCGTTGCTACCATTTTCCCCCTTAACTTTGTAAATTTCATTAGCGAAGTCTGAAAGAGTACAAATGCAATTTGGACATTTTAGAACTTAAATTTCATAGAAATAAACCTTAAAATATACTTTACGAATCTAAGATTTTTATAGATAGTGTTTGATTGGCTACGTATATTTTTTATTATCATCGGGACATTGGAGGTCAGATAAATATGTTGTAATAATAACAACCACTAAATGTAAATAATCATGCACTACTTACCTAAATCATATTTGGGTTCATGGACTGCTCTTATCCCATTTTCCGATATTTTTTATTTTTTCAAAAATAAAAGCATATATTTTTATCATTATATCCTTATGATATGTCATTTCAATTTCGTCAGAAACAGAGATTCATATGCTATTCATTTAGAACATGTCGATTACGATAATTTTAAGACCGTTAAGACTATATGTTCTAGATGGAAGACATATGAGTCTCTGTTTCAGACGAAATTGGAATGGTATATTAGGATGATATAATGATGAAAATACATGATTTTATTTTTGAAAAAAAAATAAAAAAACAAAGGAAAATAAGGCAGAAGCAGCCTATTTTTCCATCATACTTGTAAGGTTAGATTTATTATTTTCATGAAAAGTTAAAATGCTATTGACAAAATGTAATAGTAAAGAATTCCATTCCCCCAAAATATCACTCTTTTTTCCATCAACATTTTTTATATTTATAACCTTTCATGTGATTAGAAAAAGGAATATAATTAGGGATGCAAACGGTTACGGATATATCAGTATCTGATCCGTCGTCGTATCCATTTTATACATATTTGGACATCTATATCTATATTCATTTTAAAAGGTTACATATATGGATATCGTTTTGATATCCGCAAACATCTGTATCTATATTCGTATATCTGTTTTCGTATATAAATATAGGCATAGATTTATTTTTAACTCTATATAACATAATTCTATACCTTCTTTTACCATATTTGTATAATTTTTATGATACAAACACATTTAATAAATTTATATCATGTGTTTTCCATCCAATGTCGATTCTATATAATATTTCTAACGTTACTCGTATACGATCAGTATCCATTTTACATTCATATCTGTTTTTTAAAGATATAGTAAAACATGTTTTATATCCGCCAATATCTATATCCAATCAATATTCATATTAAAAAAACAGATAAAAATGCAGTAATATCTATATGCATATCTATTTTCATCCTTAAATACAGCGGGTCATAGCATAGTGGATGGCACTTTCTAATGAGAAAAATTCTGGATTATTTTTAGGATGGAATCAAAAATAAAATATTGAAGACCAGCTCTATCGATGACAAAAGGGGAAGTTTTATATTTTTAATCCATACTTTTATTCAGTATTTGTAAAATATCCTCATTTGATGCAGCAAGAAGGTGCCCTGCTTTACTAAAGGGCCTTTGGGCGCATGCTTATGATGCAGCTTATAATTATAGAGGCGTGCACATATAATTTTTGCGGGCCCCACTACACTGTCAAAAGTGAAATAATAATGATTTGCCAAATATTCTTACAAAAAAGGGATTCAAAGCAAAATAACCCACTGAAAAAGCAATAGTTTACTTAAATTATTGCGCAATTTGCTGAAATGGTCCCCAACTACGTAGCGCTACATGTAAGATCCACATTTCTGGATTTTTCAAGCATAATATATTGTTTTATTCATTTCGTTGTTCGTTGGGGAATGTTCGAATGAGGGATAAGGAATAAGTAAGATTTATTTATTATTTTTTACCGTGTGGTTTAAGCGATATCGTAGAAGTAAAAAATTTATGGAAAGATACATAATAAGATGATGTAATCACATGAATGTGGCCACTTATTCTAAAGTAGTTTTCATCTTAAGATGGTCTCTTTTTGCTAAGATAGGGAAATGATATCTCGTATCCAAACACGGCCACGACAACAGTCATGAAGATCGTGATACGAGCAATCCTCAAGAACGAGGGCTTGGTAATCTTTTCCTTCGGCAGCATGTTAGGCTAGCAAAGTCTTTGAAACACTGTAAAATTGAGGAGTGATCCTATGAGAGCCAAAACCTGTGAGAGCATGAGAGCATGCATTCTGGACCACATGATCCAACCAGGAGAGAGAAGAGCATGAGAGAAAAAACAGAATCATGTGATCCAGAATGCATGCTCTCATGCTCTCACATTTTTTGCTCTCATAAGATCACTCCTCTTGTAAAATTAGTACACCTTGAACAAGTTAAATCCACAATGAGAAAATATTTGGATCTTATTTATCTTTAGCATATAGTTAGGGACATTTCCACAAATTGCTCTTCTTTGTATCTATTGATTTAATGAAAAATTGGATTACTTTGACAAGTGGGAAACAATTTGCAATTGACAAACCAACCTATTTGTAGGAGTCCGAATTTTTATGTCCCTTCTAGTTCATTGATAAATATCCAAATGATTGCGATGAGTACACAAAAGTATGCCCATCACTCCCAAGATATAACACCTCAGCTAGAGCAACGTTCAAAAGGAAAAATGATATATTTAATCATATGTAACACCTTAGCTAGAAAGTCATCAGATGTGAGGATCACTACTTGACAACTTAAACTAAACGTTTTCGACGGTGGCCTTTTGATCCATGTTATATGTTCAATCAATTTCAATAAGATCCACGTGATATATGTTCAATCATTTTCAATAAGAACTTTTTGATCTTTTTTACTTTACCTTTGCTTTGATACGATATATTTAATATATATATATATATATATATTTCTGTGAATAATTTATCCAATTTATGGATTGAGCTTGAGTGATCAATTCTTGAGTGTACTTGATATTAATATTATTAATATTGTTATTAATAATTTTAACAGTTCTCCCTTTCAACGGGCAAGATTTTATTTAATTCAAATAAGAGAATTGGGCTTCTTTTCCCAATTCTTTTTTTACTCATTTTATAATTAGAACTATTTTTTAAATCCATTTTATATTTTTTTCTTTGAAATCTATAAACTGATTTATTTTATGATCATATATGTATCTAGATAGAAATAAATGATTTCGGAGCGAGTTCTTCACTTGGTAAGTAGAATCGGGTACCACGGAGGTAGAGAGGTTCCTATTAAGAATCAAGGAAACGATTACCCGAGAATGTGAAATCATTGATATCATATGAACAAGTACTGAGCGAAGTGGAAGAACTTGTAGCACTCCAAACACGATATTCCACGAGTTTAATCATTTACAATGGTATCGTTGAGTTTAGTTGCGATGGGACCATATAAACCAACCTCCCGGGCTAAGATCTCTGAGATTTTATCGTGGAAAACTGGCGCTGACGACTTATTGAGCTCAGGCTCAATTAAACCCATTGACAATCACCCAAAGTGCTTAAGCCCGAATTACCACACAGTGTTCCCTCACTCTTATAACCACACTCTCACGCTTTGTGAATTTTTGATGTGTGACTATGTTAGTATTGTTACAAGATTGGAGACATTACATAGATCTTCTTCACAAGAAGGAACTTAGAGAAGGGAAATAGCATAAAATATGGGAAAGGGAGAACATGATTGCAGTAGAAGGGAAAGGAGGGGTTTTTGCACGAGGCTCTCCACTTGATTATTTTTGTACTTGGAAGCAATCATTCATCACCATGATCATCCTCCAACACTTTCAAAGTACAAAAGCAAGGTGCCACATGTTATCATCCCCCTTCCCTTCCCTTCTCTTCTTAAGCCCACAGTTTTATTTGAGAATTAATAAAATGTTGATCAAGGAAGGAATATGCTTAATTCCACTCAAAATTCCTATTTCATACCCTGCTTGCTTTGATATGTGTAAAGATATCAACTTTGGTATATAAATAAGGCATGTCTCTCTTTAAAGGTTGTCCATCCTTTGTAGGGTTGTTTTATCCAATGTTTGATTGATTAGTGTGTCTAATCACTTATTGCAAAAAAAATAACTCGATGAAAAGGAGGAAAAGAAATACAAGTTACTTGGTCCATAACATATGCCATTACATCTAGGGTTGTGCATGGTTCACGGATTTCATGGTTACCGACCCAATCCGTATGGATCGACCCTAAACCAATTGTTATCCAAAGAATTACATCGAATCATGTATCCAATCCTATTTGACCCGTGACATATGGGGCTCCGATTCAATGATCCGCGGGTAACCATGGGTCAATCCATCTCATAACTCCTCCAACCTGGGCGATGCCTATGGGTCTACCTAGGTGGTATTCATTAGGAATGCAAATGACGATTATGGATACATGTATAGGTGTTGTCATATCCTTATGCATTTTTAATATGAATAGGGATGTAGATATAGATTTTGACGGATATAAAATCTATAGTGGTCACTCATCTTTAAAAATAGATATGGATGTAAATCGGATAAGCTTACGTATAATATTAGAAATACTTTATACTATATATCTTTATATCATAAAAATCGTACTGAATATTATATATATGAACAGATTTACGAATACGGATATAAATTTTTGCAGATATCCAAATCATATATATGTATGTATCCGTATTTGTTCTAAAAGCGATAATGATACGATGTCAAAATCTTTATAAAATAGATACAAATATATCTATTTCCGTTTAAATTAAATTTACCAGATGTACCAGTTGGCTCTATCAAGATAGAGGTAGGTGTGTCTTAGGCGCATCTCAAAATAGTTAAGACTAATGTCTGATCTGTCATCGTATATGACATGCAAGCAATCGACAATAGTGCATGTTACGGCAGTGACGTTCAGGTGGGATGGGGCTCCTTTGTCCATTGCTTTGTTTCCCATATTTTATACGGAATTATATTTCCTTTCATTCAAGCTACATTAATATGTTCCTTATTCGAAGAAAAAGATTTAATTCACTAATTTAACCATAGTTAGATAAATAGAAACACACAATTCATAATTAAGAGAATTTTTATGTTTGAACATCAGAGATGTCAAAATAGAAGACCGTGCCAAAGCAGTACCTCGAATATCGATATGAAATTGTCCCGTTCTATATCGAATTGTAAGTATCAAACTGATATATCCGTGGATCATCTGGCATACTCATTTCATACATTTTAACTCCGACCAATTAAATTTTAAAATATAATCACAAATTTCGTAGTGTTTGACTTTTTTGTCATTTACGTTTGTACACAAAACCTTATTTTGGAAGTTTTAACAAATTTTGTTTGACTTGCATCTAATTCTTTTGAATCCACGGATACCCACAGGTAATCCGATATCCAATGGCTATCTAACCATTATTAAGTGAGCGGGTTGATCGGATTGGGTCAACTCCAACTGTAGTGGATTTTTGCCCCACGAACACCCCTAATTACATCCATAATGATCGGCATCCAGTTTCTATTCATGAAAGAGCGTTTACCCATTTATATGACAAATCGCATGGTAGGTCATAAACGAGAAGAATTCATGCCTACTCACACTTCTGGCAAATATTAAAAAATAATAATAAGTCTTGTATTAACTCAATTTCTATTAAATAAAATTTGTGTATGTGCGTACACGTGTGAGAGAGTATGAATCAGTATACTAAGGAAAAATAGGGTTACAAGGGAAGTTAGGTTAGCTTCCCCATTCTTTTTTTTATTTTTGTTGTGGTATTCTTCTTACAACACATGGATTTAGATCACATAATAACAATATGTTCTACATTCAAATTGAACTTGATTCGAAACTATTATCATACCCATCAAGTCTATTAAATTTTAACAGTTTCAGATTTGTTTGAAATCGACCCTTTGAACATAAATGAGTTAGAAATTTCAGTTTTTCACGAGATTTGTAACATAATTTTCTATTATCAAACATTATAAAAGGTACCTCAAATTTAAAAAGAAAGAGTGGGGGAAGCTAACTTAGCAGCGCTAAGGATAGACCCATAAATTTATTATAAATGAAAATAATCGAAAAGTTATAAAGTAAGAAAAAAAGGATAACACATAAATTAATGATACAATAGAATATAATATATAAAAAAACACATATATTAACAGATTATCTATTAACATTTTATATTAAACAGAATAATTGTAATTTAAGCATGGTGATTAACTAATAATAATTAAATAATAATAGAATAATTTCTCATCATCAATTTACGATCTAATTCATACTTGATGTTTTCGTTTGCTTTTTTCATCACTCAGCTTATATAATCACTTAAAAGAACAGTTGCCGTGTTTTAGCTCTAGTTCAGGCCCATCCAGCTTAAGGAACCAAACACAAACAGGCTAAGTTTGCCCAATCCAGCATACACCTCCATCTGTGGGGTCCTCCAGACAGCCCTAATTAGTCGATCCAATTGTGGGCCCCACTGAGCTCCTTCGGCTCAAGTTAGTCGCCCGGTCGGTTCACGGCTTGCACGCCCAACATCCGCAAACCCCAGCCATCCGAAGGGCCCCCCAGATAACCCTGGTTCATGCAAGGGTGGGTTCATTGCTGGGGGGGTGATTGGCAGACCCCCAGATGTCTCGGTCCTTCCAAACCCTAATTCACACTCTGGTCATCAATACATGCAGCTTTATCCTGAGAATGTGCTTGCATGGTTATGATGGCACTGTGCTTTCCATGACCTTTGAAGATTCATGTTGACTGCAAAAACACTTTCAGGTATAATGTTGAGAAATATATGGGCATCTCAAAAACAAGTAGGGAAACAAGTACCAAAGTAGGTAAAGTTCTTCACATGTTGATCACAGCTTATATTTCAGATGCATTTATCATCAAGCATCATCAATCATGGCATACCAGGTTAATACAGAAAAAAATCATGTACATGAGTATAGCTGATTGGCTCGAACTCTAGCCCGTTCATCGAACCACATATACGCATCAATATGTGACATGTCATGACCAACCATGAAACAGATTTACAACAATGGATATCTTGATTAACGATATAGTCGATCCAATGTTAGAATATAACAATCAATACTAGCCATTGCCAAGCAACATACTGTACTTTAATATTGCTATCAGTGAACCATACAGCAGTGTTAATCACTTCGAAAAATATGGTGTTGTACAATTGTTCGTAGATCACTATCTACTTCCAACTAGATCACTATCTACTTCCAACTATCGTTGATGTTGTCAGCGGCAACCCGCAGTATCACCTTTCCACCAGTACAATTGTTTTTTACAATCTAAACAACTCAACAGACCTTTCCACCAGTACAAGCAAATCAAGCAATTTACTGGGCCATTCAATCAATAGGAGCGACATGAAATGTGAATACAAAAGGGCAGAGACATAATCAGCGAAAGCTGACTCGCACTTACTAAAAAAAATTTCTCGTTGAAGACCGACAATTGTAATGACTTATCCCCATCGTAAGGAAATTTAACCTAACTTTTTTTAAACTATAAAAAAGGTTTCTGGGAGGTGACCCAACTCAAATGAAAACAGATGTCAAAAGATTACAGTAGGTTGAAGCAAGATTCAACACGCATGCATGCATGCCCACAAAAGTCTCGACAAAATGCCTCTCCCTCTCAAAAGACTAACCAAGACTTGCCCGCCAAGGTTATATATTCGTTGAATATACCACGAGAAAATGGTTACTTGTACGATATAGGGAGCTCGCCATCAAACTTGATGGATGGAAGGTGAAGAAAAAGCAAAGCTATCCAAGTATTTTGGTCCAAATTCATGTGCATCGTGCTGCCGAAAGGCCGCTCGGCAATAATGAAAGCGGTGAAAATTTGTGTAAATTAGGAAGATCAACATACCAAACATTACTGCACAGACATCATCGTAGAATTAAAATTCAACTCCCGAGCTTGGAATGTTGCTGTTTTTCATCTTATTAATTGCAACCCTAGATGCGGGGAACAAGATGGGTTCACACATAACCATCAGAGATCCATTGAGCATGTGCTTCACTAAAATAAGTCGCATGTCACAAGGTATCGAATAATAGGAATAAGTCATCACGGTCACTCTTAAGCGAATTGCACACATGCTACAGCAGCCTACACTGAGAAATTTGCTTAAATGGGCGAAACAAGAGAAAACAGCTCACGAACATCGACCATCATACTCTTCAGCATGACAGTGGCCATGATCAGAGCTGGAGTGTGGGTCGGGAATGGGCATGATGCCAGACAAGGGGTTCACAAATCAAGTGTTTCAGCTTCAGGTCATGCAATAGGATTACTACTTCTATCAGGAGGTACGGTCTCACCCAGTTGTTAAATGTCGCCGGCCTCTTTTGAGGCGGATGTACCTCGTAACACATGAGGCATCCCCCATCTCTTTCAATCAAGACCATCAGAGGCAACCCGAGGGATGACATACATCTAGTCATAGTCGCTAACTATTACAGAAGAACCAGCCCGTGCATAATATACAACCAGGGACGACATACATCTAGTCACATTTAACAAAAATGCAACCAGAGTTATAAGCATGTGTTTCCAATTAGCCCTAAGAACAAAAAAGTTAGATTCGACAGCATCTGTATGATCAACTCCTCATTCGGAACAACCAAGGAAGAAGGTAGAAAATAGAAAAACTAATTCTCATGCATTGGATTCTAACTTTTAGATAGTTGGATGCACATGTTTTTGTAAGAATGCCATCATTCTAAAGCTGCTGAGGAAAGTAAAAATGGATATCGACTTTATATATAGCAAAAGCTTTTTCAAATCATCACCAAGAGACCGGATAAACAATACATCCCAAAAGTTGTACTCGTAGTCCAAAATATAATTGTTTTTTACAATCCAAATTCCTTCAGAAAATTCCATATTTTTTAAATATATATTTCCAAATCACTTCAAATACAGCAGAGACTCTAAAGAGTAACGTATTGAGAGATTAGAAGGAACAAGGTACCTAAGCAGAAGATTACTGAAATTAGAGACTGCTGACAATAGCCACAGCTTTGATCCAAACTAATTAACAAACTCGGACAAAAAAGCAGATTAACCCTAACAAAAGAAAGCCTTCAGCTGTAGATATCCAAAATTTTAAAAAAAAAAGAAAGAAAGAGAGCTACTTTTTGCAGGAGTCCACGGGAATCGTGTGGAAATATTTCTACACTAGAAAGAAACAGGACAGAAAGATCTATTGTGTGCAGTTCAAATAACCTGATGATCGGGACTCGCGCATTCCAAACACCAGATAACACCAAAAATATGAGCTCAGTCAATCTTCACAGACGAGTAAATGAGCCTTGTGAACCAGAAGCAGGCATAGAAGCCAATTGTGCCCGTTAGCACGAAGAAGGAATAGGAGGCAATGAGCATGTAACCAAAATACAGCATACCGGACACTGGCTTAGTTATCTCAAGCTTCGTAAAGAAGTAAAAGGCAGCATAGAGGAAGAGGTAGAGAGCAGAGGACCCTGACGTCAAGTATGACCTCCACCACCACAGGTAGTCTTCACTACATAGCTGGAAATAGCAGAGCACGATGGTAATCTCTGCACATGTGACAATGAGAATGACAAACACCAGAAACAGGAACCCAAATATGTAGTAGAACTGGTGAAGCCAGATAGACGTAAGGATGAAAAATAGTTCTATGAAGACAGCACCAAATGGAAGTATGCCGCCAATAAGTATGGAGAAAATTGGGTTCATATACCAAGCTTGCTCCGGAATCTGCCTAGGAATTTTGTTTGTCTTGACCGGGTCCTCAACAGGAGATTTCTTAAATCCAAGGTAACCACCCACGAAGACAAGAGGAACTGAGATACCAAACCATAACAAAACCAGGGCAAACATCGTCGTGAAAGGAACAGCTCCGGATGACTTCTGGCCCCATATAAGTGCATTCAATATGAAAAAGATCACGAATACAGTGGCTGGGAAAGTACATGCTGTCTTGAGGGTAACCTTCTTCCATTCTGATCCCTTGAACAATCTGTAGAGACGAGAAGAGGAGTAGCCAGCGAATAAACCCATGAATACCCAGAGTAAAAGCATTGCTGTCATCAGCCCACCACGATTCGAAGGGGAGAGAAAGCCAAGGACAGCAAACAGCATTGTGACAAGGGTCATGCCAAAGAACTGGACCCCTGTACCAACATACACACACAACAAGTCCGAGTTCATTGGAGGCCTGAAAACATCACCATGAACCAATTTCCAGCCTGTTTCTTCTTGGGCCTCTTCTTGAGTTTCAAGTTGATTGTACTTGGAGATGTCGCGATAAAGCGTCCGTAACATGATCATCGCAACCATGCCCGAGAGAAAGAGAACAATCATCAAAGAATTGACGATAGAGAACCAATGGATCTGATCATCAGCCATTAGAAGATATGTGTCCCAGCGAGATGCCCATTTGATGTTACTTTCCTGTAAAACAAAATAAAACAATATATAATAAAAGGAAACAAACAATTTTACTATTATCATCATTCTGAGTAAGCTTAGAAGATCAACAAATAATAGGATGTATATTTCATGATAAAAAACTCACCTGGAACTCAACATCATACGTGAAAACAATTTCTCTGTTCTCTTCAACCTCTTGAGGACTATCCGAATTTACTACGGAACGCTTGAGATGAGGATCGCATGTGGTAAGACGAGTACTTTTGTCATTCCACTCATCGTATTCATGTTTCACACTGCGCAAAGATGGAGACCACAGTAATAAAGATATCAGACAACAACACGATGACTACGGGGTTGGTTGGGAAATGACTTGGGAGGAAAAAAAAGCCTTTGCCATACATATGGAGATGCAAACAACCTGAAAGGTTTGACTTCAAACCCCACTATCCTTGAAAGATCAGTTAGAGGATCTCTGTGATACTTGACAACAAAAGAAAGATGATTGTTGATGAAGTGTTTCTCATCCTTGCTCTGAAAAAGATGTACATGGTATAAAACCAGGTCTTCTTGATGTCAAACAGGATTGCATTTAAAGTAGAATCTGAGAGATTACCCCTGTATACTGGCCTCTAACACCAACATGGTACCCATGTTGGTAAAATGTTGCAGCATCCTGATCTGACCTTCTGATTGGGACAACCAGAGGAAGGTTGTCGAGGATCCTATCCCAAAAAACTTTGCAAATGTTACAATCTACATATATAAATTTCCAACGCAAATATTATGTGCTTGCATACATGTTCACTCTGTATTCATCTTCTATTTTCTCCTTAAATTCTTTCGCATCCTTTTCATCAAGCTTTATCTTGCAGACGATACTACACTGCTGGTGTTCCCTCATTTGAAACTGCAAAAAGGAGAAGCTTCTGTGATTACATGACACCAACAAACAAATTATCAAGAAAATAATCTAATTTGTGACGGCGCTCTGACCACATAGGGGGAGTTTTCAATGCGATCACCCCGCAAGACTTCCCCAAGATTTTCTGCACTGTCAACAATTTCTTCCGGACGACAAAAGCGGAGAGAGTAATAGGAATATGGGAGTTGGGTCTTAATAGATGAAAGTTTGTTCACTTTAACCATCAGCAGATCCCTCTGCAGTCATTTAAATATCAGAGTTAATTAAAGTTACAGCAATTATTCTGAACATCTCGTTGTGAATTATAAACATGCCTAAATAATATCCCCTATCAGTAGAATGTATAAACAGCTGGAAAGAAAAAAAACATCTTGCTATGGTTACCACCTTTCTTTTTCCGGAGCTGAACACAGCCCATCGTATAAAGTGAAATGAATGCCTAGAATGTACTTATAGTTGGTGAAACGAAATGTCCAGCTACTGTTATCTCCACAACCATGCCACTATTCAGGCTTTCCTTTTATTTGCCACCAAAGAAGAAATGATATTTCTTAAACAAAGAACTGTTGAAATAATCCTATCTCATTTTATCATAATCATCCATTAAGATACTTTCTTAGAAAAGCATGTTTTTGTTATTTTTCTTGACCGAGAACTGGCATTCCCTCTTTAGGAGATGGTCCAAATCATTGTTCAGCATTACAGTTCTTCAATCACAGATCGAAGTTACTGGATCAATGATTTGTCAATTTTCTGCTCCTAAAAACACAATGGAAAGGGAAACCATTGGCCCATTCACCAAAGGAATAACTTATAAATTTCCTACTCCTAAAGACACAATGAAAATTGTGGATTGAGATATTGGAACATACCGTCAATACATCGACGATATATCGGCATCGGATATCAATCATATCAATACTACTATGCACGGCGTTTTCTCGGATTGGTCAATATTTCGCTAAATTTCATCGATATATCGTGAGATCGATGGAGATTGACTAAAACTTGAAGTTTCACATGTTGTTTCCCTCACATCGAGAACAATATCACCAATGTCGGTTTTCTATCTCACCATATCGTGTTATTGTTACATGTAATTTCTCCTTGACTTTAGATAAGACTTCCCTTCAGTGATCTTTATCAATTTAAATATATTTAAAGGTGAAATTCTTAGAGACTTTGGATATTTCGTGCTTTGTTACTTGGTATTGAGTTTTTTCTAGTTATGCTATGATATCATGTATTTACTAAGATCTCATCGAGATAGTTTTAGAGTTTTTCTTTCATTTATTCATATATATTTTATATTTTTGTCGATTTCTGTTAAGCATCATAATATATATTATTAAATGTTTAATTTCCAGTTGAACACGAACTCCAGCCATAGAGATCATCTCATACATCATCATCAGGTTTCCAAGCTCTTTCATTATCATGTTGTGCACCGATGATTTCATCTCTAACTCCAATATTGTTATTGCTTATTATCGCGCATGATGGATTACAAAGCACATGAATCATTTATTGTGAGTACATAAAGTCAATGATGTGGTATGAGCAACGACAAGTGGAGCCTATATAGATCTCCCACACAACTCTTGTTTTTAGTCGTCTTTGGTAAGATTTTACTTCGTTAGAAAGTGAATATCTTCTTCTTCTTTAAACACATGCTTATTTATTATTATAAAAAACACACTCTATATACGATTTGCACAAACTTCTAATGTGCTTACCGATATCTCTCAACAATATGCACGGTATTATGTATGTGATACGTATAATGAATTGTATATCAACGTGTAATATACACCTTATTTTAGTAATAAGAGTGAATTTATATGTTACTTCATTATTAGTTTGAGAATGAAGATGATCTTGATCCGTGAGGAAATCATTTTTGGGGACATTTTTGAGATTTCAAGTGATATTGTTGATATATCCCTGATATATCCCTTTCCAGGCTTACCAATACGATATCGATATTTAAAAACCCTACATAACATACATAGAGAATAGGTGGCGTCGGCTCGACCAACCTACAAAACCAACAATGCAATTGAGGTATAGCAATTGCCATGGTTTTAAACCATAATAAGGTACAATGAGACAGTTCCAACAACAAAGTGAGGCATAACATAAGCATTGAGGCAGCTGACGCATAAGCTTTACTTATGAGGAAAAATATTAAAAAAACTTAAGAATTATGAGAAAACCACTTCAGTATACTGCGAACATCTAATACATAATAATTGCATGTAACATTTTAAACATATTTTTCCCTTTTTAAGGTCGACGTTTTTTCCCATTTAACTCAATCATGGCCGGTCCTAAGCTCGGGTAAATTGAGGAGGGTTGCGCGCGTTAGATAGCCGACAGCCATCGCAAGAGAGACAAATCCTTAAATAGTGTTCTTAAAAAGAAAACTACTAGGAATTTGTCTCAAAACATTTTGGATCTTTTCAACATGGATTTATGCAAACATTTAGATTTCGTTGGGGGAGTCCCTACTATCTTAGTTTTTTTTGGACGATATAAATTTTATTATGTTCTAGTGTGTCATGTTACTGTTGAGCAAAACTTATAATGAATATGGAAATTTGTTATAGTAGCTTACCGAGTTGGTTGGACAAGGAGAGAGATATTTGATTAAGAATAGCTAAAATGTGCATTATTAAGTAGCATTTCTTCAAGTTATTCAAAACTTTTTATTTACTATATAACAACATAAATATCAAATATTTGACTAGGATCGGTCAGTGACAGATGTTTCATAATAATGAGTTAGCTTGCTATTTGCTTTTGAAGTTTATGACTAATTTTTCTAGTAGATGGAAATCTGAGGATGTAATAAAACCTAATTGGTATAAAAAAGAATGTACAAAAACTTTGAGAACTCTTTAGAAGCCATTAAGGCAAGAGAAGCAATAATCCATAATTGAAAACTTGGAAGCTCAAGAACAAGTAGGACAAGCAAGAGTGAATTTGTAAAATCGCCAAGCCGGACAAGTGAATAGTTATTACTTTTGTTGAAAAACTATTTGTAGCTTTTTATATATTCTTAATCTACAAGCAAGAATAAGTCAAAATCCTTGAATTGCTCCGATTCTGATAGCAAACTGGGACATCAATCGACTGATCTCACATTGAGTCAACCACTGGGTTTTTCCAGTTGACCATCCTTAATCTCACACCGTGTTTTCCAATCAGCTGTACATTCTTTAAAGTCGATTAAAATAGCATTCACTCAATTAACTCAAAGCCTCGTACCCTTAAATAAAGTATTCTATTTGTTATCATTAACTCTTCACATGGTATCAAAGCAACGATCCTAGTTGATTAAAAAATTGATCCCAGACCAGGGTTCGTACCCTAATTTCCATCGCTACCCGTCAACCCGACCTCTCAGCCACACGTGCATCGGTGACAAGATCACCGCTATGTCGAAGCATGCTTTTTCATCCCCACGTAGGGCCTCTGCCCCAATTAGGGATGGGCATGGGTCGAGCTGGGCCGGGCCCTGAAGGGCCCAAGCCCGTCTTAATAATTTGGGCCTTGGGTCGGGCTTTGGCCCACAATTTTTGTTGTCCTTCAGCCAAAGCCCAAGCCTAGGCCCAGCCCAATTTCTTCGGGCCGGGCTTGGGCTGGGCGCCCATAACTATAATCTCTCTTCGGCTAATTTTCGAGACTACTTTAATGGCATTTGGGCAAGAAATGCAGATCTTCACATTCTTTTTCACTAGTACCAGTGTTCCAATTTTAGTTGACACTATACAATAACATACTGCCAATCTTACAGAATGCTTGATAGGCGAACTGGCCTCTTTCAAAATGGCCTCCTGTAATCTAAAAGTAAGGCCGTAATCTTTGCATGTTATTCTCGCCTGCCTTGAGAAAAAGTTGGCTATATCGTACACTATGTTGGGCCATGCAAACGACCTATCAGCATTCACGAAGCTGTAAGTCTTATTATTAAGCTCAACTATTGTTCTAATTTGCACCTTTTGCAACTCTTCTTTCCTCAGCCAACATCTCATCCTTTCCGCATAATCCCATCTTCCAGCATCAACCAAGGTTGCAAAAGTCGGTAGTCGGTACTCGATCGGCTGGGTCACTGACTACGGATTAATCGGTAGTCGGACGAGTAGTCAGATTTAGTCGGACTTTAATCGGCTTTGAATTTTATGATTATTTTAAATATATAACTCATTTTTATACATATATTTACATAGATTTTGTACATTTTTATACTATCACAATCAAATAAAAGAGGTAATTGAATTTAAGTAAAGTATTAAGCATATTATAATAAGTTTGCTTATAAAAACATCAAAAAATAAAAAAAACATGGTATCTCCAAGAAAAAACGGGTCGACTAGTGTACCTAATCGGAATTAGTCGGTACTCGATCGACCACCCTACTGACTAGACTAGTCGAACCTACTAGTCGGGCCAGTCGGACGACTTTTACAACACTGGCATCAACATACATATTCTAGCACAATATAGCATCCTATATTATTGTTGTCCAAGGAAAAAATATTTTCTGCTGCAGCCTCTGCATAATTGATATCATTTTGCTTTCTGCTTGATGTCGATAGCGATCCCCATATCTTCGGGAAATAAGAGGGGAATGGGGGGATGCGGGTTTGTTTCGGGCTTAATCTCAAGCCTCGTTTCGGGCCTAGGTTCAGGTCGGGCCTTCGGGCCAAATCGGGCTAGGCTGAGGTAAGCCCGAGCCAGGCCCAACAAAAATTGGGCCTGCTTTTTCAGCCCAAGCCTGGCCCATTGTTCATTTGGACTTTTGGGCCAGGCCGGGTTTTTGGGGCCAGGATTCGGGCTGGCCCAGCCCAATGCCCATCCCTATCCTCCCAATCACCAGGGTTCGCACGAGTTGTGCGCCTAACGAAGACCCGTGCGAGTCCCCTCCATCTTCATCAAGCATGTGTGGGTCCCCATCCATGGCCTCAAATTTCAGCAAAATTCAGTCGAATTTCTGTCGAATATCGATATCCAGTCGAAATCGAAATTCGACCGAAATGACCGAAATATGGGGGTGCTAGTACAAAAAATGAACGAAATGACCGAAATTTCGGTCGAAATTCCACCGAAATTCCATCAAAATTCTGTTTTGGTCGATACCGAAATGGTGACTGAAACCGACATTTAAGGCCTTGTCCCCATCTTCGTTGTTATAGCCATTGAGGGCATTATCGTAGCCCCCCATCTTCATTGTTGCGAGCTTCCGTTGTCGTCCAAGCCACCAAGGGCATCGTCTTAGCCCTCTATTATTGCCAAGGGCATCTTGTCGACATCTACATGTGAATTTGATCCGCTTCTCATAGAAAGTCCACCCTTGTGGAGTATTATCGAAACCTTGGTGGCTTCTATGAGGAACTTGCCATCTTTCAACCAACCTGTTGTCCCAAACCGGTGACTGAGAAATCTGAGTGGCAAGTCTACAGGTTTCTTCCTGGTCTTCATCCTTGTTATCAGAATGTGAAGGATCGGTTTCTCACATATGACACTTTGTCGCCCATCAAGGTCGTCTTTGGCCGTCTACAGCAAATTGAGACTTCTACTAGCGATGCTCCTTCACCATAGCATTTGAAGAACTCTACCTTTCTTACTTCGTCCAAACGAGGATGCCGCTTTAGCTACTGGGGAGGCCGAGGTCGTAACTCTGATCATGGACGCGGTTGTGGCCTCATATCATGTATTCACTGCCATAAAACCAATCACCTATTTTATAGGTATTGGGTGAAGTTTGACATTCCCCAACAAGCCAACGTTGCATCTAACTATGATGTAGTAGTGACAGAGGCATCTTCGGATCAGGATCCTAGTCGACGGATAGTCCAACTCTCTACCACAGATTACTCATGCCTGATTATGGCTGGCTATCGAGCCTAACGAGCCGAGCCAGGGCTGGGCTCGGGCTCGATAAGCCCAAATGGGCTCGGGCTCGAGCTCGGTGGGCTCAAGCCCTTATCGAGTCAGCTCAGGCTCGATAAGTCCTGAGCCGAGCCCGAGCCTCTTATCAAGCCTGGCATGGGCTCGAGCCTATTCAGGCTCGTTAAGGAAATAGCTGTTTTTTTGGTGAAAAAGTGTTTTGCCTGAGCTTGAACCCAAGACCCCCTTTTAAAGATCATCCACCTTACCAATAGGCCAACATCCGAGTTGTATATAAAAGTTAAATTATAATATATATTGTAACATTCTGCTTGTTAATAAAAAAGAAAAAAATACTAAATATCTAACTATAACCTAGATTAACATACATAAAAAGCAGAAAATCCAAGTCTACAACATAGTCCACCCAACATTGTTGTTAGATAAACAACATAAACACATAATACACCATTAACAATGTTGCAAAACTAATACTTTAAATAAAAATAAATATCATTGTAGTTTCACAAATAGAATATATATATTCCTTATCGAGCTCGTTATTGAGTTACCGAGCAGAGCAGGGCTCGGCTCGATAAGCTATCGAGACCAAAAATCTGGCTCGAGCTCGACTCAATAGCTTAATGAGCCAAAAGCTCATAAGCCCTTATCGAGCCGAGCCCGAGCCTGGCTCATCGAGCCAAGACTCAATAGCCAACCCTACGCCTGATGCAGTTGCAACAGAGATTCGACGCCACTCCCAGTGAGTGTACTCCCGATGCACACCTAGCTACTACTTCATGTACCATAGCCAACTATGCTACTGCAACATCACTGACGTGGATTATCGACTTTGATGTGTATATTAATCTAACGGAGAAGGTGGCATGTTGACCTCCGCTCAACCCTCTTCTACAGTGAAGTCATTTCAGATAGCCAAAATGCTTATTCTCTTGTTACCATCGTTGGGAGCATGAAGATTTCCTCCAATCTCAAGCTCACCAAAGTCAGTGACCTCCTGACTTTCCTTTGAACTTATTTTTTGTCCATAGGCTTTATGTTGAATTGACTTTTGCCTGCGATTTTTGACGAGTTCTATTGTTATTTTCAAGATATCCAGACAATGCAGATTTTTGTTGGAGGGCATGAGAAGAGATGCATTTACTACCTTGATATCCCTACTGATTCTACATTTATCGGTACAATCTCCATCTCCACTGGGTATTTTTTATTTGGCCACCCTTTTGCAAAAGCTCTTTCCCTAATGTTTCCCGAACTCTCCTCATTGAAGCCGTTTGAGTGTGAAGCTTGTCGGTTCGGAAAACATCATCGTGCCTCTTTTCCTCCTACGGCAGAGCCATGTCGATCTTTACTCTTTTCTTTGGTCCATTGTGATATTTGGGGACTTTGTTGGGTTCATGCTAGTAGTGGTCATAGATGTTTTGTGGTCTTCGTATATTATAGCCGATCTTCTTGGATCTATTTAATAAAAGAATAGGCATATATTAATAAAATTGTAAAGTCCTTTCAGTTTATTAAAACATTTTTTTCTACTTGTATTCATACTATACGGATTGGCAATGCTCTTGAGTTTATCCAACAAGACTCGATGTCTTTCTCTGTTTCGTAAGGAATCCTTCATCAATTAACATGTTTGTATACCCCTCAGCAAAATGATTTAGCAGAAAGAAAACTTCGCCACATTCTAGACATTGCATGTAAATTGCTTACTGACATGAAGGTTCCCAAGACCTACTGGGGGGATGCCATTCTCACTGCCACTTATATGATCAAAAGAGCCTCGTCTCTTGTCCTCAATGGGGGTAACTAATGGAAAGGTTTCGCATTGGTTTGCTAATCAAACACGATCAATAATCGTTGTAAAGACTAGGTGCCTCTCAATCAACCGTTAACCCACAATCAATGTCAAACAATAGGGGCCAAATATTCCGAGTGTTGAACCCAGGGAAGCAAAACAGGGATAGATAAAAATAGTATTAGTTATTTCTAATTATTAATATTTTTGGATTGTTGCTTTTGTTGTTTTTATTTCTTTTCTGTCGTTTATATTTTTGTGGATTTTTAATAATATTATTTTTTTACGATTTTTAATGTTTTATATTTTTTATATTTTTAATTTGCAAATTTTTAATTCCTTTTTAATTTACAAAATAAGATATATAATAATATAAATATAGTTAATATAGACTATATAGATAAAACAAAGAGAAAATGTGTTTTTGGATTTTTAAATAAGACGAATAAAGTTAAAATAAAAGAAATAAAATATTTTTGGGTTTTAAATATTTTCTCAATTTTGAATACTTTTTGGGTATTTTCTAATTTTTATGGATTTTTAAAGTTTAGAATACACATAAATGAATAAATAAAAATCAAAAACTTGTTTAGGATTTTGAAAATAGATATTAGTGCAAAATAAACCCCAATTAATTTTACGATATAATATACATCACAAAGAAAATTCAAATAGTGTAAACATACGTTTTTGGATTTTTTTTCTAGAATTTTTTGCAATTTTTTATAAGTTTTATGTGTTTTGTGATTTTTAGGGTTTTAGTTTTGAAATTTTTAAAGAATTTTGGCCGTATGCTAAAATATAACAAAATAGACCAACTGCAATTTTTTGGATTTTTTGAAAATTTTTGTATTTTTTATGGATATTTTAAGGAAAAATACGAATGGCCTCCCAAGTCGGGACCCACCACAAAGATTAATTAATTTTTTTGGATTTTAAATAGCTAACCATGAGAAAATGACAAGTTTTTATTTTTAATAAATAGGAAAATAATTTTACATGCCTTGAGAAAAATATATGTGATAAATATGGGTTCCATGCACTTAAGTTAATTTTTATATAATTTTTAGATAAAAATACTATTTAAAATCATTAAAATACAAGCAAGAAAATAGATCAGCAATACATGGATAAAAATGCAATTTCCAATATTTCATGCATTTCATAACATAAATACAAAATCCAGGGTCCAAGCATGTAATTTGCCCAATAAAAAATAAAATTTATACTTAAATACGCATGGCAGTGGTATAAATGCAAATAGACAATGTTCCAGATGCAAACATGCAATTTAGCCTAAAATATTAGGCAAATTGTACAAAATATAGGGCAAAAAATGAAATAACTAAATCCGGAGGGGGTTCCTTGCAAAATACCAGCCGCTTCACGTGGAGAGCAACGTGAGGTGACATGGCATTGGACTAAAGTGCAAATAAAATAAGCGTGAAGATCCGAGTGTAAATGTTACAAAAATATTACAATAAATGAAAGTTTAAATATTAAAAATAAATTATAAAAAGGTGCAAGGTAAAATATGCAATATATCCAAAAAGCACGCTATCGGACGGTTCCTGCCTTCCTGGAGCTCCACATGATAGGTGACAGAACTAACGACTGTTGCTCTTCTCCAAGAACGAGGAAGAACAAGCACCTGGAGTTGCTTCGATATGCCCCTGTGCGTTGCTCCAGCGTCCTTAAGTGCTCCTGCATATCTCAAATTGGAGCTAAGGCTCCTCCGCAATTGTTGGTAGCTTCGGATGGGTCCAGGCCACACTGGAAGAGGATTGGAGGCTCGTGCTTGCTCAGCTACTTGGGAGCTTCAAGTTCAGAATGAAGGCCCTTTCCAAATGGGTCCTTCTCTCGCTGCTACCTGCACGGACAGGTTCAACGGTCGAGGGCGCAGGTCCTCGATCGAATTTTAGATAAATAGTGGAGCAATGGGTGAAATGAAGTGCCATCTGGCGATGGTGGAAGAAGGTGGATCGTGGACCTCGATCTGCGCAAGATCCAGGGGTGGGTTGATCTAGGGTATGTAGAAGCGAAATGAGGGCGTCAGATGGGTCGAAAACAGATGGAAACGACTGGAACAGTGGTCGGAGCCGAGAGCTCCGATGAGATATTTTTAGGATTTTAAGGCTAATCTAGACAAAATCAAATGAAATAAATGTTACTCTAAGAATCAAAAGAACAAGAATTAAAGCGCTCACCTGACGGGGAACAGCTGGGAGCAGAACCACCTAAAGAAACTCTCCAGCGACGGTGAACCACGATTCCTCTGCCTTCTCCTCGCCTTGATTTACAGGGGGAACGTCTCCTGTCACTAGGGCTCCTCACCAGAAGGGAATTTAAGGGTTACGGTGAGTGAAATCGATTAGTTTGATTGAGAGCTCGAGAAGAAGATATATAATGCATTGACTGGAGGGTACCCTTCGCCTAGGGTTTCCACGCAGATCAAGGATTAACTCAGGAAGAACACAGGTCTGTATGAAAGATTGTTGGAAGGCGAAGAAGTTTCATGAAGAAATCGAGCAGAGATGAGGCCTGGAACTAGGCTAAAAAATGGCGAAGGGGAAAATCATGCTCGGGAGTGATCCAAGGAGGGGCGGGGTGTTGACCAACGTAAGCGGTCGCCTCCTCCTGATTGGTCCATGTGGACCACTACATGAAAAACTGAAGAAATAAATAGAAAGAATGCGAAATAAAATAGTGAATGATTTTATTAATAAATTCTCAAAACATGGAAGTTGCTTCTTGTTTTATAAACTATTTTAGGTGATTTTTATTTATTTTTATCAATTTATTTATTAGGTGTTAATTTTTACATATAGATATATAGGTATATGTACCTATATTTTGTATATTTTATTTTTATTTTGTACTTTATATACATATTACTATATTTACATATCAGAAAGGAAGATGTTCTGTATAACATGCAAGTTGACTTTCTAACAGAGCATTTTCCCCCATTTTTTGGGAAATTCCACTATATATTTTCATCACTATATCCCTCTAATATGTCATTCCAATTTCGTCAGAAACAAAGACACCTATGCCCTCCATCTAAAACAGGTAATTTTAACGGTCTTAGATTTGTTGTAATCGACCTGTTCTGGATAAAGGGCATAGGAGTCTTTGTTTCTGACGAAATTGAAATGACATATTGGAAGGATATAGTGATCAAAATATGTTATGAATTTTCCCAAAAAAATAAAAAAAATGGAATAAAATGGTCTGTGTAACAGCTAACTTGATTGTTACACAGAACAACCTCCTCGTCCTCTTTACATATTTATATATTTACAGTACTATTTATTATGTACTTACATATTTTTACTTTATTTTTATTAGTTTGCCCATATATGCAAATAATTACATGTATACATATTGTAGGTATAATATACCTATGTATTAAACTTTATTATTTATTTTGAATTTATTTTAAATGTTTTAATTTATGTTATTGTTTAATTTATTTTATACAATATATTCAATTATTTAAAAATATAAAGGGAGTAAAAAACTACATGATTAAATAAAATAATATTATATATAGATGCCTCAATACCATTATGCCCCCAAAAATCAATTTTTGTATCTTAACTTCGATTTAAATGAAATCATATTCATCAGATAGATAATTTAATTTGAAATACAATGGAGGTGAGTTTAATGAATTTTGAGTTCATATGGAGTAAATATTGATCAGTGAAGTTCTATTTACGGCCTTTTCATCTGTTTACCATTGTGCATGATTTTTATTGGCTATTATTTTTCTATTTTCCTATACATGATTGTGTACAAGTTTTTTGTTGAACATTTTATTATTTGAGGTATGTATGAGTGTAAATAAAATAGTATAAAAATATGTATTTACAGCATATAAAATTAGGGTATATGTGTATTTTGTACAGTATTGGACCCTTATCTCTCTCTACTTCATTCCCGATTGACCTATTCAATATTAACTTGGTCTCAGGGTCTAGGGTCATTCAGTATCCATGATACTTCATTTCTTTTTCTTTTCTTTTCTTTATTCTTTAATTTGAGTTTAATTATAGATAATTACATGTTGATTACATAGTAATGTCAGATATTAATTCAAGCAAGTTAGTGGTATTTACTTGTATTGAACTAGGGATTTAAAGCTAAAAAAAGAATAAAGGTGACTGAATGTCTATTCATCAGTAACTCCTTTCTCTATTATATCCTGATAAGACACTTTTTCTGTTTCCATTAAGAACTTTTTGTTGCACTACGTTTGTTCATAATTTCCAGACTGCAGATAAATTGTCTTCTCATGGTATCAAGTATGTTTTCCTTAGTTATTCTTGCACCCAAAACGGGTACAAGTGCTACGACCTACCGGTCATCATTACTACATTTCTGTTGATGTTTTGAAATTTGAACAGACCAGCTACTAAACTCGGTTTGTCGGTAACATAACATTGGAGCTCCTGCCACAACACATTATCTACAAAAGGAAACACATTGTTCATTATAACCATGTACCGTTACATATTTCTTATTTGCATTATGATGTGCCCTCTTCGAGGGTCCCCCACCACTATAGCTCCGGATGCTCCATAAGAACTCCCTATAGCTCTATGGAGGACAAAAGGGCGATATACTATACATCTCGTGCCACATTTTACTTCCATTGACAGTCTATCCAGTTGTAACAAGTCATTTACAGATGTTATAATTGTTACTATTCCTTGTTATCATCATAGTCGTAAGACCATGGTTAGAAAAAAGCCATCAATGAGGAGATGAATGCACTTATCTCTTATTTGCATTATGATTTGTCCTCTTCGAATGTCCCCCATCACTACACTACAGCTTTGGATGCTCCATAAGAACTCCTTATAGCTCTATGGAGGACAAAAAGACGATGTACTATACATCTTGTGTCACATTTTACTTCCACTGATAGTCTATCCAGTTGTAACAAGTCATTTACAGATGCTCTTATGGTTGTTACTATTCCTCGTGATCATCATAGTCGTACGACCATGGTTAGAATAAAGCCATAAATTAGAAGGCATATTTCCAAGGGCATGTGAGATCTTGTGTCGTGTCTTCCAAGTGTCAAGCCTACTATCTGGCGATGGGTCTTTATGACCAAACAGTCCCCTGATGTATCTGTTGATGACCGAAGGTCAGGCTCGGGGCAAAAGGGATTCCCTCAGACTTATGGAGTGGACTATCAATCTAACAGACTATCCAGTTCTAGCACCCAATTTGCAAATGCTCTTATGGTTGATACTATTCCTCGTAATCATCATATTGCATTGCATAACTATGGTTGGAACAAGTCCATGTATGAGGAGATGGATGCACTTACCACGGGTATGTGGGATCTTGTACTGTGTCCTTCAGGAGTCAAGCCTGTTATCTGGCAATGGGCCATTACAACCGAACATTCCCCTTACGATTCTATTGACAAACTGAAGGCTAGGCTTGCGTCAAAACGGATTCATTCAGACTTATGGAGTGGATTACTTTCAGATTTTTTTCTCGTGGCTAGGATAAGATCAAATCACATTATTCTTTCAACTGTTGCCAATAAGAATTGGACCATCTTTCAGCTCGATGTAACAATTTCATTTCTGCTTCTGTAGAGAAACTCCTAATTTAATTTAACTTCAACCACTCAAAACATTAGACCACCATCCCCTTAATATAGGAGGGGTGGAATTACAAAAAAAGGTAAACAAAATTCAAATCCTAACTTATACTTGACTCCTAAATCGACCCTAACTGACTAACTAATTAATTGGAGATCACATGCGATCTCCTTATTTGAATAAAAATAAAATTTCCAACGGACTCAATTGACAATAAATAAAATTAACTTGATCACAACTTAATTAGAGTCTAATTAAATAGATGGAAAAAAATCTAATTTCAAAATCATAATTGGATAAAATTGAACAGAGGAGAAACCCTAATTTTACCATAATTCTAATTTCGTGTTGCATCAATTACGTATGGCAACCTCGAGGAGGTCTGCATGATGCAGCCACTAGGGTGCTTCGCTGAGGGGGAGCATGTGTGCCAATATGTAAGGCCATTTATGGCCTAAAGCAGAGTGTAGTAGCATGGTTTAACATGCTTAACACTAAGATCAGCTCTCTTAGTTTCCACATGACAATGTTTGATTATTTTCTGTTCATTAGACGACGATCTAAAGGCATTGTGATACTGGAAGTTTATGTTGATATGGTAGTTACATGTGATGATGAAATGGGTGTTCTAAAGACCAAGGACTTTCGTTATAAGGCATTTGTCACCAATTAAGGTTTCACGCTATAAGAAATCGCATACCTAAAGAATAAAGTATTCCATTCATTCTCATCAACTCTCCACATTTCTGATCTTATTCGCGTTGCGCATCGTCTTTGGATTTCCAGCATAAGAGTCTAGAGGATACTTGGTCCTGAGTCTACAGCAAGAACACTTTGTTCCTCAAATTAGAGCTATCAAGAAGATTCCAGATGATACATTGATCGCGACCACTTCTGTCTCGGTCCGACTTCCTGGTCGAGTTCTCGAGCTCTGCATGAGACGCGGTCATCAAAGAGTAGACTATATTCACCATAATTGCCTTCGATCCACCAAATCTCATCACTGACCATCGTGCACAACCACTACATAAAGGAATAGCAAGAACATTAAAGAACAAGATCTCCCTGCAAAAATCGAAGATGCAAATCTTTGGCAACATTGATCCATCTCTGTGCTTCTCGGTCGCATGCAACCATTTGCCATCGATAGCACCTCTGGTCAAGAGAGTCAAGGATAAAAAGTCATATGTTTTGATCCCATATAAGAGCCCTCCACCGACAACGAATCACCATTGCATCAACCTCGAACTGCCTGGAGAGTCCACATGGTTTAACCGCAATGGGAGGAAAGGAGGGGGTTGAGGAACTGCAGACATCACATATAAGAGTAGAAAATATACATGTTATTGCCACTGAGAATGTTTAGATTCACCTATGTAAATCATTCTGATGACAACTTAGATACAACTCCCTATCCTTTCCATGTAATGATTAAGGGTCCATTGGGTACCATGGTTGGGTTAGGCTGAAATAAGCTCCTCTCAAAGGATTAGCAAGATGGGTAACTCTTTTATGAATAATAGGTGTTTGGATACTTAGAAGGACGGGAACGATAAATATGATGCTTTTAAGATAAATTAGCAATTATATATTTAATATTTCTTTTTTGTAATTTGTCCTTTACTTATTTGCCTTCTAGGTTTCTCCTCTCTATATAAAGGAGGTGTATCGGCTCATAATAAACACCCCATTCATTTCTTTCCACATGGCATCAGAGCGATAAAAGACCGAAGCCCTATTACCCAAAAGCTCTAACCCAAGTTTGTCCTCTCGGCTACCTGCACCAACGCCCTACCGCGCGATCCCCACCTCAAGTCGCCACCCATTGTGTGGCCCCTCTATCTCCATGCAGCCCCTCTCTCAGTGCCCCCACCTCTGCTCGGCCCTTCTTTTCACGCCGTGCACCTCGCACCTCCACAACTGATGGTGCCATACGTCTATCCAAGCTGCTAGCAGATGTCCTCACCGCAACCAGACATGACCTTTGCAACCCTCGATTCATATAGATGCCATCGCTAAGTCCACACGTGGCCTAGACCATCTGCAACCACTTGTGTAGCCATCTGCGGCCCCGCATCTTCATCTTAGGCCGCATCATGATCTGATTTTGGTGTCTTTCAAGGGAATTTCAGACTCCTAACTTCACTCCATCTGCTCCAAAAGCGCCTCAAGAGTTGATGGGAAAGATTGTGATATGACTCAACACACAAAACATGTTCCCTATATTATTGTGTGACAAAATCATATCATTCTTACACCTCCAGACATGTCATGTTCATGCTCCATCGTTTGACATGTCAAAGAACAAAGTCAATATATCCTCCTCTAGGGCCTTCAAAGGTCTTATGTTCATCAAGATGGATGGGAACAACTACAAACGCGGGCTATGTAGTTCATAAAAATGATGGAGTGCACAACGAGGAATATATCCTAACATAACCTAATTCGACCGACAAGATTAGGGTGAATGCTTCATGGAAGCAAGACAACATGTGGGTATGTGTTTAGTTCTCTGGTATACTTGCTACAAAGATGGCCAACAACATTCTATATCAGCCCATTGTCAAGACAATGCAGATGCATTCTTGCTACCAAGAATGAGACGAAGATTTTTCTACTTCAATATAACATCTTCACAGTGAAGGAGGATGATAATCATCTCCATGCCTTCTAGTCTTGGCTCGGGAGCATGTTTGAGAAACTCCATAGCTTCATGCGTTTGAATGCGACTACCGAGCACCAGATGGCATACAAGAATACCATGATAATGGGTGTATTTCTTGCGACACTTGATCTACAATATGACACCGTCCATGGCCAGCTTGTTATAGGTGTTTCTCTACCTCCCATGGAGGAGGCCTACAACTGACTAAACAAGATCGTGGTGCCTCCTAGAGCTACTACTTAGACCTCTTATGTGATGATCGCATCTCGTGGTAGAGGAGGCTCGATACAGTTCAGAGGATGTAGTGATCATGGCAGAGAAGGTGAATGCCCTCACAAACAATGCACATACTACAATTGTGTTGGTCACTCAGAGGATACACACTATCAGAAGCATGGTCACTGAGCAGTTTGAGCCATCAGCTACTTCTGTTGATCAGAAGTATGAAGATCCTGTCTCCCGTCTGAGGGAGATTACGGCCCCCTGCACCGGCTTTACTAATGGTCCTCTGACCCCGGTTGGCATTGCAGCTTCTGCTAGTACCTCAGGTACAACTTACGCATTTACCACTTGTCACAGGACTGATGTTTCAAAGAGGATCATGGACTCCGAAGCATCTTACCATCTCTGTGGAGACAGAGCACAGTATCCTACAGTTCAGTTCACCTTGGTATATATGTGATCATTGCCAATAGGAGACATTCTCCTATTACAAGACAATGAGATTCAGTTGACACCTTCCATGTGTCTGCAAAGTATGCTACATTCACTTGTTTTCGACGAATTTATTGTTTACCAGCCAAATTATCAAGGATCTGAAGTGGCGTGCCATTTTTGACCCATCTTTTCTTGAATTTAAGGATATATTCACAGGTTGGGTAACTAGATGTGAGCGTGAGTAATATGGTCTCTACAGATTGGTCAAATCTCCTTATGTAGCCAGATCTTCTATTCCAACTGGATCAGACTCTCCTTACATGTGGCACCTTCGATTCGGTCATCTTCCTCTACGGAAGTTGTGTAGAGTCTTCTCGCATATTCCTCAAGGTTCGAAATCTCGATTTCGATCTCGTTTCGGTCACATGTAATACCGAAATTTCGGGAAATTTCGACGATTTCGGTGGAAAAGTCGGAAAAGGCTCAAAAATCATTTTTTCCCAATTGTATTGAAAATTTCGATATTCCAAGTTATTAGAACAATAAATAACATACAAATACACAATTATTTCACACATATTGGTCATATATACCCTTTATATAGACATATCGGTCATATCGGTCATATCGGCCATATCGGTCATATCGGTGGCGATATTGTTGGAACCCAAGCAACATGTCTCGATCGATATGGGGTCGAAATGACCCATATTTTATCCTATCATTGCAATTGAGGATCCCCACCCCTCTATATATCAACCTATCTTGACCGATATCTCATAAGACAGTTTATATACGAGTTTCGAATCTTTCGATACTGTGAACAGATCGATAATATCACGATATTTAAAGGTTAAAACCATGGTTGTAACATTGTTAATACATAATAAAAAAGAGCAATAGTCTAGTCTTGCAAATACAATACAAGTTACAACAAGTGAAAATTATTAAGAACATGTATATTTCTGATCCATGCAATAAAAGATTAAAGATTAAAATATAGTACATGGTGACATGTTTTGTTCAGAACCAAGAGTTCCGTGGTGGATCTGAATACCCCTCCTTACTTGTTGTCTCCCATAACGCATCGCAGATTCAATGAACTCGCAGTAGTTCTCCCATGTCATGTACGAGTACATGGCCTTGTAATCCATGACATACTGCCTGTATTGGTGGTCATCGATGCCTATGAGCATCCCGAGTCGAGAATAAGCAGCACTGGATCCGGTATCACGAGTGGCACGACGAGGCTGCGAACTACTGCCCTGAGATCCTCGGGACGACGACGACGAAGTAGGAGAAGATCTCTGCGGAGGAGGAGGAGGAGGAGGAACTGGCGTATACTCAGGGAAGAAACCGTAACTGTCACCCCCAAAGAAACTGCCCTGGCTCTGCTCATGTTGGCTACCTTGGTAGTTGTCTCCGCTACTGTATCCCCCATACCCATTGTAACCATATCAATATGATGGAGGTGCGTACTGAGGAGGAGGAGGAGGAGGTCCTGGAGGAGGAGCTTGAAAGTATTCCGGGAAGACGCCAAAAGATCTCTCATCGTGCGACGATCCATATCCGCTAAAGGACTTTGTGCTCCTTCGCGATATGGGCTGTCAATGTCCATGAAGCTCAAAGAACCTACAGATGATGTCAAATCTTCCATGTAGTTGTCGGTTGGACGATGACCTTGACCGTACTCGTAATCCGTAGGCCCTGGACTCGGACTTGGAACAAATTGTCCGTGTGCGTTCCGTTTTCTCTCCATATATTCACGTCCTGCTTGTAGGCCTTCCTCAAGTCCGGTATGTTGTGGTCCACGACCACTCCCTCCTGACCCACATGAGTTTGACTCCCCACCACCACCAGGTCCACCACGACTAACATCGTCATCATCATCATCTCCACTGTCATCCTTTGACTTTGACTTCGATTTGGAGCTACTCGAGAGAATTTCATCAACAGCCGCATCAATCTCACCCTCCAACCCTCCAACAGGGTCTGTAATCCGCCAGGATCTTGCCAAAAAGTCACCAACGTCTGCTCCCATTTGCAGGCTAATATTCTCATTTGGTCTTCCACCTGGCTGATCGAGAACCGGGGCACCATTGGATTCCATCCATCTCTGGAGAACGTCCTCATCAGCATCGTCATCGTGCATCTTGAAAATGTATGCAAGATCAATAGGGTCCGTGTAGCCATCTTTGTCATGTCCCTCCCTTGCATGCTTCAATTTCAGCCTCAAGTTGTAATGCACGAAGACAAGGTCATTGAGCTTCTTTTCTCCCAACCTGTTCCATCTCTTGGACTAGATTAAATTGAACGTGCTCCAGTTCCTCTCACAACCGCTGGTAGATGCGGTTTGAGACAACACTTTCACTACCACACTTCGAAGGTTGGGAGCTTCCGTCCCGTATAACAACCACCATTCGGCTGCAAAAAAAAGAAAAAGAGAGAAATCAAAAATAGGAATAAATGAACACACAAGTAATGAATTTATTTGCCTCCGTCCCTACCAGGAAGAGTATTGCCACATCCGTTGACCGCAATAATCCGACCGAAGGAACCCAACGCATCTCGGAAATACTTAACCTACACAATGCATAAATAGGTTTAAGTCGTAGAGTCGTACTACATCTTTACGAAATTTCTTGTGACTCCAAATTTAGGTAGAAATTGATGATGTTACCTCGTTCGTGCACATGATCTGTAACTTCTCGTCCTTGACGAGCTTCTCCACCACAATCTGTACGGCTGCTAAAAGGTCACCATTTGTACCAAGTCCATTCCTGTACTGGTACTTAGGATTGAAGTAATAAGCTGCACAAAAAGTCACGAACAAGCTCATTTATGATGTCCAACTATAGAAATTTAAATAATTGAAAAAAAACCATTTGAACATAATACATACCGGCCTTGTAAAAAGGATGTGAGAGCATCTTGGACCATCGCTCGTCTATGATGTCCAATCATGCTTTCGATCCCTTCCCAACCGCTTCCTTGACCTTCTCTCTCATTCAGCGCATTGCCTCGCAGATGACTCCCATGGTGGGCTTCTTGTCGCCATCCACGATCTGCAATGCAGAAACAACTGGATCCATGATCCTCGTGACCCGAGTCACATCATCCCAAAAGGAGATATCATTGATCAATATCTCCACCTTCCGTCCTCCTTCAGTCCGAGCTTCAGGTATCTCGAACCACTCACCCTGGCAACACATGGTTTTCAAACCCGTCTTATGTTGCTTGAGGCTTTGCAACGCTATAAAATTGGTTGCAAAGCGTGTGATGCCAGGCCTCGCCTCACCAACTCCCCATTACACATCCGCCTCATCAGTGCCAACACTTTGTTGTGGTTGTAGATGAATGTGGTGATCATTCGTGCTTTCTCCACCATCCTTGAGATGAGCTTCCTCTTGCTGAAATCCTTAAGGATCAAATCAATGCAATGCGCAGCACACGGAGTCCAAAAAATTCCGTAGTTGCTGGACTTCATAATTGTTTCACCAGCCTTCTTGAAGTTGCTGCCGTTATCTGTCACAATTTGCACAATGTACTCTTTCTCAACCTCCTTTATAACGTCCTTCATCAACTTCAGAAGGTACTTGTGGTCCTTCACATGCTCAGATGCATCAACAGATTTCAAGAAGATTGTCTTCCCATCGCAGTAGACAAGGAAGTTGACGATCTGCTTCCTTGTGTAGCTCGTCCACCCATCGCAAATCAATGTCACCCTGTACTCTGTCCATCTCCTCCTCAACTCGGCGATGTACTCATTCATCTCCTCTTTCTCCAGCCCCGGATATTTGTTCATGATCTCGTAAGATGTAGGAGCCTTCACTCTCGTTCCCGCTGCAGCGATCTCATCAATGGCATGCTGCAAGAATGGCTCGCCTGCAATGTTGGCAGGAATGCTCTCACCAAAGAAGAGCTTGCTGATGGCTTTTCCCACCATTTCTCGTGCATTGGTGAACATTCCCTTCGCCGTTTTCTGCCTCAGATCCTTGCTTGCCTTGTATTGCATGGATCCGCTCCTCGTCAAGAAGGGCTCAATTCCCTTCCCCCTGTGTTTCTTGGTGGGTGGTGGTACTGGTGCGCCTCCAGAACCACTCCCACCTGCACCATAGAAGCCGCCCCGTGCACCACCGAGTTCTCTCCTCTCGAACTCGCTCCTCAATGATTCTTGTGTAGCCCTTCTGTATGCCCTCCTCTCTGCTGCAGTCTGAATGTCGGCGGGGTACACAAAATCATCGTCGTCTGAATCAGAAATGACGTTGAATTCTTTCTCGAACATGAACTCTTTCATTTCTTCTTCCCTTCTTACTCTCTCCATCTCCTTTTCCTTCTTTCCGTCCAAGCTCGCCTTGACCTTGTCCCTCACATCTTTGGGACAACGCGTGCACTTGGCAACATTCTTGTTGTTGCCAACAAGATGTTGCTTCATCCTTGTGATCCCGCCTCTTCCCAATTTCTTCCCACAGAAATTGCATTGCGGCTTCGCCTTATTTCCATCAGGAGCATGGTTTTAAAAGGCGGCGCCTCGAGGCGCAAAGGCGTACGCCTCGAGGCGAGGCGGGCCCAAAACGCCCCGAGGCGCACGCCTCAGGTACATCATAAGAGGCGTACGCCTCAGCCTCGCCTGAGGCGCTCGAGGCGTGAGGCGCTCGAGGCGAGGCTGAGGCGTAAGCCTCAAAAAATCGTATTTTTTTTTAAATTTTGGGTACCTTTTTTTTGTAAAACCGAAGGGTCGAGGGGAGGGGGCGTTCAAAGAGAATTGATCGCTTGAAATAAGTGAAGCTCCATGATCTTGTATACATCATGTTCCATTTATCATACACCTATATATACTATTTCTATTGCACACAGATTTGAGTTTCAATTGTAATAAATATTTTATATTAGTTGCAAGTTTTCAACTTGATGTTGTTATTTAGTTATATAAGTTGGGAATATTAGATTAATTATCGTATATATGAAGAAGAAAGTTTGAAAATAAACCCGTGAAGTAAAGTAATTATTTCATTTTATTGTGAATAGCAAAATAAAAATAACATTGTTAGTAAAAAATTTCGTCGGGGGTGCTGCCCCCACGCCCCCGCAGGGGGGAGCGCACCTGCTCCCCCCTAGACCCCCCCACAGGCTCGCTGACCGGGCAGCGAGACCCCCGTCTTGTTGGGGTATCATATGGCAGGAGGGGATGCATATGGTTCTCCAACAACGTCCAGCAAGACAAATGGTTGGGATTCATGGTATGTTGGTATTTTTTTACTTTGGACACTAAAAATTATGGTTTTTATTGTACTTTGGTATCAAGTATAGACTTTAATTCAATACTCATATAGAACTTGATATTCCATATATTGGTAGCTTAGTATTAGTTTTATTGAACTACAATGCCTTCATCGCTTATGTATTGTATCTTTTACTAGTGTCAAACTATTCTTAAATGTGTTTTGGGGAAAACTTAACATTATCATATACTTTTTCCTATGTATTTTTCTCTAATTTTAATTTTTTTTCCAAAAAATTGAGGCTTACGCCTCGAGCGCCTCGAGGCTTACGCCTCGCCTCAATTTTAGGCAAAACGCCTCGGACCGCCTCGCGCTTTTTTAAACCTTGATCAGGAGCGGACGCATACCTCCAGCCAATGTCCCCACTGAATTCGCTCCTCTAATCATCAGAGCTGTCAGATCCAGAACCGGAACCAGAATGTGCCATGGTGAATATGCAAATTAAGAACCGGAACCGGAACCAGAATGTGCCAGAATGTGCCATGGTGAATATGAACGTCGAAATCTGCGAGGAAAATCAAGAACAAACATTAAGTTGGCATACAATGCAACTGCTTATGAATAATTGAATATGCAAATTATTTTATGTTTTAAATTTCAAAATTTTTATATATTTAATTTTTCTAACACCTACTTTTCCGATTTACAGAAAAATGACCTTAAATCTATACATTAGGATCTTACACCTACAAATTAGGCGACCATTTTCAAGAAAGAGTACCTAAGTGACACAAAATATGAACAAAAACCTAAATATTTAACAAATGATTTTCGGATTTTCTATATTTTTAAATTTTATTAATCCAAAAAAATTCCTGATGATGATTTCTACTTCCAAAACTAAAGATCCAAATATATAATATCACAACTCAGTATCGTTCCACATTAAATCTCAAAAGCCCCAATTTCCTCTAACATAGATCCAAAAAATTATTCTCCAACTATGTTTTACTTCATGTTAACTTCATATCTGCGATACAATGATCATAGCTAGCACTATTGTGCAAAAAAATCACAAAAGTCCCAATTTTCTTCTCCAAATTTATACCTATTTTTGGGGAAATCTCTCAAATTAAACACCATGGCAAGCTATATCAACATCTTAACAGTGAAATCCCTAAAAAAATTAATGAATTTGAAGAAGATTTATCCTAATTTGGCTTACCTCGAAGGAAGAAGACCTTGGAAAAGTCCGTGGAAGAGGAAGAAGTTGGCTCTGCACGAAGTCGGGCGAAATGGGGATGTCTCGGCCGAAATTTCGGCTTATCTGGACATTTCCGTGAATTTTTAATAGAAAGATTCCATATGTCGGCCGAGATATCGAGACGAGCCGAGATATCACCGATATCTCGCGAAATTTCGGCGATATCCCTGAAAATCGATATATAGAGTGGTTTTGAGACCGGGGACCCGTCGAAACCGAAATTTCAGTCCATGATATTCCTTCTCAATACACTTTTCAGTATTAAGCTTGCCAACTTGGAAAGCATCATCGTAGCATTTTTCCCAATCATCAGAGTCGTAGCAATAGTTCTTTATTTGAGTTGTCGTATTTTGATATTCGGGTCCCGATCGTGTTCCTGATCATGAGGGACAACACATATTCTATCTTATTGTGGGGAAGCTAAATAAGGTAGACTAGGACGATGTGGTTCAGAGAATGGAGCAACGGCTAGCGGACTGGAAGGCAGTCACCCTACCCAGGGAGAAAGTTGGTTTTGCTAAAGCACATTCTTTCGGCAATACCCATCTTTTTCCACTCCACAAGACTGATGCCGGTGGGGGTAAGGAAGAGGATTGAGACTTTGATGAGAACATCCTTTTGGTCGGATGGGAAGCAGCAAGGCCATGGAATGCACTTGGTTGGTTGGGAGGAGGTGACAAAGGGACGTAAGGACGGTGGACTTGGAGTGTGTGATGTCGAATGCATGAATAAGGCGTTAATTGCAAAATGGATAACACGTATATGGGGGCCATCAACCTTACTGGCGGACATACTAGTAAGGAGGATATATGGAGTTAAAGCAGATATGACTGTGGGAAGACTTCATTTTGAATCTCCGTTGTGGGCAGGCATACGTGTCGTCTTGCTTAACATTGCGCCTAATCTTCGACCGAAAGTGGGCAATGGCCTACTTTTCAGATTCTGTGGGATGATTGGACTGGCGAGGGTACTCTGCAGGAGAGATATCCGAGGCTCTACGCTCTATCGGCTTCGAAGGAGAGCTCTTTGGCTCAGGTGGCGTCATCGGAGTCGTGGACGCCATCATTCCAAACAGACTTATCCGACCAGCGCTTGGAGGAATATCTTAGATTGCATGCTCACATCCCCCCTCCTGGTGAATTTTTGAGGGGAAGAGACCACTTCCTCTAGGGGGCGCGAAATTGTCGATCAAGAAAGCTTATTTGGCCTTGAGACGGACTACTGACGACAGGGATGAGGAGCTTTGTCAGGACATGCGGGTTGTTTGACGGTCGAAGATCCCCTGTAGGGTCAAGATTTTCCTATGATGCTTCAGAAGAGGCCGATTGTGCGACAAGGTTAGGAGGAGAAGGTTGTCGGGGATGGTCGGTGCTCACTACGACAGGTGCGAGGGATTGGGTGCGAGGGATTGGCGGAAGACGTCGTGCACCTGTTCTTCAAGTGTACGGCATCTGAACGGGTTTGGAGGGCGGTGGGAATACCTTGGTTAGCGATGGCGATGCTGCGACGTTCTGGAGATCAATCCGAACAGTTGGCAACAACTCAACGGACGACTGCACCAAACCTTTTGCCGCCTTATAGGCAATATGGTTGGGCCCAAATGATCTGATCGTCAACAACAAGAGCTTTTCCTTATGTAGTAAATCATTGTAATGTATTGTATAATTTCTGGCTTCTACGGCAATGTACCTTAAATTTCAGTAAATGGAATTTTTTTAGCAGTGACCCCCCATGCAAGGGCTCACCCTCTTTCCCATCAAAAACAAATGTTTTATCTTATTATGGTTGATGGTTTTCTAAACCTTCTTGGGATTTTCTGTTGAAAAACAAGTATGAGGCTGATTTCATTACACGGACATTCATTATTGGAATAAAAAACATCTTTTTGCTGCTATTTTGCATAATCTAACGATTCCTTGGATTTTTGTATTGTTCAGCTCTCTCGTCTCGTGGCATCCTCCATCAAACTTAGTCTGTCTACACATCTTAATAAAACAATGTTGCAGAGGGAAAATACAGTCGTCTTCTTGATGTTACCAGGACTCCCCTTGTACAAAGTCATGCTCCTCACTCTTAATAGGGAGATATTGTCCCCACTGCATGTTATCTTGTCAATTGATAAAAAAGATGCCATCCATGTTAGGAGAAAAGGTTCCTTATTCGATTTTTTTCTGATAAAGACCTCTTCTCTCTAACACGTGGTATCTTTGGTTTCATGGTTTTTGTTCATCATCTGACTCTTGATTGTGACAAGTTCTCCCTAGATTTGTCAAGTGTGTCTTTGGTTGCTACTCCTGGACATGAAAATGGTACCAATACTTTGATCATGTCAGATGGAATACTACGTCAGTGCTGACATCACATTCTTTAAGTTTTGTGTAGTTTTTCTCCTACTAGTAACAAAATGACTTCGTTTGAGTCTGGTGAGGAGGTTTGCATTCCATCTCCTCCTTTGCATCCATCTCCTACTACACCTCATGTGGCTCAGACTTTGCCTTGTGTGTACATTCGCAGGCTGACTACTATACCTCATGCTCCTATGCATTTCCCATTATCCAGCATCCATCAAGTAAATTTTGAACATCTGGTTTCAAACCATATGACACTATTATATTTATGTGCAATAGGAAACTTTACAAGGTGAGAGTAAAGCTCCTACTACACCTCATGTGGCCCAGACTTTGCCTCATGTGTACATTCGCAAGATGACCACTATACCTCATGCTCATATGCATTTGCCATTATCCAGCATGCATCAAGTAAATTCTGAACATCTGGTTTCCACTGATGACACTATTATATTTATGTGCAATAGGGAACTTTACAAGGTGAGAGTACAGCTCCTCGAGAGTTCGTAATACATGAGACAGATCATTCAGAGGATCTTGACAAGCCTATTGCACTTTGGAAGAGGAGGCGTACATGTGTTACATTATTTACATATCCTTTCTCAGGCCATGCATCACTATGATGTCTATCAGAGAATTTCAAAAAGTTTGTGATGGGATTGTCCGTTGTTACGATCTCACGCAATATCAGAAGGCTATGCGAGGCAATTAGTGTCATTATGCTATGGAGGAAGAGATGGTAGCACTTCAATCGCATGGCACATGGAGTTTGGTTACTGTCGCAAGCAGGGGCTTTTGTGGTTGCTTGCAATGGATTTTACAATAAAGCAGACAGCATATGGTAGTGTTGATCTCTACAAGGCTAGACTTGTGTCAAGTGGATTCACTCAGACATATAGGTGGACTATCAAGACATTTTTTCTTCTGTGGCATATCATTATACTCTTCGAGTCCTCCTCTCTTTTGCTATGGTACTAGAGCAGTCGCTCTCCCAACTTGATGCCAAGAATGCCTTCTTGTGGTTGCTCTCGAACATGGATTCCTTGGTTACTTATAAGCATGTCTTTACAGTGAAGCAAAAAGCATATGGATGTGTTGACCGTTACAAGGCTAGACTTGTGGCACAGAGATTCACTCAAGACATATAGGGTGGTCTATTAGGACACTTTCTCTCTCGTGGCACGTCATTCTATTCTTAGGATCCTCCTCTCTATTGATATGATACTAGGCCAGTCACTCTCCCAACTTGATGTCAGGAATGCCTTATTGTACGACGATCTGTGGGAGAAATTTTGTATGCCACATCCACTTGAACTCGTTGCCTAGGGGAAGTGTCAAAAGATATGCAAATTTCATAAGACTATTTATGGTCTTGAGCAGAGTCCCACGGCATGGTTCTAGAAGCTCTCAGATTTAATAAATTAGCATGGCTTGAATAGATCGACTGCAACATGTCACAAGGTATTGTTGTCATTCTAGTCTATGTTGATGACATTATTATTACAGGAGATTATTTACAATTATTCAATGAGGCTAAGGAGCTCCTTGGATAGTAGTTTGTCACCAAGGACCTTGGCGGACTACGATGCTTCATTGAGATTGAATTTACCAGGAATCAGAGAGGTATTATGATGATTCGGAGCAAGTACATTATAGATCTCTTGCTAGAAACTATGATGGTAGATTGCAGACATGCCTCAGCTTCTATGGATCCCAACACGAAGCTTTATGACGATAATATAGAGGAGATGAACAAGAGGAGATACATGAAGCTTGTTGGGACTTAGGAAGCTTCCCTATGTGACTATTACCATGCCAAAAATCTCCTTTGCAGTGAGAAAAGTCAATCAGTTTAGGGATCAACCATGTCAAACTCGCATAGATGCAGTTTTCACAATCTTAAAGTATCTAAAGTCTCATCATGGTACAGGGTCGATGTTCAGTAAAGGGGTATTTCTTGCCATCACGAATTATGCAAATGTTGACTATGCAGGATGTCCAAAAGACAGGAAGTCCACATTTGATTTTGCACCGTACATAAGGAGTTCCTTGGTCTCATGGAAAAGCAAGAAGCAAACAGTAGTTGCCAAGTCAAGTGTTGAATCATAATACAGAGCCATGGAATAAAAGGAGCACTGAGATAATGTAGGTCAATTCTATTCTAACTAACCTATCTATTGATGCACATCTTCACATTCAACTGCTATATGACTATCAGTTGCATTATTCATTGCCAATGATCCCACTTTCCACGAGAGGACCAAACACATAGAGATGGATTGCCATTACACTCGAGATATGACACAGAAGGGCTTCATCTCCATTTCCCATGTCAACTCGAGGGAATAGACAGCAAAAGTGCTCTTCCAAGATGAGCATGATAAATATATATGCCCCATCTAAAGAGGGAATGTTAAATAAATTAGCATTTATGTATTCATTATCTCCATTTATAACTTGTCCATTGTTGTAAAATCAATTAACATAACTGATTAGTCGTCCCGATTAGTCGAGTCAAGGGGTAGCCAACTCGACTAGGCCTAATCACCCAATACTCACCCCGAGTATTGACTACCGATTTCTGCAATCTTGAACTTATTCTCTGGTTATTTACCCTCTAGGGTTCTCCTCTCTATATAAAGGTGTCATGTGGCCTCAAAATAAACCTCTCATTCATTTCCTTCCATGTATGTCATGTTATACTGATTATATGTTATATTGCTTCTATTTATCGTTATAATGAAGAAAAGAATGGATAATTGAAACTCCTTAATTCAAAATGACATAAACATATCCATGTACTCACGAGGACAAAGACAAACAAGAAAAGCATGCAGGAATTCGAGGGTGGATGTTCTTCTAACTTGGCAATGTATCAAAATGAAAAGTAAAAAACGATCTAATATTTGACTGAATCCTCACATGAAAAGTAGTTTCTCAAAACGGATTAAGGGTCAAAATTAGAGGGGTATAATTGACCAAGAAAAGAACCAGGTCGAGATAGAGGTTGCAACTTGCATCTATGATAAAGTTTTCAAAGGTGAGACAAAGGACTAGCCCCTTCGACCATTTAATGTGGTCCCAAAATATTACATTCCAAAATCTTCTTGATAATGTTACTTCAAAGCTTCTCTTATCTCATCCGTTCCATATCATCAATGCCACAATCCAGCTTTAGCTACTCATCCAGCACAATCCAAACATGAATGATGAATCCCCCATCATCTACAATCCTATTTTTATTACAATTCTTCCGAATTGTTATTAGTATCTTAATATACGTAAACTTTACAAAATGTCATAAATAAAACAAAGAGAGCATATTAAATGTAGAAATAAAAACATGAAAGAATGGCTAATGAAGTGTGGGAAGATAGATCGAGATGAAGTGTTACTTTAAACTTCCCATATCGCATCCGCTCCCTATTATCAATGCCACAATCCAGCTCATCCAACACAATCCAAACATGTCCCCCATCATCTACAATCTTATTTTGATTACAATCCTTCCGAATTGTTACTTCTCTTTCTCTTAAAATACGTAAACTTTACAAAATGTCGTGAATAAAAACAATGAGGATATTAAATGGAGAAATTAAAACATGAAAGAAGGGCTAATGAAATGTGGGAAGAGAGATCAAGAGAAGCACAACCACAACAAAGCCTTTCCCACTTTAAGTAGGGTCGGCTACATGGATTTTTTGCCTCCATTCATATTTATCTTGGGTCATTCTCGTGCTTAGATCAAAAAATCTAAGATTCCTTCGTATAGTCTCATTCCAACACTTCTTGGGTCTTCCACGCGCTCTTTTAGCCAACTCAACATTCCAAAACTCACATCTCCTCAGCGGTGCATCAGCAAACCTCCTTTGCAAATGACCAAACCATCTTAAGCGATTTTCTCGCATCTTATCCTCGATCGGAGCTACACCCACTTTCATTCTGATGTCATCATTCCGAATCTGATCTTTACGTGTGTGCCCACACATCCACCTTAGCATTTTCATTTCTGTTACTGCCATTCTCAGCACATGTCTATGGTTTACAGGCCAACATTCACATCCATAGAGCATAGCAGGTCTCACAACTGCTTTGTAAAACTTTCCTTTGATTTTCAAAGGAATTTTCTTATCATGGAGAACTGTAAAGGCTCCTCTCCACTTTAGTCCACCTACATTTATTCTATTTGTAATGACTCCATCAATTTCTCCATCATCATGTTGCAAAATTGATCCCAAGTATCTAGAATTTCTCTTCTGAATGTTACCATCACCAATCTTAACATCGATTCCTTCACCATTGCTTCAATCAAAAGTACACTCCATATATTCAGTCTTAGCCCTACTTATACGAAATCCTTTAGTCTCCAAAGATGTCCCCACACCTCAAGCTTCTCATTTACTACATCTCTACTTTCATCAATAAACACAATATCATCAACGAATAACATACACCAAGATATCTCATCATGAATGTGACTTGTCAACTCATACATAATCAAAGTACAAATGAATGGACTCAAAGTTGAATCTTGAAGCAGACTAGTGTTGATGTCAAAATAGTCAGTCTTCCCATATTGTATCCTTACACAAGATGAAGCCATATCATACATATCCTTTATGAGGTTAATATATAGGATAGGTACATCTCTTCTCCAAAAATCTCCACAATATTTCCCGTGGGACAGAATCATAAACCTTCTAAATCAATAAAAATCATATGGAGGTTATTCCTTTTAGTTCTGTAAATCTCCATTGTTCTCCTCAGCAAGTGGATGGCTTCAATATTTGAGTGACCTGGTATGAATCCAAATTGATTTTCTTTTACTTTGGAAACATGCCTCAACCTTCTTTCGATCATACGTTCCCAAATTTTCATAGTATGACTCATTAGCTTGATACCTATGTAATTGAACATTTTTTAATGTCTCTTTTATTCTTATAAAGAGGCACCACAATGCGTCTCCTCCATTCTTCAGGTATTTTCTTGCGTTGTCAAATAATATTGAATAAATTTGTAAGCCAAGTCAAATCATGCTCATCTAAAACTCTCCAAACTTCTACAGGAATGTTATCAGGTCCTACACCTTTCTCATGTCTCATAACCTTCAAAGCCTCCTCCACTTCCTTTGTATTCGTCTGTAGTTTGCATGATTCAATTAACTTTTACTGCTGGCTAAATTTCCCAGAGTAATCTCTCTAGTTCCTTCCCCAATGAAAGCTTATGGAAGTATTGCGTCCACCTAGTCTATATATCCTTCTGAGTAACAAACACATGACCTTCATTCGTAATGCATCTCACTTGAGAAAAATCTTTGGTCTTTCTTTCTCTTACTTTAGTCAGCCTGAATATATCCTTCTGACCCTCCTTAGAATCGAGATTTTTATAGAAAACTTCATAAGCTTTTGACTTAGCTTCGCTTACCGCCTTCTTTACTTTCTTCTTAGCTATTTTGTAGTTTGTGATACTTTCATATATTCTATCCTTAGACATAGCTTTAAAGCAAGCTCTTTTAATTTTGAACTTCTTTTGCACCCCTCCCTCCACCACCAAGCCGCCTTTTGACCTGGAGGCTGGAGCTCCACCCTTTGACTAGTCTAGCATCTCTTTGACTACCCTTTGGATACAAGATGCTACCGCCACCCATATCTCATTAGCACTTCTGTTACAATCCCAAGATAAGTCTTCTAAAATATTCTCCACGAAGCTTGATTACTTCAATTGAAGATTCCACCATCTAGTTCTAGTGATCTTGAAAACCCTCTTTTTCTTTACTAGCCTTTTTATTTGCACGTCCATGACTAGCAAGCGATGTTGGGTGGTCAGGCTCTCTCCTGGGATTACTTTGTAGTCTTTGCAATACAACCGGTCTCTTCTTCTCGATGCAAAGTAGTCTATCTATGTTCTAGTCGAGTCACTCTTGTAAGCAATTAAATGTTCTTCCCTCTTGAAGAGAGATCAAGAGAAAGATGGAAGAAAAAGAATGTACTGGAATGAGAGTACCAAAAAGAGAGGTGAGGCATGGGGCTCTTACTGCAAATGCTGCAGTTGTAGGGACAATTAGGAATTTCTCTGATAAGAATGGAAACGTTCCAACTCAGGAGATTGGTGGAATGGAACATTGCAACCAGGGAAAATTCGGAATGTCAAGACAGAAGATGGGATAGATCCCAAACCAAGGTGGTTTTTGACGAGATGGAAGACTGTAACTGCAATGCAAGTTAGGAATTTCAAGTAGCGCTAAAGAGGTTGTGTAGTTTCCAACCACAGAAGGGCTGACAGGGCAGAGAATGAGGGGGCAATCCCATGAAGGGGCAGCATTCTTACACCCAATTAAAATCCGGCCCTCCCTAAACAGGTTACTCCAAAAACATGAGACAAACTTATGTTGCAAATATATAAATGCATGAATATTCTGATTGAGTCCTAATAGGCCTATATGTATGTATTTATTAATAAATGAACCTTGTGGGCAATATCTACAAATGAACGGCCTAGTTTTTTCCACAAAATGGACAATCTCACAAACATTGTGGATAAAGAAACAATTACAAACTCGCATGCATTGTCTTCCTTCTCTCGTTTTTAGACTCCATCTCGAGGAATTAAGAAAAGGTAGAAGGCGCTAATTAAGCAACTCTTAACCAGCACCTTGTAAATGTATTTTATTACCATGCACCTCTCTGGTTAGAATACCTCGTCATGTCACCCACATAATAAACAAATCAATGGTTCATAGAAATTAGGAAGACGACATGCACTGCAGTGCATCTTTGACTCATGCATCCTATTGGGTCACAAAAGTGAGAACTCAAGCATCCGCCTATGCCTCCATCACACGTGCCCATCAACAAATTTAGACCCATACTATTCACCTTGTCTCCCCCTCTCAATCTCTCACCTAATTAAGGGAAGAGGAGAGAAACTAGGGAATGACACTTTTCCCTTGTGGTGGTGGCTTCCTCTCCACTCTCTCTACTAAATTTACTCCACCACTCTCATAGACAATGATCATGTAACAAAATCATGATTAAATTGAAGTTCAATATGTTGAACATCTAAATTGGTTGAGTTTAATCTTCCTACATGAGGAGACCTCGTAAAAAATTTGTATTCCATATTTTCTCACTTGAATGACTTCCAATCCACAAATTGCGGTACTCGACGGTTGGATCCATATTGATGCGGATTGGGATTCGGCGTTGACGAAGAAAAATAACTTTAACGGTGGAAATATTTGGTAGAAGAAATAGAGGGGTTGAGAAGAGAACTCGCCGGGAATACGAGAGGTTGAAGGAGAAGAACCGCGGAGATCGCGTGGAGGGAGAAGAGAAAGAGAGAGATACTGAGATAAACTCAATTTTTCATAATACTTGACTGTTTAAAAACAATGGGCTACCATCTCTTTATATAGGAGAGATGGGATTACAAAAATAGTAAACTAATTAAAATTGACAACCAACTTTCCTAAACTGACTAACTAATTAATTGACCCAATTTCAAATTAAAATCTACGAAATAAATGTTGAGATCACATGCGATCTCAATTGCTTAATTAGACAATTACGACAACTTAAAAACGTAAATAAAATTGACAATTAAAATTAAATAAATATTTGGCCCTATATTCGGGGCCCACGCTGCATCAACTCTCCGCCGCTTTAAAAAAATCGTCTCCCGACGAATTGCTTGATCTTCGGCTCGTCGTTGGAGAATCTCGATTGGTTGATCCAATTTGCATTCTTTTCAACGTTACGTTTGTAATTTCTGTCCACCAAGGGGCATGGCTGCAAATATTCTACCCCTTCATTTAAAGGAGTGCCTCTCCAATTCCAACCAATATTAACCTTTGAATAAAAACTTTCTGCAGTAGGGGTTTCATTGAAATTAACCCAAATAGAATTCCAATCCCTGATTTCGTGGGATTGTTTGCACGTGGGAGAGGAATCAAGAGCCGCTACCCTCTCAACTCCCTTCTTCCAATGTCTTCGGCGGCGCCGAACCCTAGGGTATGGGTTTCGATTTCTCCAACGGCGGCACCAGGCATGGCGGCAACGGCTTAAGTGGCGGCGTCGATAGAGGTGCGACTGCCTCTCATCAGGAGCCCAGCTGGAGAGTCTCTCTCCCTCCCCTCGCCGATAGCGCCAAACCCTAAGTCTTGGGTTCCACTTGTGCGCACAACGTGGATTCGCGCACGGGCGGAGGTGCGGTTCTTTGCGGACGTGTTGGTGGCACCGGCACCGCACGGAGCGACGACGACGAGCTGGGTAGAGGCAGTGTTGGTGGCGGAGGCGTACTGCGTCGAGGGACCAGAGGCGGCAACGCCTCCTGGCATAGAATTGCTGGCCGCAGCGCCTGCGCGCGCCCTTGACCTGTACGGTGGTAAAAACCACCTCGGCAGCAGCACCACAGGCGGTGAACGGGACGCTTAGGGGCCGTGAAGACTGTGCGTGAGCCGTGGATGCGAGGATCAAAGGCGGCGGTGATGCGCCCTCTTGAACAACCACTTTGGTCGTGAACACATCTAGGGTTTCCCGTTCTTCTTCTGCTGTATACTCGTCGAATATAGGCCCCGAGCCTTCGTTTTCTTTACATTTTGATTCCTGGACAGCAACTTCGATCGCAACCAGATCGACGAAATCCAGTTCGTCACCCCCCGGATCTTTGTCGTAGATGGGTGTCAAGTCTTCCTGTTCTTGTATTAATATTGTATCAAATAAATCTTCATTGGGACTGAAAATACCTTCAATTTCTTGGCCAAAATTGGATTGAACAGCATGTCCAGCAATCTGATTTCTGTTGTCATCGTATGAATCTTCATCGATTTGCGCATCCAGCCATTCTTGAACTTTAATGCTTGAGACAAAACGATGCTTGAACTTGTGTCGTCGTGCGCGTGTACGCGAATCCGGAGATAGGCAACTCAAATCAAATTGCACTCGCCAATATGCGACAGGATCGTGGACTCGTGAGAACGACTTCATAACGGCTCTGATACCAATTGATGCGGATTGGGATTCGGCGTTGACGAAGAAAAATATCTTTAACGGTGGAAATATTTGGTAGAAGAAATAGAGGGGTTGAGAAGAGAACTCGCCGGGAATATGAGAGGTTGAAGGAGGAGAACCGCGGAGATCGCGTGGAGGGAGAAGAGAAAGAGGGAGATACTGAGATAAACTCAATTTTTCATAATACTTGACTGTTTAAAAACAATGGGCTACCATCTCTTTATATAGGAGAGATGGGATTACAAAAATAGTATACTAATTAAAATTGACAACCAGCTTGCCTAAACTGATTCTAACTAATTAATTGACCCAATTTCAAATTAAAATCTACGAAATAAACGTTGAGATCACATGCAATCTCAATTGCTTAATTAGACAATTACGACAACTTAAAAACGTAAATAAAATTGACAATTAAAATTAAATAAATATTTGGCCCTATATTCGGGGCCCACGCTGCATCACATATACAGGTGCAGATTCTCCTGCCACTCTTGTAATGATCCAACCAGAGTGCCCTCAGAACTACACTAAAACAGCTCTCATGTGTAATCTTATTGTCTATGTTTTATAGATCCCAGATATACTCATTATCACATAGGTGAATGTTGAGGTAAAAAAGGGATAGAGATGAGAGTGATTAAAGTGTATGGTTGTACAATAAGAGAACGGAAAGAGAGTTATCGTGGGGGATCGGGAAGAAGTTGGGAAAATTGATGTTACCATTTTAAGAGATTCCAATCAAACAAGTTAGAAGGTAAAAGAAAGGAAACCATCACTTCTGTTATTACTATGCAAAATTCTCACCTATCTTTCCTGAACCATGTACGTTGGCAGTGGCATGACTGGCATTCAGTTCTTCTATAAAGTATGCCATAGTTCAGTAAATTTTACCTTTACTCTCAAGATTTCAACTCCAACATTTAATTTCCTATACATGCAAGCTTACCCCTCTTAACCTTTAGTTTTAGCTCTGCCACCGGAACGACATCTTCCGTGAAATACGGTCACACCCGTTCCATCCCAGCCATCGGATCGCACCGTATTTTGCACAAACATCCCCCCACATCTCTTAAGGGCGCATACATCGTACACCCCAATCTGATAATGGATGCCATATTCATTTCTCCATTGGTGAGTTCATCATAAAAATCATTCATCTCGCCTTCCATCCGCTAAACTGGATACAGAACATTCCTCATAATCAAAACAGCCAATTGACGCTCGCATTCTCCATTACTCTCCTTCCATTCACATTCATTTCCATTCCATCCAAACATAGGCTAGACCAGCACACCAACCAAGAGCTAAAACTAGTACCAAATTAATAGATAATCTAAAATATTTAATTACATAACTTCACACATAAACAACGCAAAAATCATAAAATAGGATAATAAAGAAAGAACATGATAATGACACTAGTGACTAATATCTAATAAAAAGATGGTATTTTTCCGCGTTAGGAGGCGATGAGCATTGAAATCCAATGGAAACAAAGAGCGCGAGATCGAGATTGCTCACCTTCTGGAAGTCGGCGGGGGCGACACCGGGAAGGTAGAAAGAGTGGGCGAGAGAAGCGAGAAGGGCGATAGCGATGGAGGGGAGGAGGGTGGAGAGGAATCGAGGGATAGCCATTGAATGGGGCGAGCGAGATCTGGAGGTGGGGATTGGAGATTTGGAAGCAGATCTCGGAACCCTAATCGAGATCGCGGTCGCTCGATTCCATTGCTGCTGTTAGAGAGAGATGGTGGTGGGCGAGGACGAGTTAGGGAGTGGGGTTATTTCCGGATTTGCCCCCCGAGTTATTTTTTGTTTTCTTCCAAGGTTTATGGAAGTGAAAAGTGGGATTTTATCTGGAAGTCCTATTTTATTTTAACTTTGGCTTTATTGGAAAATTCCATGGGACTACTTTGCTTTTTTAAAGGGATTTTTACATTTATGCCTCCATTTATTGTAATATTGTAAAGGGTATATTAAAAAAACTCAATTATGTATTATTTTCAATTAGATGCTTCAGTTATCAAATGTAATGTAACTAAGATGGATCTGAACTTTTAACTATAAGGTTAAGCGTCAGACATAAAGGGTAGGTTTAGAAGAGCATGTATTCGAGACAAAAAATAAAATCATGTCTCGCTTTTTTACATTAGAATAACGATGCCTCTAATTAAGAATCATTATATAGTAGAGGCATTTTTTGTAATTTATCATATGATAAATATATCTATATTATTTTTTTAATGAAAAAAAGGTCCCCTCCTACATAGAGCTCTAGCTTGCGCAACAATATTTTCTCTGTAAAATCGCTCATGGCAGAAGATCAAATCATTTCTGGCCAACTAAAGCGCTCAAATCATAGACAAATATCTCGATCTCTCCATCTTCGTACCGTTCCATTCCACTCAATGGACTCTCAGAAACCAGACACACCATCTACATAAATCGTCTGGTTCCCAAACAACTTCCACGCCTCCCATGAGCTCCCACACCTAAAAGAAAAGATGATTCGTGTCTTCCACCTTACCCAAACGCGGCAAACAGGCAGGATCAGCAAACTGGACAAATTGAGTTAATCTCTCCCCTGTCAATAATCTTCCCTCCTAAATAGTCACAAAGGCCTTCAAGCTTATCGGAACCTTCCACAATCTCTCTCTCTCTCTCTCTCTCTCTCTCTATATATATATATATGAGGAAAATGGGGCTGCCCCCGCCCTCTTTTCTTCAAATTTTTTATTTTTTTTTGAAATTTTCTTTCCGTGAATATTCATCATTATATCCTTGTATTATGTCATAAAAATTTCGTGTTAAACAGAGACTCCTACGGCCTCCATCCAGGCAGTCATTTTTTAACGGTAACATGATTTTTTAAACCGACCCCGTTTGGATGGAGATCGTAGGAGTCTCTGCTTCGCATGAAATTTGAATGACATAATATAGGAATTTAATAATGAATTTACATAGTTTTGGATTTCAAAAAAAATAAAAAAATTATGTCAAAAAGGGGCGGGGGGCTAAGTTAGCTCCCCCTAGGGGGCATACACATTTTACCCTATATATATGGGAAAATATGGCTGCCCCCTAGGGGTAGCCAACATGGCTGCCTCCACCTCATTTTTTGGTAAATTTTTTTATTTTTTTGGAAAAATAAAACTATGTATATTCATCTCTATATCCCTCCTACATACCATTTTAATTTCATCAGAAACAGAGTCTCCTACGGCATCCATCTATATATCATTTTTTCAATGGCCGCATGATTTTTTAAATCGACCATGTCTGGATGGAGGCCGTAGGAGTTTCTGTTTCTGACGAAATTCGAATGGTAAGTAGGTGAGATATAGGGATGAATATACATGGTTTTATTTTTCCAAAAAAATAAAAAAAAATTACAAAAAATGGGGCAGGGCAGCCCCATCAACCACTATATATATATATATATATATATATATATATATCTGTGTGTGTGAGGGCAAGGAGCCTACACCCAGTGGTGTAGGAAACTCCCTGCACCCACCCCCATTTTCGCATTATTTGTTCACTTTATTGAATTAAAAATTGGGGGGGTTTACTTAATATGTTGAGGGGAATAAGTGTTTCAAATTTCATGTAAAATAAACATTTCTAACATGTTCATCTAAAAGGCGTCGATTTCAGCAATCCTGAGACCGTTAAAATTTGGTAGTCTTGATGGAGATGATAGAAGTGTCGAATTAAGTTGAATTTGGAATGGCAATAGGGTGATACATGGTGATCTAAATTCCCCAAGATTTAATTTCAAAAAAATCAAAAAATAATGAAAAATTAGGCCGGGTGTAGGGAATTTCCTGCACCCGCCTGTGTAGGGTCCTTTTTCCCTATATATATATATATATAGGGAAAAATGTGTATGCCCCCTAGGGGGAGCTAACTTAGCTCCCCCCGTCCTTTTTTGAGATAATTTTTTTTATTTTTTTGAAATCTAAAACCTTGTAAATTCATTATTAAATCCCTATATTATGCTATTAAAATTTCGTGCGAAACAGAGACTCCTACGACCTTCATCCAAACGGGGTCGATTTGAAAATTCCTGTTACCGTTAAAAAATGACTGTCTGGATGGAGGTCGTACGAGTCTCTGTTTCAAACGAAATTTTAATAGCATAATATAGGGATATAGTGATGAATATTCATGAAAGAAATTTTCAAAAAAAAATAAAAAATGGTGAAAATGGGGCGGGGGGAGCCAAGTTAGCTCCCCTAGGGGGCAGCCCCATTTATCCCATATATATATAGGGAAAAATGTGTATGCCCCCTAGGGGGAGCTAACTTAGCTCCCCCCGCCCCTTTTGTCATATTTTTTTTTTTTTGAAATCTAAAACCGTGTAAATTCATTATTAAATCCCTATATTATGCTATTGAAATTTCGTGAGAAACAGAGACTCCTACGACCTCCATCCAAACGGGGTCGATTTAAAAAATCCTGTTACCGTTAAAAAATGACTGTCTGGATGGAGGCCGTAGGAGTCTCTGTTTCGCACGAAATTTTAATGACATAATATAGGGATATAGTGATGAAATTCTACGGAAGAAAATTTCAAAAAAAAAAATAAAAAAACCGGGCGAAATGGGGCGGGGGAGCCAAGTTAGCTCCCCCCAGGGGGCAGCCCCATTTATCCCATACATGCACATATATATATATATATATATATATATATATAATAATATATATATATGGGTAAAACGGGGCTGTCCCCTAGGAGTAGCCAACTTGGCTACTCCCACACTTATTTTTCCCTCATTTTTTTATTTCTTTGGAAAATAAAAATTTGTATATTCATCATTGTATCCCTTTAATATTCTATTAAAATTTCGTCAGAAACAAAGACTCCTAGGCCCTCCATCCAGACATCATTTTTTTGTAAAGGTCGCGGGATTTTTTAAATCGACCCTGTTTGGATGGAGGTTGTAGGAGTCTCTGTTTCTGACGAAATTTTAATAGAATGTTAGAGGGATATAATGATGAATTTACACATTTTTATTTTCCAAATAAATAAAAAAATGAGGGAAAAATAGGGGTGGGAGTAGCCAAGTTGGCTACTCCCAGGGGGCAGCCCCATTTTATCCTATATATATAGGGAAAAAGGAGCCTACCTCGGCGGGTGTAGGTAACTTCCTACACCCGGCCTAATTTTTCATTATTTTTTGATTTTTTTGAAATGAAACCTTGGGGGATTTAGATCACTATGTATCACCATGTTGTCATTCCAAATTCAACTTAATTCGAGACTTCTATCAACTTCATCAAGACTACTAATTTTTAACGGTCTCAGAATTGCTGAAATCGACCATGTCTAGATGAACATGTTAGGAATGTTTGTTTTGAATGAAACTTTAAACACATATTCCCCTTAACATATTAAGTTAATCCCCCCAACTTTTAATTCAAAAACATAAAAAAAATAATAGAAAAATGGGGGTGGGTGTAGTGAGTTTCCTACACCCCAGGGTGCAGGCTTCTCGCCCCCATATATATATATATATATATATATATATATATATATATAGGGTAAAATGTGTATGCCCCCTAGGGGGAGCTAACTTAGCTCCCCCCGCCCCTTTTTCACATATTTTTTTTATTTTTTTTGAAATCCAAAATCGTGTAAATTCATTATTAAATCCATATAATATGTCATTCAAATTTCATGCGAAACAGAGACTCCTACGACCTCCATCCGAACGGGGTCGATTTAAAAAATCCTGTTACCGTTAAAAAATGGCTGTCTGGATGGAGGCCGTAGGAGTCTCTGTTTCATACGAAATTTTTATGACATAATATAGGGATATAGTGATGAATATTCACAGAAAAAAATTTCAAAAAAAAATAAATAATTTGAAGAAAATAGGGCGGGGGAGCTAAGTTAGCTCCCCCTAGGGGGCAGCCCCATTTTCCTCATATATATATATAGGGTAAAATGTGTATGCCCCCTAGGGGGAGCTAACTTAGCTCCCCCCGCCCCTTTTTCACAATTTTTTTATTTTTTTTTGAAATCTAAAACCGTGTAAATTCATTATTAAATCCATATATAATGTCATTCAAATTTCATGCGAAACAGAGACTCCTACGACCTCCATCCAAACGGGGTCGATTTAAAAAATCATGTTACCATTGAAAAAATGACTGTCTGGATGGAGGCCGTAGGAGTCTCTGTTTCACACGAAATTTTAATGACATAATATAGGGATATAGTGATGAATACTCATGGAAGAAAATTTCAAAAAAAAATTAAAAATATAGAGAAAATGGGGCGGGGTAGCTAAGTTAGCTACCCCTTGGGGGCAACCCCATTTTACCCATATATATATATATATATAGGGATTAATGGGGCTGCCCCCTAGGGGCAACCAATTAGCAGCCCCCAAAGTCTATGGGTCGTCCGATTGCATCAATGGCTGAGATGGCTCTGATTTTATTTGATTAAAAAATCTGTCTCGTCAGCAAATTGGGCTGTTTCTTCCCAATTCGGACGTCCCTTCCTCTTCAGATAAAACTCAAACCCATTCCTTCTACCACCTTGTCTGTCCAACTCGATCCCTCCCTTCCCCTCGCATGGTCCGTCGTCGACCATCTCCCTCTGAACCTTCCTGTCGCCCTTGCAATGGCGTCGTTTTCCCTCTCTCTCTATTAACCATCCCGTTTCGCTCATGTCGTGGACCTCGGTTCTGTGCACATCGTCAAGACATAACTTGTTCCCATCTTCTTCCCTCTGTGATGTTGCTGCTCGTGTTGCACGACCTCGATTCTGTGCAGACCACTAAGACATAAGTTATTTCCATTCTCTCCACTCTGCGATGTTGCTCCTGCTGCACGACCTCGGTTCTGTGCCGATCATTAAGACCTTACATGTTTCCCTTGTGCAACGTTGCAGCGAAACCCAACGGTGGTTCTTATTTTCCTTGCTTTTCTAATATTCAATCATGGGTAGTATTCTCCTATGCAAGTATTTTTAAACTGGCTTTTTGATTACGTTACAGATTTGATACAAGAGATTCACACCTTATCAAATTTACTTTGTATTAAGTGAATTTAAACTATAAACTTGCATTGGGGTGATCCTCATTCGCAAAATTATATTTTTGAGAACATCTTCATACATGTGAGTATGCTTAAGTTTTCTGTAATAGCCTCTTTGTTCATATAAAGTTATTAAACTTCAGTCATAAGATGATGCAAGGATGAAATAAAATTACATTCTCTGTAACAATTGAAGGATGTGCCATTTGAGTTCTCTATTTTTTCCAATTGATTTGTAGAAGAACAATATGATGCCAGTTCCAGTGATGTTTTTCTAAAAAATGCTAGTCTGATCTTATATATTTTTATTTTCTCTCAATAGAGTGGCTACCGAAAGAAAATGACCATGATTTGCAACAAAGGATCTAGTTGACATCGTGACGCAATTGCTTATGTAATGAAGATCTACAGTGTGAGCTACTTAAGGACCATAATGCCGATGCTTTCAGGAACACATATCTTCCAGGTCCTGCACCAGTCAACATGACGTTCAGAAAAACGTGCATAACATTTCAATGAACGAGTTTATACAGATTGCCTTCTTGAAGTGTCAAGCACAATGCATGGTGACGTGCTCAGGAGAAGATTGGATTGAGTGAAATACTATATCATTTACCATATTTTGAACCATGTTGAATATATTAATTAGTTCAATTATCAATATATTTCATCAATGTATACATAATTTTTTAATGTTCTGTTCCTGTCTTGATTGCCATCGATAGGTATGGTTGGTTCTAATTGGCTGTCCTCATGAATATTTGTAGGTTTTTTAATGTAATATATGTGGCAAGACAAGTATGTTTAAACATTATTGAATGATATAGTTTTGGAAACTAATGCAAACATTGTAATGGTCAAATTTTGTGTATGATATTTTTATGCATTACATGTTGTTTGTACGTGATTTCAGCCTTTAGATGCAACTCAATGTTGGAAAACCTCTTTCTCTCTTATGTGAGTGAAAGAGCATCTGCAACCACTGCTATTTGAGTTCAAGACGTTGTGTTGACCATAGCATGAGTACAAATCATTGTGGATTGCAGAAGTCATTTCTCTATCGACATACCTTAGCAATTAGAGATGCAAACCGAGCTAATACCGTGTTGTTACCGATATCACTTTGTACTTATCATATTTGTTGTTATTTATATTCAATTCACCATATCCATTGTGATAAAATAATTTTTGTATTCATCAAAATCTTATTCACGTTCATGTTGTATTTAAAAATGGATAAAGGAAAACAATTGTATTTGTATATGTACTCGATGATTTGCTTCCTTGCTAGTAATGTAAAGAACAAAGCCAAATCTACATTTCACTCGCACACCCGCCTTAAAAACTTTGTCCCAATTTATTCACTACTCATTCACTATAATTTAAGTTAATATGACAACATTTCTATGTTGCTTTTAAAATTTCAAAAATCACAGCAGTTAATATTATACCAACTGCCTTTACATGTGCAATTGGAGGAACAATACATTTGGTGCTAACAATTATAAAGTAATTAACATGGCCCCTTATATTGATTTCTGTATAATGCACGTTAGAGAGAAATAACAACGCTGCAATGGCACATCCTCTGCATCGACCGCGTGGCACCAAGAACTTTGGAAAGAGATGATTCACAAATATCTTGGGTTCAGATCTGTAACATAATCAAAAAGTCAGTTTAAACATACTTGCAGAGGAGAATACTACACATGATTAATATTAGAAAAGCAAAGAAAATAAGAACCACCGTTGGGTTTCCCGAGCAGCGTTGCACAAGGGAAACATGTCAGGTCTTAATGATCTGCACAGAATCGAGGTCGTGCAACACGAGCAGCAACATCACAGAGGGAAGAAGATGGGAACAAGTTATGTCTTGATGATGTGCACAGAACCGAGATCCACGACATGAGCGAAACGGGATGGTTAATAGAGAGAGCAAAAACGACGCCATTGCAAGGGAGGCAGGAAGGTTCAGAGGGAGATGGTCGACGACGGACCATGCGAGGGGAAGGGAGGGATCGAGTTGGACAGACAAGGTGGTGGAAGGAATGGGTTTGAGTTTTATCTAAAGAGGAAGGGACGTCCGAATCGGGAAGAAACAGCCCAGTTTGTTGACGAGACAGATTTTTTAATCAAATAAAATCAGAGTCATCTCAGCCATTGATGCAATCGGACGGCCCATAATCTTTGGGGGCTGCTAATTGGCTGCCTCTAGGGGGGCAACCCCATTAATCCCATAATATATATATATATATGGTGTACTTGAATTGAGGTGGCACCTTTCCTTGATTATGGAAAGGTGTCATCTTAAGCCGTTGGATGATGAGTGTACGAATGAGATTGAAACCACTAGGTGGTTTTCATGCCAACTAACATTCCTAATATGGTGGTGGATTAAATTACTACTAATTTGGTAAATTACACGTCATTGATCATTCTATATTTAGGTATAATCGAGTGATGTACAGAATTTTCCAGAAAAATCTGATGAAAAAAATGTTCGCGTTTTGAAATAACCGTTAATAATTTACAAACGATTGAGATATTTCACAATCCCGGGTTATAAATTACAAACACGTCACCCCAAATCTGACGAAAATTTGTAATTTTTGTATAGATTTGTTTCCTAAAATATAGGATGCTTTGATTATGTGCTAATAAATTGATATACGCATGGGTAAAAATTCCTAAAATGATGGGATTTTTTTTATAACTATATTTCCTAATATATGGAGATTTTTGTGTAAATATGCTTCCCAAAATATAGGATGATTTGATCATGTGCTAATCAATTAATATACACGTGGTGAACATTCCTTTTGTAAACTGCATTTCAATTATTTTGAAAATAATCATCCAACATTCTGTGGAAGCAATGTTTGTAAAATATAATATTTTTTATAAATTTCATAGTCTTTTTCTAAACTGAATTCAATTTATTTTGCAATTTTTTGTAGTCTGTTTTGAGAACATTCTGTTAGAGTAACGTTTGTAAACTGTGATACTTTTTCGTAAAATGTGTTTCCTTTTTTGTAAAATTCATGTGATTTTTGTAAAATAAATTGCTTATTATTAATGTATAAATTATCTATATCCGTCCAACGCGTTTCTCGTATCGTGGTCCATCGAAATTTGTCATCCATTGTAAAATTTGTGTAGATTTTGTAAAATCCGCGCTTTCATTGTAACAATTATATGATAATCTGCAAAATAAAAAGTCAATCAGTAGTTTATCATTTATTGTAAAAAAGGATAACATGTAAAAATACATACAGAATTGTAAAGCAATGAATAAAAATGTAAATTATACAATCAGTCATATAAATTAGTATATCAAAATGTAAAATATAATCCACAATCGATGGGATTTCACATCTCTTTAGTATTTAATTCACAGTTGATGGGATTTAAACTAATTTGATTTCTGAAAAATACATCATCTTTTAAGCGAAAATATAACAAGATGCACAACTTTTTATAATAAAAAAATCATTTATTGATACTAGCAACCTTGGACATATTCTATCTGTAAAAACATATTTACATTCTTAATCAAAATTTTCGTTCTTTTAGGTGACATTTTCATTCTCATTCTACATATTTCAATCTATAAACATAATTCAGAAGAAAAAAATGAAAAGTGTGTGGAACTCAAAAAAATGAGGAACCCAAACTTTCAAAATATTGAATAATCCAGAAAATATGATTCAACTCAAAAGAACTAAAAATGCGTTGAATATTCCATAAAATATGTTTGAATAAAGGCTCACGTTTTGAAATACTTGTTATCAATTTACAAAAGATTGGTATATTTTACAATACGGTGTTATAAATTACAAAATCGTAATCACCGGTATTTGAAAAAAAACACTCAATCATAACCATTAGTGAATCAGGCATGCTGATTCAAAAATAAAACAAATGAGAAGCTTTGAAGATTAGATTGAGATGTAATCAAAATAAAATGAAAATCCAAATAAAAATAAAGCAATCTAAAATACCCTGGACTTGATTAATAGATGAATAAAAAAAAGAGAAAATTACTAAGAATGTGCATCATCATTGTATCCAACCATCTCATGTTGTTGCATGCATCGTCGTTGTCGTCGCCATGCATCGCCGATGCCATTGTCACACACCAGCATCATCTCCACGCACATCCATCGCCTCTACGTCAAGGGAAGACGAAGAACTTGAGGGAGAGCGAACCTCCGCCGAATATTGTTTTGGTAATTTCGATTAATTGAGACGTTTATTATGATGGATGACATATTTAGTAAATCAATTCGAGTAGTTAATGAGCAAAGAGATAATATAGCAACTAATTAATTTCGTTTCTAAAAATAGCGAGTTTGAGGTTATTTGGATGGTGGTTTTGGTTTAATTTGGTGGTTTCATTTATGACCGTAGATCAAGATCCAACGGACTTTATGGAGTGTCGTACCATGATTGAATTAAGGTGCCACCTTAATTCAAGTTTTTCCTATATATATATATATATATATATATATATATATATATATATATGGGTCATATGTGGCTGCCCCCTAGGGGCAGCCAACATGGCTGCCCCCGCTTTATTTGGGCAAAATTTTTTATTTTTTTTTGAAAAATAACACCATTTACATTCATCCCTATATCCCTCTTATATACCATTCGAATTTCGTCAGAAACAGAGACTCCTACGGCCTCCATCCGGACAGTAATTTTTTAACGGTAACAAGATTTTTTTAAATCGATACCATCGAGATGGAGGCCGTAGGAGTCTCTGTTTCTGACGAAATTCGAATGGCATGTAGGTGAAGGATATTGTGAATCCTTAAGCGCATCACGGAAGCGTGTCGATTGCATCGTATGCAATCGGGGCAACTAGTCGTACTAGATGCTAGATGCAGCAGAAATTAAAATTTTTTAACTTTAAAGATGAAACCACATGATCACGAGAACACTTGTCGGATCGTTTCATCGAACCACAAAGTACAAGGAATACCTCTTGAAGCGTGGTTGTGATCGCGAGATCCCAAAGTAGAGATCCTCCTATCTTAAGTCCGACCCACGGAGAATGCGCTTGCGGGCACGATGATGAGTCGCGTCCTTCCCGCAATCCTTTGACGAAGATCCAAGCGTTGAAGCGTAGCAAAATGATCTCCTTCCTAATACACAAAGTGGACGGCCACTTGAATATTAGGGCTACCCCACGAGAATGAGAGAGAGAGAGAGAGAGAGAGAAGAGTTCTTCAACTCAAGAATGTTGTAACTTGGAAAGGCTACCCTATCCTTCCTTTTATACTAGTTTAGGATCTAATGGATCTCAATCCATGGGACACATGGATCCAAGGGCTATGCTTGGTCCATGCTAAATCAATGGCTATGATTGATTAAAATATGTTGCAACATTATCAACATAATTATCATTAACCAATTAAGAGATAATATGATAATTAAAATGGAGTCAACCAACCACCCTCAAAAATAGGGGGCGTCACCCATGAACAATTCATGGGTGACGCCACCTATGCATGGTGGTTATTTGACTCCCTTTTATTTATCTTATTATTTCTTAATTAATCACAAAAAATATTCACCAAATTAATTCCAAATTAATTTGTGAATATTTCAATCATGCCATTGAATATTATGTGAATCATATTCACAACCCAAACTAATTAGTAAATTGCATTTCCAATTAATTAACAAATGTGAATCCAATCCACATTATTAATTAACAAATGCTATTTACATAAATTCTCTCTCTTATATATGTATATTATAAATCACATTTATAGCACACATATGTCATGGATAGTGTTATCCACATTCTCTTAATCCTTGATAATTAAATCCCATTTAATTATCTTAGATAATCATTTTCACAATATGAATCATATTCATATTTAAGCTTGATAATTAAATCTCATTTAATCATCAAGTCCTTGCTTGGATATTTCATCAAAAGAATTATTCTTGAACCCTTTCAAGAATAATGTGCTTTCTCCGCAGATACTTGGAGATAAGGACAGGGCGATTGTATTATTCCATGTATAGTGACTTGGATATTGAGATCTTATCTCAAATCCAGATCTTACGAACCTCCCATAGATGCTTGATTAAATCAAGACCGCAAATCTAATTTTCTCATTGATTTCTTTTAGTCCCTCGTGTGGATTGGGAACTCATTTGCTTTCTTTTAGTCCCTTCGCTTATCTTGAGAATATGTTTTGCCAAAATCCCAATCTTTTGAATTGTTGATGAACTACTTGTTAGGTCTATTTTGTTAGGTACTATGGTTGCGCACGCTTTCCTGATGGTGGATGCCACTATTTCAAGTGGCATGATCCATTGATATGTACAAGAGGTACAAAAGGTAATCGAGGATTGCGGAAGAAGTTGGATCAACTACAGTTTGGCGTTGAAAGTCAGAAAAATATGAACAAACAAGAGACATAGACATGGAGGAACAAATATGTGTCCACAAAAAAGAGCTACCAACGAGAAATGTTTCGGTGTTATAGTATTTTGTTTTTTATGGATTGGGTGGATGTACATGTAGTTTGAATACAGATGAATTATCATGAATTTTAGATGTGAAATGGATGTAACAAACAATGTACACTTAATTTACATAATCTAAACGATGGCCTATGGAATTCTCTTCACTTTGAATTAGTGTATTTGTTTCTAGCATATTTCTTTGCCTATAGAACAACCACAATTGTTCTACTTTGGCCTTCAGTTCCACTAGTATACACTTATGTTGTGGAACATGATCGCATCCATAACAATTCTATCACATTCCTTGGATGGAATAAGATTACTTGATTATTACATCATTACTTGTTACAATTTACAAAGGTGTGTATGAGTTGAATCGGATTAAACCAATGGTAGTAAAAGAGAGAAATATGAAGAATCAACTGTACTTGAGATACTACAGTAGACATTCAAAATCATAATTATATTTATAATTATTCTTTTCCATTAAATAAATACATCAATTTTAACATTGTACAAATGGAAACTGCAAACGCCATTGCACTTCCAATTGTTCAAACCATATTTTTGCATTTGACTTGCAGAAATTATGCTTCGTACGTTGTAATTCTTATGTAGTTGTACTTCCACGAGAAGCAATCGACGATCCTGTGATAAATGGGACCGGAGTGATACTCTTCTTGCAGATATTGTCCTTGTAACCTTGATTTGATGACATCCAACGGGTAGCAGAAGACCCAACTGGTGACTCCGGCCGTCCCTCCAGCCATTAGCATTATTCTTAAGCTCTCCTGACTGATCTTCCTTCATCTTGGATGGAGCAGCTCTCTGGTTAATTCGTATGCACATAAGTAGACACACACCATATGCGGGTGCATCTCCTATAGCCGCTGTGTTGGAAAGAAACCGCAAAGATGGATACATACTCCTAATTTTCAAGTTGCTACTAATGGATAAACCTTCCATCCAAAACAAAAGATACTTCATCGCAAAGGATTTACTATGTAAATTAAGTGTACAAGTCAAAATACACATTACAGGCACATCCACGAATCCACCCAGCCACAAAAAATACAATAACAACACCATAAAATTTCCAATCGGTGGCTCTGTTGTGTGGACAGGTATTTGTTTCTCCATGTCTGTATCTCTTGCTCTTAGATCCTCTTGTTTGACTTTCGACATCAAGCTATTGTTCATCCAACTTCTTTAGCAATCTTTGGATCACTTCTTTGCCTCTTGTACATGTCTACGGATCATGCCATTTGAAATAGTTGCATCCACCATCACAAAAGCGTGCACAACCACAAAATCTATGACAGGGATTATCATCGATCCATGATGTTGTCAAATATGCATCTTCACCACATTCACAATATTCAATATTGTTTTAGCTTGTACTAAATGATTTCATTGACCTTCTTTCGTAACATGCAGATGATGACATTAGCAAGGCCCTAAATGTCGGTTTCGGTCACCATTTCAGTATCGACCAAAACAGAATTTCGATGGAATTTCGACCGGAATTTCGGTCATTTTTTGTACTAGGACCCCTATATTTCGGTCATTTCGGTCATTTCGATCGAATTTCAATTTCGACTGGATATCGATATTCGACAGACCCCTATATTTCGGTCAATTTCGGTCATTTTTGTACTAGGCTCAGCCTGCGCGAGACAACTCTCTCTAAGGAACTCGGCAAAATAGCCCCGGGAGAAGGGGAGTGCTCATTTTTTTTGAGTTTTTCATGAAAAAATCGATTCCATAAGAGCTCATTTTTCAACGAGTTGTTTCATCGAAAAATTCGGTTCCACAAAGGCTTATTTTTTGGTGAGTTGTTTTACTAAAATTTGATTCTACAAGGACTCATTAGGACATATACTATTTTTTTCTAAAGTAAGTGTTGAATACATGTGAAAATGGGCCCCTAAATTTGATGGGCCCTAGGCCATTGCACTCGGAAACTACCCTCAGGGACGGCCCTGCCCCCTAGGGCAGACAACATGGCTGCCCCTGCTTTATTTGGGCAAATTTTTTTATTTTTTTTGAAAAATAACACCATGTACATTCATCCCTATATCCCTCATATATACCATTCGAATTTCGTCAGAAACAGAGACTCCTACGGCCTCCATCCGGACAGTAATTTTTTAACGGTAACATGATTTTTTTTAAAATCGATACCATCGAGATGGAGGCCGTAGGAGTCTCTGTTTCTCACGAAATTCGAATGGCATATAGGAGGGATATATGGATGAATATACATGGTTTTATTTTTCAAAAAAAATAAAAAAACGCCGAAAAATGTGGCGGGGGCAGCCCCATTTTTTCCATATATATATAGGAAAAATGGGGCTGCCCCGCCCCATTTTTCATCAAATTTTTTTAATTTTTTTTGAAAAATAACATCGTGTATATTCATCCATATATCCCTCCTATATGTCATTCGAATGTCGTCAGAAACAGAGACTCCTACAGCCTCCACGGAGATGATATCGATTTAAAAAATCGTGTTACCGTTAAAAAATGACTGTCTGGATTGAGGCCGTGGGGTATCTGTTTTGTACAAAATTCAAATGGTATATAGAAGGGATACATAGATGAATATACATGATGTTATTTTTCAAAAAAAATAAAAAAATGACCAAAATAAGGTGGGGGCAGCCATGTTGGCTGCCCCTAGGGGGCAGCCACATATGACCCATATATATATATATATAGGAAATTTATCCAATGCGCACAGGGCCCATTTGAGTTTCGGTGCGCACCATTTGTTGGCCACACACGTGTATTACCAATTTAGTGGTTACCTATTTCGAAGGATGTTGTTTTTGGAAGGAGATTAATATGCAAAGCGATGTAACAATAAGTGATATTCTAATTATATCGCGTCCTAAAAAATAGGAAGATCGTTTTGGAAAGAAAACATTCGAATCGATTATTTCTTGCTGAAAATCGAGATCCAAATGCTCATGTCAGTAATATATATATATAATAGTCAAGTAAATGGTTGTTGCGAGATCAATAATATCCAAAACAACGGTTAGTAATATACATTCATTGTATTACATGGTGCAGAATCCGGTAATATATATACAATGGACAAGTAAGTGCTTGTTGTGATGTCAGTAAAACCATAACCAATGGTCAGTAATTTCTATATGTATTACTACTTTGAATAGAAGTCAGTAATTTCGACACAATACTCACGTAAATGGTTGTTGTGAGATCAGTAATATCCAAACAACAGTCAGTAATTTACATAACCAATAGTCAGTAATAGCTACTATGAGATCAGTAATAACAAAGTTATGGTCAGTAAGTCATGGGCATTGCTCAAGTAAGTCACGGGCATATCCAATGGTCAGTAATAGCTACTATGAGATTAGTAATAACAAAGTTATGGTCAGTAAGTCATGGGCATTGCTCAAGTAAGTGCTTGTTGTGATGTCAGTAAAACCATAACCAATTGTCAGTAATAGCTACTATGAGATCAGTAATATCAAAAAAATGATCAGTAATTTACATTTATTACTATCATAGTGTTTGGATCCTTAATTATCCGCGTGGAATCATTTATTTGAATTGTTTCTTTCCAAAACCGTCTTCCAATTTTTAAAGACGTTGTATAATAGGAAATATAGGATTTTTTAAACTCGTCGTAGCCTATAATTAGAAATATAGTTATGGTTAATACACGTGTAAGGCCTAAAATGAGTGCTCATTGAAACGCAAATGAGCCCTGTGCGCAGTGGATAAGTCCTCTCTCTCTCTCTCTCTATATATATATATATATGAGAAAAATGTATATGCCCCAAGGGGGAGCTAACTTAGCTCCTCCCGCACCTTTTTCACATTTTTTTATTTTTTTGAAATCTAAAACAATGTAAATTTATTATTAAATCTCTATATTATGTCATTCAAATTTCATGCGAAACAGAGACTCCTACGACCTCCATTCAAACGGGGTCGATTTAAAAATTATGTTACCGTTAAAAAATGTCTGTCTGGATGGAGGCCGTAGGAGTCTCTGTTTCGTACGAAATTTGAATAACATAATATAGGGATATAGTGATGAATATTCATTGAAGAATTTTAAAAATAAAAATAAAAAAAATGGTGAAAATGGGGCGGGGGGAGCCAAATTAGCTCCCCCTAGGGGGCAGCCCCATTTATCCCATATATATGTATATATATATATATATATATATATATATATATATATATATATATATATATATAGGGTAAAATGTGTATGCCCCCTAGGGGGAGCTAACTTAGCTCCCCCCGCCCCTTTTTCACAAATTTACTTTATTTTTTTTGAAATCTAAAACCGTGTAAATTCATTATTAAATCCCTATATTATGTCATTCAAATTTCATGCGAAACAGAGACTCCTACGACCTCCATCCAAACAGGGTCGATTTAAAAAATCCTGTTACCGTTAAAAAATGACTGTCTGGATGGAGGCCGTAGGAGTCTCTGTTTCACACGGAATTTTAATGACATAATATAGGGATATAGTGATGAATATTCATGGAAGAAATTTTCAAAAAAAAATTAAAAACATGGAGAAAATGGGGCGGGGTAGCTAAGTTAGCTACCCCTGGGGGCAGCCTCATTTTACCCATATATATATATATATATATATATATATATATATATATATATATATATATATATATATATATATAATCTTCCGAAACCTTTTAAATTTGCATGGTCTTATTCATAAATCTATGAAACATTGAGTGGGGAAATATAGATTTAATAGAGATGGTAGTGTAAATTGGATCTCATGTAGAGGATGATGAATTATGTTTATTTATTATTCTCATTTCTTTTGGAGATATTTTATTTTGATAAGAAAAATACGAAGTGCGAGTTAGTTATAAATGAAACTTATTGAGGAGTAAGTTCTAGAAATTATGCAATAATCAGTGGAAACAAGGGGGAAATTGTTATCATTGGAATAGTTGTGGAATCGAAAAAGAAATTATTTATTCAAGAAATAAGGAAAGCATGGGTCGGATCAAGGATAAGAGAAATTTATCCCCCGTTCTTAAGGAAGAGATAGATACCGTAAATAATACAATGGATGATGTAATCTTATGTTACTATTTATCCAAGAATAGATTTTCTAGGGGTAAGTATTCTTTTATCTGGAGGTACGAGAATGGTATACACATCCAAATAAGGAGGCAAAATAATTAATCAATAAAAAGACAACAAAATACAGGCACGTGGGGATGATTTTTAATATGAAAATTTAACGGGGTAAATTTTACGGCATAAATCTGTTACTTATGACTAAAATTTCATTACTTAGGTCCTGTTTGGTTGGAGAATAGGCTCTGAAATAAGGGGTCAATTCTCCTCCCGACACGGTTCCCAGTGGTACGATTATTCTCCATTATTCCATCTTATTTCACTCTTATTCTTATCTTCATCCCACCTTACCTACCTTTATTTCACCTTATTCTCCTTATTCCTATCCTCCAATCGAATAAAGAATACACCTTTATTCTCCTTATTCCACATCCTTAATCCTGCTCATTCCCGAACCGAACGCACCCTTAGGATTATCGATTAACCGTGTACTGAATTAAATTACTTTCACATACAACTCGCGATTTTACAAAATACTCCTTTAGTAACCATCAAAGTTTATTTAATAATATTAGAAAATACATACAAATCTCATAACTTCATAATGATATGTTATGCAATTATGTATTGAATCCTAGAAATTTACACGCTCGCTAAAATATCACAACATAGTCAGGCATCTACTACTAACATAAATATAAGAGTTGATAATAAAAGAGGAGGATCACTGCATCACAGTTACAACTGCTAATCGAATCGAATTATAACGAATGAACCTATATTTGAGTTCGGTTTGACAAGAAAATATGAGTGTTTGAGTTCGAGTTTAGTTCAATGCGATATGTCCGAGTTCAAGTTCGTTTAGAATAAGAATATTCGAGTTCGGCTCAATTGAGGTTTAGTAAGGTTTGACCTAACTCAAACTTGTTTAGAAAACAAATTAAATTTTGGTGTTCAATAAGCGGTAAAAATAAGAATTCAAGTTGAACCCTGAAACTTTTCATGTGTACAAGCATGAAGATAACATGCATACATTTGTAACACATATATACATAACTTTTATGAAACGAGTGTACGTTATATTCATGTTCAGTTTTATAAAGCTATTGAACTAAATATTGAATTACATCTTCAATTCAGTTATAATGAACTAACATTTAACAAATTATTATCGAATTAACTCTAATTGAATATCAACATGTTCAGTTCGAATAGTAATGCTACACACAACACAAGCTTAAGCATTTTGGGTTGTAGTCAACAAGATAAAAATATTCGATAAAAGTGTAGGTCTAGACATAACGTCCCATGCTTAGGTCCCCCAACCTTTGTCGGAAAAAATTAACCCCGACAACTTGTTTGATATGAGTCTGGTTGGACCCATTTACAACTATCCAAAATGTTTAAGCTCAAGTTATCAAGCAGTAATCATCATAACTTATAATACATTCACATACTTTGTAAACTTCCAGTGAGGGACTGTTTTTGAGATTGTTACAATTTTGCCCAGTTATATTCACAGCATCCTCGTTGTGACATGGCTCATTACTTATTCTCAATGATAGTGGCGGCTACACGTTGCGGTAGCTTTTTCCTCATATCTCTTTATAAGGATGGCTCCATCACTCGAGCAGCTATTTCCTCTATCAGAGGAACCCGCTACGATATCATTTGTAACGTCAAGGGCTTAGGTCCCTGAACTGTTATTAATGGAAATTAAACTTGACCACTTGTTGAGTAGGGACTCAAATGAACTCATTAAAATGCTCAAGCCCAAATTGTCACATAGTAATTAGTAATCACCGTCACCTATAACCTACTCTCATTCTTTGTGAATTTCCTATGAGGGACTATTTCTGGGGTTGATAAGCTAAACCCAAGATACTACAAATAATATCACATCAAGGTTCTCGTTGATACCAGAAAAGACTACCGAAGAGGTAGAGCTACACCTAATAAAGGCATATGAGGAAAATGTTGTGTAACTAGCACTATTATTGAGAATAAGTGATGAGTCATATCGTAACGAGAACATTGCAAATATAAAGTGAGGATGTTGAAGCACCTCAAACATAGTCCCAACTAATTTCACAAATTGTGAAAATGGATTACAACATAGGGTGATTACTAATTTACTGCTTGAGCTTGAGAGTTTTGGCCCAATCTCAATAAGTTCTCATAGATCAGTTATCCTCTATAACGACTTGCAAAAATAGTCGATTGCAAAATTAATTAGACGGTTAATCAATAATTCCAGAAATTCCATCTATTGTTTAGTTGAAATTGTCGATTGTTAATTGAGACAATCAATTAAAAAATTGAAATCAGCCGACTGAACATAAGAATAATTTAGCGAACAGAAGACTTATCGACGGTACATTTTTTTTATTAACATTCATTTTTTAACACTTTTAATGGATAGAGTATTCGATCGAGATAAAAATAGTTGACTGAAATAGATCAGTCGATCAAATTAAAATGTTAGTCAACGTAATTAATTTGGGACAGAAAAAATATATATGAGGTTCACGAGTTGTGGACATTATTTCATTAGTCGACTTAATAGATTTTAGTGGACTCAGAAAGGCATGTTAGTCGGCCAAATGACTACAGGTTCAGTTCTAAAGTTTTTTATATTAATTATATAGGAAGGAGGTGTTCGGTTCGGGAATAAGTGGGAATAAAGAAAAAAAGATTCTGCTCTCGGTTCGACTAGAAAATATAATAAAGAGAATAAAGTAAAATAAAGATAGGTAAAGTAGAATAAAGATATAAACAAAGATAGGATAAGATGAAATAATGGGATGTAGATAGGAATAACCGTACTTTTGAGAATCGCATTAAGCAAAGAATTGACCATTTATTACCGTGTTTATTCTCCAAACAAACACTAACTAAATGTCCTTTGTATAATATATCTAAGAATAATTAATATAAGTTGAGTTTTCTTTTTCAACTTGATTTCTGTGCCTCTTTAACGTTTCATACTAGTTTCCATGCATTCATACTTTTTTCATCTCTTGTCTCATCCAATCTGCTATATATTTTTTGAAATATATTATTTTTCCATCTCACACATGCTATTTTGTTCTACTACTACACCATTTTGCTCATATAAATATTTTTTCCACCACCCGTGCTATTTTCTTACCTGGCCTGCTATTTTTTACTCACCCTGCCAATTTTCACCCTATGTTCTTCAACCTCGTGTTGTTTTCCCAGCCACCGTGTCATGAGATAATAACCGGGTGGGTGAAAAAATCTGCTAAATATTTATAACAAGAAGTTGAACTTGCTAATTGTTTATCTAAGTAAAGAAAGAATTTCTTTCAAATAATGCCAGGTAACAACTTCAAGAAAAAAATCTAAGTTGGTATTTGTAAATAAATAGTATATATTTGGCTCATTAGATGAATACTGAAAATTAGATGAATATTAAAAGGTCAAAAGAGATTGGCTACGATTACTTAATTGTAGCGTTGATTTAACCATCCCCCTACACTCGCACGCCGATATTATGAGCTCGGATTTTTTTAAACGAATCCGTGAAAATTCATCGTTATATCTTTACATTATGTCATTCAAGTTTCGTGAGAAACAGAGACTTCTACAACGTGTATCTTGACAGTCATTTTTAACGATCACAAAATTGTTAGAAATCGATTCCGTCTGGATGGAGGTCATAGGAGTTTCTGTTTCGCGCGAAATTTGAATAAGATAATGAAATGATATTATGATGAAATTCATGAAAGTATTTTTTTAAAAAAAATAAAAAATATAGAGAAAATAAGGTAGGGGAGCCAAGTTAGCTCCCCAAATGGGCAGCCCATTTTGCTACATATATATAGGGTTAAATGGGGCTGCCCCCTAGGGGTAGCCAACTTGGCTACTCCCACCCCTATTTTCCCTCATTTTTTATTTCTTTGAAAAATAAAAATTTGTAAATTCATCATTATATCCCTCTAACATTCTATTAAAATTTTGTCAGAAATAGAGACTCCTACGACTTTCATCCAAACATTGTCGATTTAAAAAATCATGCGATCGTTAAAAAAATGACGTCTGGATGGAGGGCCTAGGAGTCTTTGTTTCTGACGAAATTTTAGTAGAATGTTAGAGGGATATAGTGATGAATATACAAATTTTTATTTTTCAAAGAAATAAAAAATGAGGGAAAAATAGAGGTGGGAGTAGCCAAGTTGGCTACTCCGAAGGATCAGTCCTATTTTACCCATATATATATATATATATATATATATATATATATATATATATAGGGTCATATGTGGCTGCCCCCGCCTTATTTGGGCAAATTTTTTTATTTTTTTTGAAAAATAACACCATTTATATTCATCCCTATATCCCTCCTATATACCATTCGAATTTCGTCAGAAACAGAGACTCATACGGCCTCCACCCGGACAGTAATTTTTTAACGGTAACATGATTTTTTTAAATCGATACCATCGAGATGGAGGCCGTAGGAGTCTCTGTTTCTGACGAAATTCGAATGGCATGTAGGAGGGATATATGGATGAATATACATGATTTTATTTTTCAAAAAAAATAAAAAAAACGCTAAAAAATGGGGCGGGGGCAGCCATGTTGGCTGCCCCCAGGGGGCAACCTCATTTTTTTCCATATATATATATATATATATATATATATATATATATATATATATATATATATATATATATATATATATGGGTAAAATGTGTATGCCCCATAGGGGGAGCTAACTTAGCTCCCCCCGCTCATTTTTCACATTTTTTTAATTTTTTTGAAATCTAAAATCGTGTAAATTCATTATTAAATCTCTATATTATGTCATTCAAATTTCATGCGAAACAGATACTCCTACGACCTCCATCCAAACGGGGTCGATTTAAAAAATCATGTTACCGTTAAAAAAATGACTGTCTGAATGGAGACCGTAGGGGTCTCTGTTTCACATGAAATTTTAATGACAGAATATAAGGATATAGTGATGAATATTCATGGAAGAAATTTAAAAAAAAAATTTAAAAACATGGAGAAAATTGGACGGCGGTAGCTAAGTTAGCTACCCCCTGGGGGCAGCCCCATTTTACCCTATATATATATATATATATATGGGGAAAATGAGGCAGCCCCAAGAGGAGCTAACTTGACTCCCAAGCATGGAAGGACATATCGATATCGATATTGTTTCAATATCGTGTCGATATCAATATATCGCAGATATATTGCCAATATATCGCTATATCTAGGAATCTTTCTGAAGAAAATGCCTGAAATCGGATATATCGATATATCGATTTCGATATCGATCCCATGTCGATATCGATATATCGGGATACGACATTCCATGCTCCCAAGTCCCATTTTCCATCATTTTTTTATTTTTTTGTGGAAAACACTTTCATGGTTATCATTATATACTTATATTATGTCATTAAAATCAGAGACTCCAACGACCTCCATTCAGATGGGTAGATTTCAACAATTCTACGACCGTTTAAAAATAAATGTCTAGATGAAGATCGTAGGAGTATCTGTTTCTCACAAAACTTGAATGACATAATATAGAGATAGAATGATCAATTTCCATGGATTTATTTTTTAAAAAATAAAAAATAAGATCTCCTCCGAAAAAATAAAAAAAAGAGGGGTGGACACACGTAGACGCTATATGGTGTGTTGGGTTGAACCTTTTCAGTTGTACCTATGGTCGTGATTCACTCGGAGCCAAGCCTCGAACCTTGGAGCTTCGGTAGACACACACCTCTCTCCAAAGGACATGTAGACTCCACGTGGCCCAAGCCATCTTGAGACTCGAGCCTCAAGTCGAACTAGCCTGCACATAGTCTTCACGTGCTAAGCTATTTGCAGTCCAGGCCCACAGACTTCTCCTATTTTCAAAATAGTTCCCCTGACACCTGGACTGGATTGTTACTAACAAACCCCTCTGACTTTATGTAATTTCTGTTTATACAAATTTGGATCATTGTATAATGTTTTAAGTAGTTTTAATTAAGTTTTCCTTGCAAATATGCTCACTTAGTTAAGCATGTTAATTGTGCATTAATTGTATAGTAAAAATCTTGTAGACCAATTCAAGTCTTTGAGCAAGTAATTCAGAAGCTCTTTTGTATATTTGATTTGTACTTGTTTCATGTTACATTCAATTTATCTTGTAGCATCACTATAATGGTTGAGTTTTTTTTTGGAAAAATCCCAATAACCTTGCCATTACACCATATTACTATTTTATTGTCCCGTTAAATGTGATTTAGTATTCCATTTATTTCCCTCATTGATAACCTTAAAATCTCAACAACTTTCTCATTCTCACTTCATTTTTTGCCATCAACCTGAGACTTGCGAGAGAGAGAGAGAGAGGAGGGAGAGGGAGGGAGATAGATCTTACCACACATCCTTCGTCGCAGGAGAAGGCAGCGTCAAATAGGAGTAGAAGGACACAGATCTGTGACAGGAAGGAGGTGCGATAACCACATCAGGGAGGGTTACGCATCATACATAAGGTACGTATCAATTTAGATTTTCGTATGAATATTGATCACTTTTGAAATGGATCTCTTAACATATGTGTCGATTTCGTAGAATTAGCATACATGTAATGACTTGATTTTGAACAGAGTTATCCAAATGTGTGTGTCGGCTCTAGGTTATTGCGTATGTACATTGATTTGATTTAGGATATCCTGTAATCGTATATGTCGGATTCATACGTCAATACACATGAATAACAATCATATTTTTATTAGGTACGATACATTAGGATCATATCATAGTACTATAGCACTGGATTCCCGAATCATATTCTGATTTCTTGTATTATTACTATGATTCCACGATACCGTTTGTGCGAATTAAGTTGCAAGTCTTTTGCATTAACATTTAGATCTCCTCAAAATCATGCTGATTACATATTAATTACATGAGCAATTTGTTTTGAAATTCGAATAGCGTGAAACTGGTTAGGTACCAACATATTGGTAAAACATAAGGATTAATAATAAAAATTAAATATGTATATATGACTTACCTTTTTTGTTGGTAATGAATGGTTGAGATAAAAAAAGAAGATTCCATAATGCTATTACCGGACAAGCTTGTATTTTCATTAAAGTATGCTCTCAACATAAAGAAAATGGTTGCATGCATATTTTGATGTTTAGATAATCGCATGTCTACAGAGCGCGGTAAATGTTTCATACATAGTATATTCGGTACTTGTCAAGTGAATGGTAAAATATAAATGAAGAGATGTAAATTAAGAGATGTGAATAAAAGTTCAAAGGATTAATAGAATCAAGAATGAACATTATTGATCTGCTGTAAATATAGCTTTCCCATAATAAAGTTTTCGTTATCTGTAAATTAGAAAGATGTGCTTGCAGGAGATAAACTAATAAAGACAAATTCAAGAATACATACGTTTGAAATAAAAGGAGCATTCTTTGTTTCTATAACGTGAAATCGAAAGAAATTTAAGGCACATACTCATAAAGAGTCACATAAATGATCATAAAAGGTTCATGTTAGCTCAAGGGGTAATGTCACAAGGGGCGTATGGTTGCAAGCAATCATAGATACAAAAGCTAAGTGCTCTACAGTTGTAGCTATATTGTCATGTCATGCCATGGACCGCAAGTGTCGGCGGTTGAAAATGTATAACAAGATACATATATGAAAGTTGAGCAAGAAAATCGTTTATAAAGGTAAACTATTATGAGTTATACAAGAAATGATTTAATAAAGAGAAAAAATTAAACGTTGTACAATAATTGATTTAGGAGAAGTAAATCATCAAAGTCAATGTGCTAAAATGTAAAGTGTTGTATGATAAAAGAAACACGTACTTGGTATGAATTGTATGAAATATTCCCCACAGGATGGAAGAAATATATGTTATATTATTATGCAATTTACATATGTATTTCCATGTTTATAAAAGAATCCAAATTACACATGTTAGGGATCGAATTTCGACATGCATGTGAACAATTAGGCACGTAATGATGTTTATCCATGAAACTCAAGTACACGATTTATAATGGATTAAAAGATCGTTAGATTTCTCATACATGGATTCCGATGCATATTGGGCTATAAGCTCATGAAAAATTATGTTTGCCAATTTTAGGTGAAGAACAAGGTTGATTGTTTATTCGAGATCGTGCTACGGACTCCTTGAGATTTCTGACATGGTATGATTCAACTCATGAAGTTTTAGAGGATATCTATATGTCCATAGGAACTGTTGAGGTGTTATTTTAATTCTTAGAGTAGTTTTTACCAAAAAAATCTCAGTTGGAGTTGTAATGGAACTCTTATTTGAATGGACTTTATTTGAATTTGATATCATCTTTACTCATTGATTGCCATGCATGTTTTCGGTTATGGTTCAATTGCGTGATTTAATATCGCATGTTTCCGCCGATCAACAAGATCCATTCCGTTACAATCATATATTGCATTGAAAGAAAAATAGTATTGAAAAACAAGCAGCACTCATTCATTCGCCTTGCCCTAGAAAATATTAAATGAAATAACTTAGATATTTAAATTATAAAGTAGATAACTTAAGAGCTTGTGTCTGTGTGTTCTACCTTGGACCACACTCTCTTCACCGAGACACTTTAAGTATGGTTCTAATCGATCTCATTTGGTCTGTACTAAAGATACAATGTTAACATGGCCAAATTGAGGTTCGTCAGTCGCCATGGTGGTCATCAAGAGAGCAAGGTTGACGTTCAAATGTCCCACATGAAGAGCAAGGTCGACGTTTAAATGTCGCCTCATGTCGTTCAAGGCCATCATATAAGCATCACTAAATCACCGTAACAACTAAATAACACCATCAATTTCAAGATCTAGCTCAATGTTTGAAGGTAAATTACAAAAAAGGCTCCAACTATATCCCGATTCTCAATTAAGGGACTCATTTTTTTATTGTAACTAATAGAGGCATGAACTTTCAACTTAAGGGTTTAACATCGATATATAAGGATCGTTAAAGTTTATGGAGACCTTTATTTGAGACAAAAGCATAAGATCATGACCCTCTCTGTTACAACTGAAAAATGAGTCCAACCGAGGTATAGTTGGGGCCCTTTTTTTAATTTACCTCTATTTTAATGTAATTATCGAGTTTTCAAAGGTTGACGAGGCTTTATTGACAAATCATGAGCAGCATAACTTAACGTCACGTTAGCCATGCTCGACATTTAAAAGAACCAAATTCGATGTTTGTAAACGTTGATTTATGAGCAAAGTGTAATAGTGAGCGTTGTTATATGAACCTTCCCCAATGATATAGCAAAAGATATACCGTATAAAAATAATTTTGTAACTAATGATATCATCGTTATATATATTTAACACCGTATGACATATAGTGACCGACTTTAGAAAAGCGCCACAAGAACAATTTTTCTGTAGTGATTATATAGTTAACGTTGAATGTATAATAACCATTTTAATATACGGGCATGCCATTGTTGTGAAAGGTATAGTATATAATAATCACAAACTAAATGGGATTTAATATGAAATAAACACTCGTGAATATGATAGTCAAATTATGATTCCGTCATCTATTATATCTCTGTGAGCGTACTTATTTCTTTCTTGCTTCTCAAATTAACTAGACCAAAAATGAGAAGTAAACTCGACTTATTCGTTATTCCTCATTTCTCATACAAACAAATTCAACAAATTGATAGCCATGGTAAAGATCTAAAGATCGTACAGACACATGTGTGCATGAGTCGGCATACATATACATATATATGTGTGTGTGTGTGTGTGTGTATATATATATATATATATATATATATATATATATATATATATATATATATATAGGGATAAATGGGGCTGTCCCCTGGGGGGAGCTAACTTAGCTCCCCCCGTCCCATTTTCATCATTTTTTGATTTTTTTTTGAAAATTTCTTCCATGAATATTCATCACTACATCCCTATATTATGCTATTAAAATTTCGTGCGAAACAGAGACTCCTACGGCCTCCATCCAGACAGCCATTTTTCAACGGTAACAGGATTTTTAAATCGACCCCGTTTGGATGGAGGTCGTAGGAGTCTTTGTTTCGCATGAAATTTGAATGACATAATATAGGGAATTAATAATGAATTTACACAGTTTTAGATTTTTAAAAAAAATAAAAAAATTATATCAAAAAGGGGCGGGGGAGCTAAGTTAGCTCCCCCTAGGGGGCATACACATTTTCCCCATATATATATATATATATATATATATATATATATATATATATATAGGTAAATGGGGCTGCCCCCAGGGAGTAGCCAACTTGGCTACTCCCACCCCTATTTTTCCGTCATTTTTTTATTTTTTGGAAAATAAAAATTTGTATATTCATCATTATATCCCTCTCACATTCTATTAAAATTTCGTCAGAAACAGAGACTCCTACGGCCTCCATCCAAACATGGTCGATTTAAAAAATCCTGCGACCGTTAAAAAAATGACGTCTGGATGGAGGGTTTAGGAGTCTCTATTTCTGACGAAATTTTAATAGAATGTAAGAGGGATATAATGATGAATATGCAAATTTTTATTTTCCAAAAAAATAAAAAAAATGAGGGAAAAATAGGGGTGGGAGTAGCCAAGTTGGCTACTCCCTGGGGGCAGCCCCATTTTACCCATATATATATATATATATATATATATATATGAGGAAAATGGGGCTGCCCCCTAGGGGGAGCTAACTTAGCCTCCCCGCCCTGTTTTCTTCAAATTTTTTTTCTGAAATTTTTCTGTGAATATTCATCACTATATCCCTATATTATGTCATAAAAATTTCGTGTGAAACAGAGATTCCTACGGCCTCCATCCAGACAGTCATTTTTTTAACGGTAACAGGATTTTTTAAATCGACCCCATTTGGATGGAGGTCGTAGGAGTCTCTGTTTCGCATGAAATTTGAATGACATAATATATGGATTTAATAATGAATTTACGCGATTTTAGATTTCAAAAAAAATAAAAAAATGTGAAAAAGGGGCGGGGGGAGCTAAGTTAGCTCCCCCTAGGGGGCATACACATTTTACCCACACACACACACACACACATATATATAGAGGGCCCTTCAAATGAGGTGCACCTTTCCTGGGTGTATGGAAAGCCCATCACGAGATCCGTTAGATCTCGATCTAGCGGTTCTTCATCCAAAAGGGTATTTTAGTCCATACATTTTCGTTTTAAATTTGAATTTAATTTTGAATTTGAAATTTATTTCATCTTTATATTTTTCCATTTTTAGCGTGTCTGATTTGGTATTTTTTGTTGCCTTTTAGTTACTGAATTTTCGCCAACATGGTAGCATTTCCGCGCAATGTAGAATAGCAGATTTTTTTGTAAAATTCCCCTTGATATTGTAAAACTGCATCCTGCATTGTAAAATAAAATCACAATTAGTAATATTTATATTATAATAATTGTAATTTTGATAACACTATTGTAAAAGATCATGGACGTTTTGTAAAATCTGTATGAAGATTGTAAATCCATCAGATCCTATTATGTGCGTTTTTCACAAATGCCAAGCATCTTTGTAAAATTCGAATCCCTTTTGTAATTTTGCATCCTGTATTGTATAATAAGATCACAGTTAGTAAAAAATGATATGCAATTTTAATATACGATCTGAGATTGTAAAAAAAACTCGAGATTGCAAAACAGTCTGAGATTGCAAAATAGGTCATTTATATTGTAAAATACGATCTGGGATTGTAAAAAAACACTCGAGATTGCAAAATAAGTCATTATATTGTAAAGACCTGGGCATGCCCTCCATCTCCAACATCCTCTCTACCCGCACCTCCTCCGCCCTTCTCCTCCACGACCCACCTCCTCCATGCACGTCCTCCTCCGCCCACACACCTCCATTGCCGCACTCCTTCAACAGTCTCCTCCATGATCCACCTCCTCCACGCGTATAAATGTAAAAAAACAGTCTGAAAATTGTAAAAAGATGATATGCTATTGTAAAATACGATCTGAGATTGTAAAAAAAAACTCGAGATTGCAAAATAGGTCATTATATTGTAAAAACCTGGGCACGACCTCCATCTCCAACATCCTCTCTACCCGCACCTCCTCCGCCCTTCTCCTCCACGACCCACCTCCTCCATGCACGTCCTCCTCCGCCCACACACCTCCATTCACACACTCCTTCAACCTTCTCTTCCCCTCCCCGCTTACCTTCACATCCACCATCACGATCTCCGACGTTTGAACCTGTGGAATCGACCAGCCTCCTCCCACATGCCGTCATTGATGATCTTCGCGACGTAGGTGAACGTGATCTGTTGGGGAGGTGATGAAGGACGTCGGAGCAACCTTCTCCCACATGCCGTCGTCGAGAGAGAGAGACAGGAGAGAGAGTCGTCGTCGAGAGAGAGAGAGAGAGATAGGGGAGAGAGAGATGTGAGATAATTTAGGAGATATTTTGTTGCATTCTAAATATAGAATATACCAAAATGACCATAATGGGTTTTTCGACATTTAAAAAATATAGATAACGAGCCATTAATGATAACCATCAGATTGACTATGGATGGTCAGGATGGCGGGCTTTCCATGCACCCAGGAAAGGTGCACCTCATTGGAAATATTCCCTATATATATGAGGCCTTTCAAATGAGATGTGGTCCTTCCATCCCTAAGGAAGGCCAACGATCTGAGTCATCAGATTCAAATCCAATGGCATCTTCAATTTTGATGCCCAAAAGGGCATTTTTGTCATCAATTTTTGCATTAATTATGCACGTTAATTAATATCTCGAAATACTAATTTTAGCTACTTTTATTTTTAGCATTTTCGCAATACCATATTTAGAAAATATCCAATTTTTTGCTGGACGATATTATCTAGGGCATATTTTTGTATCCTCACGTAATTTTTTTGTAGAATTTAAGATTCTTTTTGTAATGACTGCATGTTTTTTGTATAATCCGTTGTTCATTCAAAAAGTCATCCGTTATTTGTAAATTTTGCATGGTTCTTTGTAAAATACAATTCATATTAGTAATTAATGTGTGGTTCTTTGTATAGTAATTAATGTGTGGTTCTTTGTAACGATTGTATGGTTCTTTGTAACGATTTTATACAAGATCTATAAAAAAAATAATTTTCATTCGCAACCATCTGATTCGTAAAAATACATAACAAATTTGTATAATACATATCTACATTGTATAATACAGACTAATATTGTAGAGTAGAAATCAATATTGTATCAAACTGCGAATTGTTCTTCATCCAGGACTGTGTGCATCACTTTTCTATCGTCGTCGCTTGCATGAAGAACGTCCCCGATAGTCACCAATGAGGTCGCACATCACGTCGCCAACTCCGCACCATGATCAGACAATCCATCAAAGCCAACGCGTACGAACCGATTTGCGCCGATCTCTACGTCGTCGACGTGATCTGCAATGCAGTGAGTACTATTAAAAACTATGCATATATTAAAAATATTTCTTTATTCTTTTTGACCCCCTTATCCGAGAATCCTGGCTTCGTCCCTGTCTCTCACCATGATCTATATAAGCCGACATATACTAGAATAATTCAAACTTTGATTCCTGAAACGTAACATCACAACCACTTGACACCTGTAAAAGATCATCCCCTCCTACTTGCCCTTGCACTGTGTTACCCGGACCTCCATCCACCGCCATCACAAAGCCTGATCTCGCCTCCCCCGCCCCCAATATTCAAATCAAACTCGCACCCACTCATTTGAAAAATCGATGCCCTCCACACAGATGGATATATATAAACAACAGACCATCGAACCATCATCATCATAATCATCAAAATCGAGGGAAGATGACGATGCTGGAGATGGTGAGGTACCTGCTCGGGTCGTCGGGACCCAGCGGCTTCGGGTTGAGCTCCACCGTGGAGGAGGTCACCCCCGACCTCCGCAACATCACCGCCATCATCACCGGCGCCACCTCCGGCATTGGCTTCGAGACCGCCCGAGTGCTCGCCCTCCGCGGCGCTCGCCTCGACCTCCATCCGTAACATAATTATTCAACGTGCCATAATATAGGTTTCTAAATTTGAATAACCAATTAAGGTGACATTAATGGGGGATGTAATTGAGGTGGTTACATACTATATTTAGATAATGTATAAAGACAAAAATATGTTTTTGCTTAATTTATAAATAATATTAACATGTCATTAATAACAACCACACAATCAATTACGGATGGCTGAGATCGTTGGCCTTCCTTATGGACGGAAGGACCATGTCTCATTTGAAAGATATCATATATATATATATATATGGGATAAATGGGGCTGCCCCCTAGGGGGAGCTAACTTGGCTCCCCCCGCCCCATTTTCACCATTTTTTTATTTTTTTTGAAAATTTCTTCCATGAATATTCATCACTATATCCCTATGGGATATTTACCCAGCAAACCCTGAAATCTTTCAAAATTACCTCTACGACCTTTGAAACATCGATATTCCTCCCTAGACCCCGTAATCTTACTAACCCTTACTCTACAAATCCTGTGGTTAACTCCCATCCATTTAACCGTTAGAACTAACCAAACTCTGTTATCTTCCTTTATATTATATCCATTTTAGTGGTCAAATTTACCGCAAGTGCCATTGCCTCCCACAGCCCCCTGCGGCTTGAATCTCGTGCCTACCACCTCCCCTAGCTCGAGTCGCCGTCGTGCCACCCACCCGGGGTTCCCGTCCCGCCGCCCGTAGCCCCCCGCCACCCCCAGTCCCCCGACCTCCCTCCCCCGCTGACCCGGGGTCCCTTCGACGCCTGTAGCCCCCCCGATCCCCGCGTAGCCCCCCCCCCCCCCCGGTCCCTCCGCCGCGCCGTCTGTAGCCCCCCACCCCGCGTAGCCCTCCCCCTCCCGTCCCCGGTACCCCCGCGTAGCCCTCCCCCCTCCCGTCCCCGGTCGCCCCCCACCCCCCGTCCCCCGACCTCCCTCCCCCGCTGACCCAGGGTCCCTTCGCCGCCTGTAGCCCCCCCGATCCCCGCGTATCCCCCCCCGGTCCCTCTGCCGCACCGCCTGTAGCCCCCCACCCCGCGTAGCCCTCCCCCTCCCATCCCCGGTACCCCCCGCGTAGCCCTCCCCCCTTCCGTCCCCGATCGCCCCCCCACCCCCCGTCCCCCGACCTCCTTCCCCTGTTGACCCGAGGTCCCTCCGCCGCCTGCAGCCCCCCCGCAAAGCACCCAACACACCTCCCTTCCCCTGCTGAGACTTCAAGATGAGGTCCGCCGCGTAGAGCTGGGGAAGATCCAGCGTTCCTGCCCGTGGCCTCAAAGTGATCTTGATGGCCTCCGTTCTCGGAAGCCGCTCTTTGTGACGAAGGAGATCGACGGTCAGTGTCTGCGTCTCGCAAGAGAGGCCAAGGATGAGAGGGACGCCCATGATGAAGGTGCGCATGAGGCGGACGGGAGCACTCCGGAAGCGGAGCATGCACGGCTGACCGGAGCGGGCAAGGGTCTCGCCGGTGGATGATGTTGACTCTGCAGTCACCTGAAATATACGAATAATATTGTTCGATTTGTCGGTATTAGCAGGGAACGGGGGTATCGTGGTTTACTTAGACAACTCTGGTTAGGTTAGAAGGAGACGGTGTACAAACGGAGGGTCCATGTGGTAAGATGAAGCAAGATTACGGGGTCTAGGGAGGAATATCGATGTTTCAAAGGTCGTAGAGGTAATTTTGAAAGATTTCAGGGTTTGCTGGGTAAATATCCCTATCCCTATATTATGCTATTAAAATTTCGTGCGAAACAGAGACTCCTACGACCTCCATCCAGACAGTCATTTTTTAACGGTAATAGGATTTTTTAAATCGACCCCGTTTGGATAAAGGTCGTATGAGTTTTTGTTCCGCACGAAATTTTAATAGCATAATATAGGGATTTAATAATGAATTTACACGGTTTTAGATTTCAAAAAAAAAATAAAAAATATGTCAAAAAGGGGCGGGGGAGCTAAGTTACCTCCCCCTAGGGGGCATACACATTTTCCCTATATATATATATATATGTGTGTGTGTGTGTGTGTATGAAAAGGGAAGCTGCTTCGCGGAGCAGCCAAGCTGGCTGCTGCGTGGGGCAGTTTCCCCCCATTTTATTATTTTTTTGAATTTTTTTATGTTTGTTCATCTATATATACCTCCTACATGTCATTCAAATTTCGTGAGAAACGGAGACTCCTATGCCCTCCATCTAGAACAAGTAAAATTTAACGGCCTGAAATTTGATGTAAAGTACCTGTTCTAGATGGAGGCCATAGGAGTCTCCGTTTCTCACGAAATTTGAATGACATGTAGGAGGGATATATATATATATATGAATAAACATAAAAAAATTTCAAAAAAAAATAAGGGGGGGGGGGGGGGGAACTGCCCCACGCAGCAGCCGGCTTGGCTGCTCCGCGGAGCAGCTTCCCCGTTCTCTCTCTCTCTCTCTCTCTCTCTCTCTATATATATATATATATATATATATATGGGTAAAATGGGGCTGTTAGCTACCCCCGCCCCATTTTCTCCATGTTTTAAATTTTTTTTGAAAATTTCTTCCATGAATATTCATCACTATATCCCTATATTATGTCATTAAAATTTCGTGTGAAACAGAGACTCCTACGGTCTCCATCCAGACAGTCATTTTTTTAACGGTAACAGGATTTTTTAAATCGACCCCGTTTGGATGGAGGTCGTAGGAGTCTCTGTTTCACATGAAATTTGAATGACATAATATAGGGATTTAATAATGAATTTACACGGTTTTAGATTTCAAAAAAAATAAAATAAATTTGTGAAAAAGGGGCGGGGGAGCTAAGTTAGCTCCCCCTAGGGGGCATACACATTTTACCCTATATATATATGTGGGATAATGGGAGCAGGGAGCCTACACTCGGGGGTGTAGGTAATTACCTACGCCCGAGCTTCTTTTTCATTAATTTTGAGTTTTTTTTATGGAAACCTTATGTGGGATTTGCGTAATATATTGAGGGGAATATGTGTTTCAAGTTTCATGCAAAACAAACATTCCTAACACGTTCATCTAGAAGGGGTTGATTTTCAAAAATTATGAGACCGTTAAAATTTGGTAATCTTGATGGATGTGATAGAAGTTTCGAATTTAGTTAAAATTGGAATGGAACCATGGTTACACATGGTGATCTAATTCTATCAAGGGTTTATTTCAAAAAAAATTAAAAATAATGAAAAAGAAGCCCGTGTGTAGGTAGTTACCTATACCCCTGGATGTAGGCTCCCTTTTCCCTATATATATATATGATATTTATCCAGAGAGCACTGTTCCCATATAGGTTCAAATGAGCCCTTCATATCCACCGTTAGATCAGACGGGTAAATCCCATGATTATAGGAGCGATAATAGTAAGGAATTATGCATTGATTTTGAATCGAATCAAACTTCCTAAAATAGTATTTCACTTTTTTGTACCGGTTGCTTGTGTTTTGAGAATATACTCATTTTTCTCATTTCGATAGTGGATTGATCGATCATTCTTACGGATCTTTTTTTTTGTGAGATAGGCTATTCAAAATCAAAGGTATTTTGATAGATTTTTGTTATGATTATATGTTTTTTTTTCTTTTTTAATAATTTTTTTAGGTTTCGTACATGGATAACTCACGAATGGATTGTGATCGTCATATTTCAGAGGCAATTATGAGAAACGATTTCCTCGAAGGATTAGAAAGTGAAGATAATTTTGATGAATTCAATACTGAAGACATCCAACTCGATTTGGTTGATGAGAACAATAACTCTGAAAGATCAGGTATATATTAATTTTTATAATAATCTATCTCAATGTTTCACTTTTCATTGTGATCGTAATATTTCAGGATCTCTAACATCGTGTATTGGATTTAGTATATTAATTTTATAAAAACATAAAAAGTAGTCTTTGATTTTCTTCAGTAACTTTATTTAATGTATCAGTAAGTCTATACCTATCACAAGTAACAAGTAAGTAATATATGAATTGGAAGTTGTATAAGTAAGAATTATAATACTACCAGTAACACATAGCCAACCAATTCGTAACTTTCGCAACTATCAAAAGTACTTTGATGGATTCTAAATATAAATTGTAACTTTTACAGCTGCCATCAGTAACTTTACAATAGGTGCCAGTAACTTCTTAAAAATTGTAAGTAACAAATCAATAAATTTGGATATTAGTATGAATATTAATAAGTCCAGTAACAATTATCAATTAAGTAACATTCTTATAATTATCAGTAACCTTTTATTATATGTAAGTAATAAAAAAATCAGTAAATTTTAAAATTAAGAAATAAACAATCTCATGCTAAATGAAATATCATCGATAGTAAGTAAATATCATTTAATTATCAATAAACTTGATCACGACTACATTATAATTACAATTCATTATTTTTTTCTATTCCATGATTAATCTTACGAGTTATATCTAATTTTTAATGCTTTATTTTTTCAGGTATGCTAGATGTCTGGATCATCAAGCATATTATTGTGATGATAATCTCTTTTCTCATAGATTCCTCTGTGGAGTCATCATCTCTCCAGATCATCATATCGCAGAACGACCAATATATTTACCATCATGGAGGCGCACATGTCATCAATCCTTTATGTGTATACATTTGTCATTTGTTTTCGAGAAATGTGATGTATAAGGACACAAATTCATTTATTTGTTCGTTACTAAGCTCTGGTTAAGAGCTTGAATTAATAAAACATGTTATGTAGTATATTTGGATGTTGACTACTTCAATTGTATAGGTAGGAATGAGAGGAAATTAAGTAAAATCTAACTAGTAATACAAGTTATTGGCATCGCTAACTTGGTATAATAAAAAAAATTTTATAACAAGTAACTTGTAATGCTGTCACCTGTAATATTTTCGAAGTATAAGTAATTTATTAACATACGTAAGTAAGAGCATATAACTTGTATCAGTAACTATGAGAGAAAGACCAGTAACTCCTAACAAAACTTTTGTAGCATCGACAATTAGTATCAGTAACTTGATATATTAAAATAGTATATTTTTTTAGTGTTTCCATCAGTAACATTATTTGAAGTATAAGTAATTTGTTTAGGATACGTAAGTAAGTAAGGTTATATAAAATTGTACCAATAAGAGAGAATGACCAACAACACCTAATAAAATTACTTGTAATATAGATATTGGTATTAGTTAGACAAGTAACTTTACTGTTAACATCAGTAACACTTTTTGAAGTATCAATAATTTGTTATGATATATATGTAAGTAACTAAGATAATATAAATATTTTACCGACTTTGGAATAATCATAAAATTACAAGCACACACAATGATACAAATTGTTCATTCAAGAGTTAACATACCATTATCTTTGTTGTTGAAACATCAATTGCAAAACTAAGCAATCATCAACAAATTCTTTCACTTTAAAAATTAAAAGATATTCATTTGAGAAAGTTTGAATTAAACCCTTTGTTTGTACATTACATAACAACTTTAAAAATTTCTATACTAATTACAAGTGAATTTGACATTGTCCTCATACATTTACAAAAAAATTAGATCTAAAAAGAAGCTAATGAATAATTCATTTCCTAGACTTCTTTCCGCCTCCACACTTCAGGAAAATAGAAGCAATCTCGACGCGGAATTTAGGTATTTCTTCAATATCAAATCCGGGCATGACCTCATAGCAATTGAAGTCCATGTTGTCTTCAAGTAACACCTAACACATAAAATAATTTTTGAAACATCAGTAAGTTTGATATTATAAAACAAGATATATGAAAAGTAATATTCATGTTGCATTCAGTAACAATATTTGAAGCATCAGTAAGTTTTTAAATCACGTAAGTAACTAAAGTCATATAACCTAAATAAGTAATAATGATAAGAATACTAGTAAGAATCTGGCGTTTGTTAGTAAGACTATATAAAGTATCAGTAATTTCTTAGGATATATAAGAAACTAAGGAAATATAACTGTATCAGTAAGAATCTGGGATAGACTTGTAACTCATAACATATTTTTTGTAAAGTATCAGTAAGTTGTATACGTAAGAATTAGAGTACTATCAGTAACATATAAGAAAATGCTTCGTAACTTCGGAAACTTCCTAAAGTATTTTGATGCGTTTTGAATATAACTAGTAATTTTTACACTTACCATCAGTAACTTTATAATATGTATCAGTATTTTCTTAAGAATTACAAGTAACAAATCAACAATATTTGGTATCAGTAAGAATATTACTAAGACAAGTAACAATTATCAATTCAGTAACAATTTCCTAATTACAAGTAAGCTTTTAATATACGTAAGTAACAAAAAACTAGGAAGTTGTAAAAGTAAGAATTAGATAATCACCATTAAGAAAGAAGAATATCTTGGTAACATTTGACATTGCAATAGTATTGCGACTTGATAATAATATCAAGTAATAAAGCCAAAAAAATTCCTATGACAGAAGGAATATTAGAAAGACAACAATTTCAATTTCTCAAACAAATTCTTGATATACTATATGAATTAAATTTTGATTAAAATATGTAAGAACTTGTATTAGTAATTAATCCATTTCTTCGCAAACAAATACTAAGTGAATCTGAGAAATTGAAATCTTCATTTTCATAGAGAAAAAAATAATAAATCAGTTTTTACATATACAGAAAATGTACTAACTTATTCCATGTGTTAGAACTTGTTGATTGAATGTTAATAAACATAAAAACTTACCGATTATCGATGCAGAACTACCTTCAATCGATCACCAAAGAAAATGACAATAGGGATTGTCTTTGTTTGTTCGCCGTCTGCCGCAGTCACAAATCCCTAATGAATTTTTTGGTAATTACTGGAATAGTAATTATGTTTTCAAAAAGGAAATTATCGTCCTACAATTTCGCACGAGCGGTTATGGAAATCAGAATGTGCCAAATTTACTATTAAATTTTATATTTAATTTTAACCACAAGATTATAATCTAACGTCTCTCATAGGGTGCTCATTACAACCCAAATAGGCACAGGGCCCTCTAGATAAGCCCTATATATATGCATAACTATATGGATGTATGTTAGGTTTTCTCCTGTAAAGATCGATTATTAATGCCTATGCACAAATCAACCTTGCTGATCCATCTGATCATAAGGGAATGCAATCTCCATGTAACTTCGAACCTAGAGTTACATATTAGAAAGCCTTTGGAGTAAGGATGAAAATGAATGTGAATATATTCCTATCTGATTCGCTATCATATTCGTTTTTTATATATTTTGATATTCTTATTCGTCATTTTAAAATGGATGTGAATATGGATATTACTTTGACATTCGCTAATATTCGCATTCGTATTCGTATATTCATTTTCGTACATAAATACAGCAATAGATTTATTTATAACTATATGTAACATCATTTTATGAGTACATTCACCATTGTTGATATACTTTTTTATAAAATTATTATACCTGGTATATTTATTTTACGTGTAAACCATCTTAAATATGTATATTTTAGTTAATCTATTTAATATTTATGCTATTATTCGTATCCGATTTGTATTCATTTTTAAGGATATGGTTACATATTTTCATATCCGTCAATATTTGTATCCACATTCGTACTCATAATTTAAAATGGATAAAGATATGATTATACTCATATTTGTATCTGTATCCGATCATTTTCATCCCTACAGTTTGGAGGCAACATTTATTGTTCTTCCGCATATGATTTTCGAGAAAGATGAAAAGAGAGCATGATGTTGCGCAGTGAATGTAGGTATATTATCGAGCCTTTATAAAATCTTTGTCTAATATGACTGTGTATTATCAACATAGATTTTTGCAAGTGTTGTTAATCGAATCCATTCCTAACATGCGCGTATAGAAACACACAAAAATACATGTGTACATGCATGCATTTGCGTGTGTTTGTATGCACGAGTATGATATATACACAAAGATGTAATGGATTTTTACCCCCCCCCCCCTGAATTTTGGAAGCTTTCTAAATTATATGTTCGACCTTGTAAACATTGTTATTATTCCCTCGATCCTTTAAAGTTGCTAAATCTTACACCACATATCCTATAGTTAACTTCCATCCATTTATCAATTAAACTTAACCCGGATCCCATTTTAAAAATGTGCTTATTACCCTCTTTCTTTATCGAATTTATAAAAGATGCCTTTTCATCATCCTCCTCACATCCCCTTCCCTCCACCTTCTATCTTTGTCCCCACCACCAGCCCCAACCTCCTCATCCATCCCCAGCATCGCCCTGACCAGTGGCGGACCTAGGATTTTGTAGCAGGTGGGGGCACCTGCATTGATGCATGGGGTGAATTTTATAGACTCAGATGCTCTGTTGTAACGAGAGTTACATTAGAGGTGTTGTAATTCTTTTTTTATTTTGATTCCAAAATTCTGCCTTATAGATTATTGGATTGATGCTCTATATATCATCTAAATTTCGTTCAAATATGAGGTTATTTAATATTTTATCTTAATGGTCAAAGATTTGATCAGCATCTAAGTAACTTAAATTGCATTTAAAAGAATCTGAACCTTTAACCATTAAGATAAATAACAAATAAGCTTGGATTTGGGAAAAATATTGAAGATACATAGAGCAATAATCCAAGATTCAATCTATAAGATTGGATTTTGGAGCAAAGAAATAAATAAAAGGATTACAAAACCTCTATTTTAACTTGTTATAATAGAGGACCAGTTCCTGAATTTTACATCATTTTATTATAAGGAAAATGCCCTTTTAGAAAAATATCATAATTCAAGATATATTTCTAATAAAAATGTAAAATTAAATTTTACACAATGACCCATACATTTTAATCAAATTAGACCAACCTATGTAATCTTTGCAATCATGTCACAATCCTTATAATCTTACCATATTTAACATTTATGCCATTTCTCAAGGGTTGTGGTGCAAGAATCAATAATATTTGTTGCAGTAAAAGCTGGATGTTAATGGTAAATAAACTAATAAACAACAACAATTATTATTATAATGCAATTTATAATGCATTCATTATAATGCAATTTATAATGCATTCATTACTAATGAAATCAAATGTATCTTTTTCAATATATATAAGTAAAGTATTGCTCATTCATTTAAACTTACACTTATTTGGTGGTACTCGAAGTTCGATAGATAGAATATCTAAGATCAATAATTATTAATTATGATTTACACAGGAAGATTGACTTACGATTGAGAGAAATGTCATTGAGTGGAGAAAGAATATTTGGGAATGACTAGAACATGGAAAGGGGTGACTAAATTGGGAGAGAAATTGATTGAAGACAAATGATTCATCACAAGGGTTAGCTTAAGGGAATTAACTAGGGGAGTATTTATGGATCACAAGATTACTGGATGGGTGATGGATCAATGGAATGAGTGTTAATGCGAGGTAGGGACATAAAAGGGTTGGTGAGAGATTAATCGTATGATGGTTAAAAAGGCAATGGGAGTACATCGGAGGCACGCGGAAGATTTGATTGGCATGAAGGGGGGCATTGCCCTTGAGTCAATACAAGTTATTATCAAATATTGGGATTTAATGTACTATGAAAAATAGGACTTGGACAGATCGCCAATGATCGGATATGGAGTTGAGGTTGGAGTGGCACCCTCGATGGTAGCTGGATGACCGTGAAAGTGGAAGGTGTCCGGTGTGTTGCAGCTGCTTGGTTGTTTGACTAAGATGGACGATGAACTCATGTGGAGAGGAAAAGGTCAACCATCTATCATCTTCTTTGTATTTGTTTAGCAACCTCAAATATTTGATCCGACGGTCAAATAAATCATCCCAAAAATTTAGAAAAAAAATCACGATCAGAATTGATGATTTGTCTATAAAATACAACAATTTTGGTGTTTTGGTGGACAAATGGAGATGGGAAGAAGATGGAGAATGAGAAATTGTGCTACCCTCTAGGTGACTTACTTGGCAAAGAAGGGTGACAGGAGATACAAAAAGAGATGGGGAGGTGGAAGATCTACCATCCAATTCTCCTCTGGTTAGATTAGCTTAGTATTAATCCAAAGTATTATCTCAAATAAAACTAAAATTAATGCATGATTCATGGTGTAAGACGGAGCAACTTTACAGAATCGATGAGATAATAAATATTTATATAATTGAGCATATAGTTTAGAAAGATCCTACGATTCATGGGATAATAATTCGTCCTGAATGTAAATATATGCTCGTATGTATTTGTGTGTGTATGCTTCCTGGGCAACATGTAACACACATACCTACAAAGATAGTCCAACATATAAAACTCACAAAGTGTGAGGATGGGTTATAAGCGGTGGGGATTGCTACTTGACAAATTGAGCTTAAGCATTTTGGGTAGTTATCAACGAATTCAATTGGACCCGAACCCAAAAAGTTGTTAGGGTCAGTTTTCCTCAATAACGGATCGGAGATCTAAGCCCGGGACGTTACAAATGTGACGAATTCGTTGTTGTTATGGATGAAGTTGCGTAAGCCATAGAAGTGTGCATGTGGTTTATATATGTCGATGAATGTCACGACCCGTCCCACTTAATCCTTGAGACGAGCGTGACTGAGAAATATATGCTTATCTTATCAAATTTTACTATTCATGTATAGCACAATATAATAACCAGTAGAGAAAATAACTTTTGAAATGCTGCAACTCATAATACATTTATCACTAAATTCATGAACATTTACACATAAAATTAAAATACATAGTATGGCATACATGATTTTAAAAACGAATGAACCAATCAAAAATCAAAAAATCAAATTAGTCTAGCTTGAAAACATCACAGTCGGGAAGCATCATAAAATAAATAATGACTATGATGGCACAACCTCTTTCATTATATGTCTCTTCCAGACATGGTCTACTTAGGTCGACATCTTCTTTCTTTAGGGTACCTGAAAAATATTGATTTGGAGTGGTGAGCCTAAACTTATCGACACGAGCCTAGACCCAGTGAATGAGCCACAAACCTCAAGCTACATGATAAATTTTTTTATCTATCTAGCATAATTTGCAAAATAATGGACATTATATGTTTAGACTTGATTACTGTATAGCAAGAGAAAAAAACATTTTTTCCTTATAGTATTTCCAAAATTAAAACCGATCTTGATAGTTCTCAACTACCCGTAAAATAATGGGTAACAATAATCAAAACTTGTTCTGAAACCATATTTGCTATTTGAAAATAAACATATGGGTTACTTTTTTCATACTTAATGATGCAACACTATCCCAACATACCTTGATAAGTTCATGAACACTTATTGCTAAGGGAATCTTAGCCTTACTTATAGCCTAGGAGAGCGAACTCCACCTAGGACCTTATCTTACTGTCATACGCGCAGACGGCCCCAAAGGCCAATAAACATCCTGCATACGCCCAAAGCCCATTGCATACAGAATGCGGACCCAAAGTCCTCTTACTTGTTCATGACTTTTCTAGAGCGTAAGGCACAGTGTGCATCTTACTTAAAGATCATCTAATCATATAACTTGCATAATCAACATAAGAATAATATTAAACGTCTTAATTTGACATAACTACTTAAACATGAATCATATAGAAAACGAAAGCTTTGTACTGCATACCACATAAGTCACTTATATAAACCATAGAAATGAATGGACCATACATTCATAATGAAAATATAAAGATGGTTGATCTTAGCATCACATATACTTAAAAGTCTTGAAATGCATAACTATCTGAAATATTAAAAACTTGCATCATAAAAATATTTGCATGAAGTAAAAATAATAATAAGGCCTTCAGCTTATGAACCACTCACCTGAGATATAGCCTACTACCTCTTTACCACCAGGTATGCTTTTGAACTTCCCTAAAAAGTTTATTTAAATAAGAATAAATATCATAAACTATAAAAAATATCACATCCTTTATACAATTTTAGTATCTTATATACAGAATAAAGCTCATGCATGAATATATATATATATATATTATACGTATTTTAACTTCCTGTACGTATGGGCACTGAACCCACTCACTTACAAATTATAATATGTCTTCACTGTATTGCTAATATCATATAAAATTATGAATCTTATAAGTATGTTAAGAATTAAGATTATCCAGATAAGTAAATCTACGGAAAGGTCAAATTTGTGAGGGATTACAACATGGTTAAAACTCACTGTGGTTGGATATGTAAAAGGTCTTTGTATTTTAGAGAAGCACTATTTAATACAAAGAAATGAATTGGGGTGCTTATAATAAGTTGTAATTGCACATCTTATCGTTTATTTCATATCAACTTCATTACCCCTCCTTTTTTTACATGTACGTTGACTTTTACTATATATATAGTGTTGTCACTCTATCTAATTTGCATGGCATAAAGTAAAGCACATAATTAAGGAAACGTGCATTGCAAATTCTCATGAGACATATCTCAGCCGTAATCATGGGAAAACATCTATATTGTAATTTATAATATCTATCTGATATGCATAAGCTGAGTTGAAGATTCACAATATCTCATGCACATATATGTTAAAAAAATTAAATTGGTATCAGTAAAATATAGCTGCATAGTGTCGGGAACCTGGATATTAGTCACCATATATATACTATACTAACATAAATACTGATATTTTTTTCATAGTTTCATATATATCGATTTTCACATGTTGATTCCTCTATTAGACAGCTTCATGTATAATTCCAATCTTGTGCTTTTCATGGTATAAATGTGAAGTAGAGAATATTAATCAAGAAAAGAGAAAAAAAACTAAAAGATGCCTGACCTGCTCCCTACGGCCTCCTCTTCACCGACCTTTCCCGAAAGAATCCTTGCCGTAACAATTACCTATGCAATCACCATCTTAAATATGAAAGCCCATGACACCCCTACGCTATATTTGCTACGCGTGTACCCCATGTGTCTCGTTCCTATTTTTTTCCATGCATGAAAGAAAAACAAGATTTTCTATTCTATTATTATTATGATTATTATAATACATAGTTTCAAGTAACTATCAACTAACCAATACCCCTAACCGACATTTGATTTGTATAATTCTAATCATACGAGATCCATATGATCTTACCATTATTTTATTAAAAAATTTCGCATTACATTGAACCTAGCATCTTGTTCTCCCATTTATAAAAAACCGGTGGCCAACAATATCTGTACAATATTAACGTTAATTTGGATGTATCAATCTATCGGGTTTATAACCACTTACCTTACATGATTTATTATCAATGATTGTCCTAATCTTTTTTTACTTGATATGTCTATGATATACATATATAACATTACTTGGTTGTCCTGGAGATACAACTAAACACGAGTATATCTTTTTTCAAATCCATTACATATCTATCCCATCCATCTTTACACATATAAAAAAATTGATCACGGCATCCTACATATATTTCAAGTCTGTCAACATTTATATCAACAAAAATAACTAGGAAAATATCAATATTCGTACCTATTCCTAGGCATACCTAAGCATGAGCATCCCTAAATTGAAATCTTGACATAATATTCAATACAGTCTAATTTGAATGTTACAATGAATGCCTCCAAATTGCCACACATCCGGTTGCTCCTTCATTGTTCTTGGACTGGGTTGGGTTGTTTGGTTGCTGGATTGGACTGGGTTGGGTTGGGCTGGGTTGGGGTGGGTGAATAGTAATCTGTGAGGAGGAAGTACCCTTGTGAATAGTAACCAGGGTTGGGCCAACCCTGCAACCAAACAGGCCCTTAGGGTTTACACTTTCACGTTTACCATTGCCCATTTATTTACATCTCCTATTGGTAAGATAATTACGTAAAATATCTTGATGTTTAATTTTAATCCGTCCCGGGTGCCAAATAGCAATTTCGTTAATCGAGCACATCCAAGAGAAGGCGTATATTCATCTTATCGTGTAATCTCTTATCCGTAGAATGGTGGGATTATTTTCAGTTCAAAAAAAATAAATAAATTATAGAAAAATCCCTTGAAGGAAAGTTTTACAAAGCAGCTGTGAGACCTGCTATGCTCTATGGATCTGAATGTTGGCCTATAAACCATAGACATGTGCACAGAATGGTTGTAGCAGAAATGAAAATGCTAAGGTGGATGTGTAGACACACACATAAAGATCAGATTCAGAATGATGTAATCAGAAAGAAAGTTGGTGTAACTCCGATCGAGGATAAGATGCGAGAAAATCACTTAAGATGGTTTGTTCATTTGCAAAGAAGATCAGTTGATGACCAGTTAGGAGATGCGAGTGTTAGGATGTTGAGCCAGTAAAGAGAGGGCGATGATGGCCAAGAAGTGTTAGAAAGAAACTATACAAAGGGATCTTATTTTTATGGATATAAGGCAAGGATTGACCCAAGATAGATTTGAATGGAGGCGAAGAATCCATGTAATCGACCATACTTAATTGTGGAAAAAGGCTTTGTTGTTATATACAAAAGTCCTTCAACTACACACCAATTTTACACTATAAGAAAATTGAATTAAGACAATGAATATTATTCGATATAAACTTAACTTTTCTTCGTGAAATTAACATCAAGTGTCATATTCATCGCTAAAGACTAACATAGCTACGATTTATCTGTTGACTTATTCGTTAAAATTTATATTAATCATTACTAAATTTAGCAACGATCAGAAGAAAAGGTCAACATATAACCGTTGTTATATGATCAGAAATATAACAACTATTAGAATATTCATTGAAAATTTAAAGAATGAAGTATTCGTCATTATATTTGTTATAGTCAAATTACTCGTTACCTCAAGTCAAATTTGTTATAGTGTTAATTTCGTATATACTTTTGGAAAAGTAACAATGATGGAATCGATCATGAAGATTTGTCTCAAATTGATTTTTGAATTAAGTAAAATAAAAAAAAACTAAATTTCAATATGCGCCCACCATACAGGAAGAAATCTTAAAGACTAAATACGGCATAATTATTTCTTTAAAGTTAAGGTGTGACATCGAAATTGTGTGTATATTTTAGGGAGTTTTATTAACTTTACTCTTTTTTATTATCGAATTTTTTACCCTGGTACTCCAGAAAAGAGCGGGAGAAATAGTCACGTGACCCCTCGCTGCTCTTTGCAATCATCAGCTTTTTGCAAAAGTCAAAAGCTAATCCACATCACGGCCTATCTTTGTTTAACACCATTGACCCTTAAATTATCTTATGCTCATATTGCGAAAATGGTCCAAAGTTTGACGTAAATATCAAAAAGTTCCCGACAGTATCACGTAAAATTATAGAAGCGTGAACCTCAGCATCATTGCAATTTATCGGCGACATTCCGGTTTTTCCGTGAAAATATAAAAGTTGACCATATGGATTTATATTTACGCAATTAAGATTTTTGATACATGGTAGCATGAAAGGTTCCAAAATATATCCCGAATAATTTTTATATCCTTTATGCAATTAATCCTTTTGTTTTTCCGTAATTACTTATTCGAGTATACTTATGGGAAGAGAAAATCTCACCTCAAAACTCTTACGACATGTTTGGTAATAAGGTTGGGTTGAGCTGAAATAACATCCACTCCTATTGGCACCACATCCCGTAATTGTTGTCTTCTGACTATCACGCTAAACAATGAAATCGAGACGGCTCGAATGCTCGTAATTTGTATATTTGACTTAACATTAATGGTAAATATGGTATTATTCATTCAATTTAATGGAAGTTAACCAAATTAGTTATGGTGTAGGAGATTGTAAGTTTACATGGATTGTGAAGCAAATACAAAGTTTGCAGGGTTTGTTTTGTAATTGTAGAAATTTTAAAGGATTCTGGTGTAAAGCTGTAAATACATTTTATTTAATATTACGATATTATGTAAATACTAAAAAAAGGTACATTACAAAAAAAGAGTGTAGGAAGGGTCCCATTGAAAGTTTATTTCCTTCTTTCTTACATTTCAAAGTGAGGTTCCTAATTGAAAATCATTGATGACTTTTTTTAAATTGCCTTATTAAAATACATAAAACGTGTATTTTTCAGAAAAAAAGAGAGAGACTAAAAAAGTGCGATGGTTGTATTTCCTTCCCAAACATGCATTTTTAAACGTTGCATATAAAAATCGTGTTTGATCTGACGTTTAAAAATACGTTGAAAATAGTAATACAATACAACGATGGACGTAAGAGCGTAGAAAACGGTCCAATTATCGTATGGTCAAGAATCACCGTCGGCGGTTGCACGGCTGACGGTTACAGAGATCGAGTCTCACGGAAGATCTAACCATGGGAGAGGGGGGATAGGACAAACTTGGCTAGGGGCGTTTACACCTTATAAATGTCAATCTCCACCGAGAGGAGCGCATCATCTAAGAACAACCATTGCCAAGAGAGCCCTCTACCATCCTCAGCTCTACCATTCCTCTCATGAAGAAGATGACGGAAGTGTACCTTGATCCTTGACTAGTATCAGAGTTCATATTCACGATTTAATATCCGAGATCCGTCTTCAAAGATTACATAAAATAAAGTTATTAAAACAGCACATTTTTTGTCAGATATTTGCGAATTTCAGAGTGTGCAAAAATATAACGAAATTGATTAAGGAGAGGCGGTCCAACAAACAAGTTGATTAGATTGATAATACATGTGGTATGCTTTATATATCTCGCATCGTCCTAATGGGCATATACGTCCACGTGAACCCTTATAAACCTCGCAAAAAGCCAACATATCTTTACAGCAAAGCCATCATCAAATCCCATTCATTTCAGCATCTCTTTCCCCTTTCCATCTCCCTTTATTTCCTCATCCATGATGGATATTAACATTAGTTAATGCAACCTAAACATATACTGATCAACATTATAATGAGACCGCTCTCACGAGATCCATCGACTATAATATCCCGATCTCATTCCACGTGATTCCCTTCGTGTTCGAGTCAAATCCGTCAATTCCGTAAAAAATATAGGGGCACCGGTGTTATTATAAAAAAGTAGGAATATAACTGTAAATGCATACTCCGGAAGGGAAAAAGTGCAAAACTAATTATTTTTTCACGTATTTAGCATCTGAAACATTACATAATCACGTATATTGCCCGGTAAACACTGTAATTACGCATATGACCCTGATGCTGTACACGAGAAATCCAAGATAGTCCTCTTCGTGCCTTAAAGGACAACATGCTTCTGGTTCATGGCATTCACGGGTCCCCCAATACGTATAATATTCACGATATTATTTATCCAGCTGCTTAGAAACGCTTCGACTCATATAAATATAATACAATACCCCTCCACATCCACCCTCCGCCACCACCTCCGTCTCCGCCACTTCCGCCGCCACCACCACCACCGTATGACCCCATCCTCGACAACGCCACCTTCATCATCCATCCACCAATGACCACTAGAGCACTCCCCACCTCCCCTCCCCCCACGCACCACCACCAACACCACCCCCTCCATCTCCTCCTCCCCTTCACCTCCCTCCTTCTCCTCCTCCTCGTTGTCCTCTTCTACTTCTTCCATCACCACATCCACCGGCGCCACCACCCTCCCCCTTCTCCTTCCACGTCACTCCACATCCCGACCTCCGTCCCCCACCTCCCCCTCCCCCTCCTCCTCCCCTCCCTCCGCAACCCGTCCCTCTCTCTCGGCCACGGCGCCTCCTCCCACGTCTACCTCCTTCCCACCCTCCCTGCCGCACTCAAGCTCCACCTCGACCCCTCCTCCTTCCTCCACGAGCTCCTCCTCCTCTCCCGCATCCCTGCCTCCCCCTTCATCACCTCCCTCCTCGCCTACTCCTTGCACCCCCCTCTCCACCACGTCCTCCTCCTCGAGTACCTCCCCAACGGCTCCCTCCACCACGCTCTGTTCTCCTCCCACCTCCTCGACTGGCCCCGCCGCTTCCTCGTCCTCCTCGACGTCGCCCACGCCCTCTCCTTCCTCCATCTCGACTGCCACCCGCCCATCATCCACAACGACGTCAAACCCAGCAATGTCCTCCTCGACGCCCACCTCCGCGCCAAGCTCTCCGACTTCGTCCTCGCACAACCCAAATCCCACACGCCACAAGATCGGGCCTTTCTCTCGGAGCCCGCCAAGAACCCCGTTTCCGACGATGGGTCGTCGCCAATTTCCCATCCCGACCACATTCACCATCGGTGGTCAAACGAAGAAGGAGAGGACGTCAAGAACACACAGAAGAAGAAGAGGAAGAAGAAGGAGCCTGAGAACGTCGACATCTGCTGCAGCAACAGCGGCAGTAGGAAGCCCAAGAAGAAGATGAGAGAATGGTGGAAGGACGAGGAAGAGCAGAAGATAACGGAGATCATCGGAGCAAAACGGAGCACCAGCGAGAAACAGAGCAATCAGGAAAAGAAAGAGAAGAAGGAGAATTGGCCTCACAATTGCTCGGTCAGTTGCGGAGAAGATCCGAGGAACACGAGGGGCACGGTATGCTACGTTGCACCGGAGGTGGTAGCGAGCGGGAACGTAGCAGAGCCCGCGGACATCTACAGCTTAGGCGTGCTGATCCTCGTGGTGGTCTCCGGGAGGAGGCCAATACATATCACGGAATCTCCGATGGAGCTCGAGAAGGCCAACTTGATTTCTTGGTGCCGGCAATTGGCGAGTGGCAAGGGAGATCTGATGGAGATTGTGGATGAGAGACTCCACGGGGAGTATGATGCAGAGCAAGTGGAGCTCTGCATCCGGTTGGCGTTGCTCTGCTTGCAGAGATCGCCGGAGATGCGCCCCGGGATCTCGGAGGTGGTGAGGGTTTTGAAAGGAGAGGCGGGAATGCCACCGCTCCCAGCATTGCCGTCCCGACGATCTGCGGGAAGAGCACGGAGTCGGAGGAGGGAGATATGACGGAGCTACAAGTAAGCCAACTGTACACGACATCGCCTATCGGCGACATGGAAGATAATCCGATGTTTCCTAACAGGGATGCCATAAAGTGCTCGGAGGGACGGGGTATGAGAGGAAGATGGTGTAGGAGGAGGAAGGTGAAGAGGATGAAGTTGGGGGGTATAATTGTAAATTTACCATTTTTGTATAAAAAAATGTTTAGTTGTTTTATGGCAGAAGATTAACAGCTCGTTTCTACTTAATGTTTGTACTCCCAGGCAGTTTGATTGGGATTAAATGGTCGTGGATATCTCATTTTTGTAATTAAAAAATTGTGATAAGATGTAAAGTTTGAGATGATTAATATAAAATTTTACACTTCTGTCCTTTTAAATTTTCACACTTAAGCTTATGCTCGTACTTTCTTTTTACAAGAACACTCGTAGTCCAACCTTTTTGCAACATTGAAAGTTGCACTATTTGGTTATTAGGGATTTTTACTCGGCAGAATCTATAATCTTTTTAAATGACTTCTACGATCTTTCAAACATCGATATTCCTCCCTCGACCTCCTAAACTTGCTCTGTCTTATCCTTATATACCATGTCGTTAATTTGAGACTTTTTGAGTTAACTAGCTTGGGTTTAAGTTGAGTTAATCTAACCGTAGCAAATCCAATGGTAGGGATTCTTCCACTCTCCCTCCTTTCTTCTTCTCTCTCATCCTTCCCCTTCCACTCTCTCTCCTTCCTTCTTAACTCTTGCTGGACGATGCCATACTCTCTCCTTCCTTCGTCACGACCCATAGAAGCCCTCCTTCCACATTCTTGCTGGAGCGACTCGAGGGTCTCCTGCGACGAGCGGTGGACGTCAAGAAGCGATCTTTGGGGCTCCGACACGACGCCGAAAGCGGTAGCGAGCTCGGGGGTGATCAGGGGCTGGGAGAGGGGGGGGGGGTAAGGTCGGCGGCGGCGGGTAGGTCCTCCTCCCACTCGAGGACCCTGACATCTCCGTCCATGAGGGGTTGATCGCGGCGGGGACTGCAGGATTGGGTAGAAGGATTAGGATTCCGAGGAGCATATCAAAATCGGAGCTTTGATTTGATGGGGAGTGGAATTCGAGGAGCAGATTGGGAATGAGCTGAGATGAGGGGGAATGATATTGAATATAAATTTGATAAATAAAATGGGTAAATGTTAAAGAACATAACGAAATCAGGTTAATTTTAACAAGTAAATGAATGGGGGTTAACCACAAGGTATGTAGGATAAGGGTTAGCATGTTTATGGCATCGAGGAGGAATATCGATGTTTCAAAGGTCGTAGAGGTCATTTAAAAAGATTACAAGGTCTGCCGAGTAAAAATCCCTTGTTATTGTTACACTCGTACCCTTGAGTTGGGTTTATCCTCCTCCACATGCACCCCCCATCATCCTTCCTCATATGTGAAGTTTTAGCATTTCAAGCTAATTCCTATAAGATCTATCTTGAGCTAAAGATTTGATCAAGAACGACGAGTATGACCATGATGGTGGCATCTTGGATGCTCCTCTTATACCGCCATTTTGAATACGTCGTAATCTACGTCCTCCTTCATCTACATGTCTGATATATCTACAAAGTAGATGATATGGCACACATACATTAGCATGAATCATCTCGAGTATCCATACAAACTTCGAAATAAAATCCGACGTTTGCATAAGCATCCATATTGTTGGAGCATTATTGACATTTTTGATACTAGAATAATAGACCATAGTCGAATTTGCAGTGAGACAACATGTTCACAAGATTGCTTTTCAAATCGGAAGCAGTGATTGTTACATTCAAAAGTAGTATATGCTTACATTACTGAGTAATTAACAAGAAAGGTATGGTTGCATGGGTGAAAATAGATCCTTGCTGTATAACAGAGTCTGTTGTATTGAGCAGAGCTACTGGATCATGATCGAACGATTCACACACAAAGGGCCAGAAAAATCTGGATTCACTACTAGATATTAAGGTTTTTTCGACATTCTAATTTAATAAACATCGTGCTTAATTATTTATAAGTCGACATATATAAAAACATCCAGAATCTTTTTTTCTTACGACGTTTAAACGCAAATGTCATCATACTTATATTAAGGTCGACATCTAATTACGTAAATGGCGTGTACGTGTGATTAAGTAAGTACTTAAACTAGACATTGATATTAATGTCGTTGGCTCCAAAAGTAATTCTCCCTCGAACCTTCAACTTCCACCAAACCCTTCTCTCCTACAAAATCCCCATCGCCTCCTTTGTGAAATCTGTCCAGATCTCTGCTCGTATCCAGTAAACATCTCCAAATATGGTTGAACCTTCCTTGCATCTGTATCGCCATGGGTTCTTCTTAGGTGAAACTTGGGGCTTCTCCACCTCCATGGGTTCCTCTCCCCTGCATCTCGTGTGACTCGTATGGTCCAACCTCCTGTAAGTATCCTATTCGTCATGTGGAACTTAGGATGGTGGGTCAAGCCCTATGACTTCTCGGCTATGATCTTCTCCGGTTAGGGCGTCGAAGATGGAAGGCTGGAGAAGAATATTCTTGCTGGATCATGATTGAGTAGCTCTGCTTGTAGAGTAGACTCTGTTGTACTGCAGAGGACCCACTCTACTGCGTGGGCACCCAGTAAAACCATACTCGATAGCCTTAACTTCCATTCTCTCTTGTCTCCTTCACTTGTCACGAGCCGCTCATCTCATCCTCCATCTGCTCTATTAGCTCTGATCTTAAAGCTTTCCATAGGGAGCTCTGCTCTCTCTGAGGTTTAAAGCAATAAGCAACAGGGAGACCGTGACGAAGAGCAATGAAAATGATCGTGATGAACTTGATTGACATGCATGCAATCTGAATACTAAAATTAAACAAAAGATATAAACAAAGATAATAAAGTTTTACTAGGCTTTTAGAGCTGCAGAGAAACCATGTATACCTCGAGATGGTACACCGATTCACTTGAAGTTTCTGTTAAGAATAAAGGGGATGAGCGAAGGGTTTTCGAGAAGATGGGTCACTACATATTCTACCAAAAAGGAGAAAATCAATGAGGGAGATGATTGAAGAAGACAAATAGGACAAGAGAGGGGATATTCATTCTAAATTGTTTGCTAGAAATAGCTGAGCATTACCATAGACAAATGCTAACACATGTTGCAACCTACACATTGAACATTTAGTTATTTATAAAAAGCCAACCAATTTGTATTTTGATTTACATTTTCCACAAGAATGTCATAAACTTTTTTATAAGGTTTGTACAAACGTCATTATTGTTAAGAACAAAGTGGACATTTCTGATTCTAGAAAATTGACCAAGGTTGAATATTTTTGAGTGAAAACTACATGTTCACAAGATTTATAATGTAGGGTTTTTATGCTTAGGCCTCTCCAAGATTCTGCATGCACACATGTATTCTTACAAAGTCGTAATTCCTAGTATTATTGCACTTATGAGTTATGACCATGTATTACATAAAAAGAAAAGCATTATTGTGAATTTCGCAAGAGTATATTGGCATGTTGTAACACCGCATACCTCCAAACATAGTCACACATCTAAAATTCACAATGTGTGAGAGTGAGTTATAAGTGATGGTGATTACTACTTGACAACTTGAGCTTGAGCATTTTGGGTGGTTATCAACGGATCCATTTGGGCTCGAACCCAACAAGTTGTCGGGGACAGTTTTCCTCGATAACAGATCGGAGATCTAAACCAAAGAAGTTATAAAGGTTGTAACACCCATACCCCTAAACATAGTTCCACATTTAAAATTCACAAACTGTGAGAGTGGGTTATAAAGAGTGGAGATTCTTAGACTTAAGCATTTTGGATGGTTGTCAAAAGATCCATTTGGACCTGAACCCAACAAGTTGTCAAAGTCAGTTTTTCTCGATAATAACCAAAGACCTAAGCCCGAAACATTACACATGTGGTAGGTAGGGGCATAACTGTAGTTACAGAAACTCTAAAGAGCACAAGTATAAAAAAATCATATAATGAAGTAAAATAAGCAAGAAAGAGGGTAGCTATATAAAACCATGCCCCATGCCATCTACTGTCATTCTCCCGCGCCCCTCCTATCGCAATTAGAGCTCCCCCATCCTCCATCCTCCGGCGGCGACGGAGGAGACAAGGATGCCACCGGAAAGATCTCCGAGCTCTCCATAGGGAGCTCCTCCCCCGCCGAGGCCCAAAGCAAGAAGTAGTGTCCTTCCCCATCTCCTTCGCCTGCCCGCCTGTTGCCTCTTTCTGTTGGCTCAAACATCTACCTTTTTTGGCAGAGCGTTGAAGAGGGAGCAGCAGGATTTAAAGCAGAAGAAGAGGATTGAAGAAGGACGAGGCGATAAGGGCCAAAAAGGAGGAGAAGAAGCTCAAGGTTGTGTCCTAGGGAAAGGATCGTCTGCTGTAAGTGAGTTGCAGCAAGACTCTGTTGCAACTCACGGATGCACGCCACGTAGCACCAAACGATGCAACGGTTTGGAAAACACTCCCATCCAACCCCCTTCTCTCCCGACACCTTCCTCTCCAAACCCTCTCATCCCAATCCCTCGACGTCCACCTCCCTTACCGCACATCCTCCTCACCATGCCTCTCCCCTCTGTCGTGCATGATGAATACCCATTCATCACTCTTTATTCTTATATTTTAGCTACAAAAACCTTTGCAAATACATGTAGATATGTGTAAATACAAATAATTACCAAAAGCATGCATTGTGTAAAAACCTGTAATTAGCATGTTTTTGTGCAAAAATAAAAGAATAAAGAGTAAAAAGGAAAAGAGGGAAATATTTAGAATAAATATTGAGCAACCTAACCCAAGGGAGGGCTCAGCATGGGCCTGACCGCATAAAAGCCAAAGTAGAGGGAGATAGGGGCTCATGTGTATAGATTTTTGTAAATAAATAAAATTATATTTTCCTCACCCAAAAATATACTTTTACATATTTTGTATATATTTAGAAACTATTAAAAACAAAATAAAAATCTAAAAATCAAAAATGCAAAAACACCCTTTCACCATGTGCATAAACCATGCCTCCTTATTTATGTAACCCTATAAATAAATAAAATTATTTAGTAAGCTTTTTTTGTAAATATTCTATGTTATATATTGTAAATAAATAAAAAGAATCAAAACAAAAATCAAATAAAAATAACAAAATTAAAAATACAAAAATACATTGTATATATACCATGTATATAAATGTATATAACTATTTATTCCACCCATGTATATAAATAATAAAAGTAAAATAAAAATACCCTTTTATTCCTAATTTTATATTATAAATAAATAAAATATAAAATGGGAATAAAAATGCACAAAAATAACAAATTAAAAATAAAAAAATTTAATTAAGAAACATTGTACAAATACCTATGAATAGCTATACTATGTAAATACCCTATTTTTATTTCCAAAAATTAATTAAAAATCACCAAAAAATAGAAAAAAATAAAAGAAAAATATTTCATGTTGAAAGTTTTTGCTGATTCGGCCCCTAGCTAGGAGTATTTGTCACCTCAAGATCTTGCCACGTGGCCTGATTTCATTGGGCCCTGGGGATGTTGACCGCCCGGTCAACTGACCCCTCCCCAGGGCCATTCTTCGCGGATTCGAGCGCCGGACCTTCTTCTCGGATTTATACCCGCTCGACCCGATTGCCTAACACCTAAAACCCGGCTCCATTTGACACCTCCCACATCCGACATCCTCGCCGGGCATCTACCTCGGGAACCGCGCGCCACCGTGACCCTACCCGGTCAGCCCTAGTCGGGTCTGCACTCATATATATTCTGAGCTCCGCCGCTCGATTCCGGCATCTTTGGTTCCCCATTCTCTGTCCCGTGACCTCCACCGCAGTCCCTGAGGTGACAGCTCTCGATTGCCCGTGTCGCAGCGAGGAGGGGGTGGCCGGACCACTGATCCGGCGACTCAGCGCCGCCGTGCTCCGCCCAGTGCAGGAGCCCGAGCCTCAGGACTTGACGACCTTCGAGGCCACGACCAGGAGCTACCTCAGCTCTAGCACAGTCTTCCACACCGCCCAGGTACCCTTCTAGCTTTCCTATTTCGCCTAATTCCGAGTTTGCCCCAAATCGTATCGCTACTGTATTCCGTTGATTCCGACAATCCCGAGCATCATTTCGATCATCGGAACCCACGTTCACCACCGCCTATCCTCCACGCACCTTCTCCGCCCCTTCGTTCAACCCAGCTCGCACAGGAGCTGGGGTTCGAGCTCCACCGTCCGTCGCTCGCCGAAGCTCGCTCATCCCGACGCACAGACCACCTACACACCACCTAACCGGGTCGAGGCACTTTACCCTCGACCCGCGAAGCTTCTGACCTATTTTGCAGGACCAGAGGAGGCCATCTGAGGCCTCCCGACGCTCGGGCCAGGAGCTTCCCTCCGCCGACCTCGCCGGAGCCCCTCCAGGGCTCGGCTGGGCCATCGGAGGATACCAACAGCTGCGGAGCTTCATCGCGGACCTGTTCCGATCTTCAGAGGCAGCTGAGGAGGACCACAGCACGCGCACGAGGCCGGCGAAGCTCGCCGGCCACCTGTTCTTCGAGGGTCCTCGACCACCGTCCGATTACCCTCAGTGCTCCAGTTTCCATCGAGACCATCCATCCATCGAGGAGCAGACACCGTCCGATCATTTCGAGGGTTGATCGGGACCGTTAGAGCAGAGAGAGAGGTGCCATTCACCAGCACCCGTCAGATCTTCCACGTAGCCCCCTCTGAGACGTCGATTGGGCCCACGTGCGGAAGGAGAGGAGCGCCCGTCGTCCTCAGCCGTTAGAGCAGCTACGTGGCGCACATCCGGCCGTCGACGTAATAAAGGGGTAATTTACCGTAGGCCCCCTCTTAATTTATGTTTTTAGATTCAATCCTGTAAATATTTTGTGTCGTTTATTCACGTTGGGTTATTTGCACACTGGACCTCGTACTTTAGTTTATTTGCATTTATGCCCCTGTTTGTGTGAGCCACGTGCTTCGTCACGTGTATATTTGGTGTAATTGCAACATTAGCCATGTAGTTATGGATGTTCTTTAATGAATGAAAACTTTTTGGTAATTGCATATATGCCCCTGTGAGTGTTTTAATTGCACATGTGCGTCTTTTAGTGGGTTATTTGCAACACAGCCCCTGGACTTTTTGGTACGAGTTACCAAAAGGTCCTCGGACTTGTTTTTCTTACCAGAAGGTCCCTGAGTGCCCCAGGCACGCGCCGCGCGCGTGACTTGCTGGGTTAATTGCACCGAGACCCCCAGAACTTCGGGTATTTGCACTTTGGTCCCTGTGCACAGTGCCCTCTTGTCATTCTTGAATAAAATATCAAATCACCTCCAAATCCAACGAAAATTTGATACATGGCTCCTGCCATGGTGTAGGATTTTTGTAGATTTTTGAGGACATTTCTGATTCCGTTTGCTATTTTTAAAAATTCAAAAACCTCTATTTTTGACACTGTCTAACTTGAAAAATCAAAAAAAATATAAAAACTCCCCTAAAAATTCTATAAAAATTAGGTACTGTTTAGATTATTTTGCTTGATTTTCTAGCCAATTTTGGTTATTTTTCACCACTGGAAAACCTTAAAAACTTAAAAACCCTCAAAAACCCATAAAAATTCTAACAAATACATTAAAAATACAAAAACAATAAATCTGGTACCTAAATTTTCCTTATTTCATCTATTTTAAAGGAAAATTGCCTCCAGGCCTTTTTGAGGTCCTTAGGTATTTTATCTAGGGACTTTGGGCTTGGCTGGACAGTACCTTGCATTTTCGCCACTGTTTGATTTTTAGAAATTAAAATAAATACCAGAAAAATCTCAAAAATTCACCAAAAACATAAAAAAATATAAAAAACATAAAAATATTTTTGTTTGAATTTTTGTTTGATTTTTGATGCATTGAATAATTTGTCAAAGTTTGCTTGTTTTTGCTTTTCTTATTTTCGTCACATATTAAAAATCCAAAAAAATTTAAAAACAATTAAAAACCACTAAAAATGTTTTTCCTTTTCTCTGATTATTTTTGACTACTTCGTAGGCCTCACGGCCAATCCGTGCTCCTTGAGTTCGACCCTGGGTGCTATACCAGGTTAATCCCATAGCAGGACCGCTTGCTTTGCTTTGATTGATTTGACTTGTTTCGAGTGGTTCATTTTCTTGATTGACACATTCTGAGTGGCTGAGGTCGCAACGACCTATTTCTGCACCTTCTACCTCAGTCGCTCGGGATTTTGTGTCATCAGAATGGCGCCGTTGCCGGGGAGCACGGCTTAGTAGTCACTTTTAGCTTTTTCCGCGGCTTTTCGATTTTCGCGGCTTTTTGTATAGATTTGTTGCATATATATATTCTTCTCATATTTCTGACAATAATTTTTGGACTGACCACTTTTCTCTCTGTTTCTTGCGAGGGCCCGAGGAGCGAGGGCGGCATTCCTAGGAGCGCCGGTGCACCCGAGCGAAGCGGAGGCGGCTCGTTTCTTCATCGAGCAGCAGGAGAGAGCGAGAGAGAGAGAGAGCTGAGTGGGTGAGGATAGTTTAGGGATATTCTATTATTATTGTAATAATACAGGGATTCAGAGACTGTGCTTGATACTTAGCGGGTCTGTTTCGCCGAGCACCGGTGTGCTCGGGGGACCCTTTAGATTTCTCGCGGTTTTTCGCGGTTTTAGCTTTTTCGCTGCCTTTTCCGGTGTTTACGCGGTTTTTGCTCGAGCCCTTAGATTTAGGAATTTCTGGTGCTTGTGACGTAATTAGTAGGATCCACACACCTAATTGCTTATCTGTTCCCATAGAACGTAATTGGACCTACTAATAATAAATAATAAAAATAACTTAGTCGCTTTCCTGAGAGCCTACGCGCCGCGAGCCTGCCCCGTCAAGCGCTACTCCTGAACTCGACCTGTCGAGAAGAGGAGGGGTGGGTCTAGACCGGACTCTTTGGATCGAGGGCGAGTGACTGAGTTAGACGGTTCTGCGCTAGAAATTGCTCATCTAGGACTCGGTTTTTCCCGCTTGCATCATTTAGGTAGTTTATTTCCTGTCTTTAAATTCTGCACGGATCACTTGCATGTAGAGTGCTGGAGACAAGGTACGCATTTCTATCTCAGCATGCATCATTGATTTCTCGCGCATCGGCTTTTTCGTCTTCTCCCCCCTGTTTTCGGACTAAATAATCAGGAGAACCCGAAAAATTCGTTAGGCCTTTTGTCTGCTTTGAAAAATATTAAAAAGAAAAACAATAAAATCGGGACTGCTAATCATACTTGATCTTAAAAACCGCTCACCCTAAAAACTTTGTCTTGGGGAGAGCAACCCCCTCATTGTATTGTTTGGATGCGCGAGAGAGTGACCCGCACCCTAGGTAGAGCCTCCCGGTGCTAGACCCGACTGATTACCGACTTTTCCGTGCGGGCCAGTCGGTTGGGATAGCATCGGATATCCTAATGATGAATACCCATTCATCACTCTTTATTCTTATATTTTAGCTACAAAAACCTTTGCAAATACATGTAGATATGTGTAAATACAAATAATTACCAAAAGCATGCATTATGTAAAAACCTATAATTAGCATGTTTTTGTGCAAAAATAAAAGAATAAAGAGTAAAAAGAAAAAGAGGGAAATATTTAGAATAAATATTGAGCAACCTAACCCAAGGGAGGGCTCAGCATGGGCCTGACCGCATCAAAGCCAAGTAGAGGGAGATAGGTGCTCATGTGTAAATACCCATGTAAATAAACAAAACTATATTTTCCTCACCCAAAAATATGTTGTAAATGTTTTGTATATATTTAGAAACTCTTAAAAACAAAATAAAAATTTAAAAATCAAAAATGCAAAAATATCCCACCACCATGTGCATAAACCATCACCCTTTATTTATTTAACCCTATAAATAAATGTATTTATTTTCAAAACTTTTTGTGAATATTCTATGGTATATATTGTAAATAAAATAAATAAAAAGAATTAAAACAAAAATCAAATAAAAATAACAAAAATTAAAAATACAAAAATATATTGTACATATGCCATGTATATAGTTGTACATAACTATTTATTTCACCTATGTATATAAATAAGAAAAATAAAATAAAAATATCCTTTTATTCCTCATTTTATTCTATAAATAAATAAAATATAAAATGGGAATAAAAATTGTATAAAAATAATAATTAAAAATTAAAAATCAAAAGCCTCCTTATTGTATATATACCTATATAATGTAAATACCTCATTTTCATTTCCAAAAATTAATTAAAAATCACTAAAAAATAGAAAAAAATAAAAGAAAAATATTTCATGTTTTGGATTTTTGCAAAATCGGCCATTTTCTGCCTTATTTTTGAGCTCCAAATCCTCTCCACGTGGCAGCTTATGGTTGGTCCACGGAGATGTTGACCTCCGGTCAACTCCCTCCGCGGACCGCCTTCTCCTGCGGATCTCGCGCCCGACCCGTTTTCGCCTCTTTTTCCGCGCTTGATCCGCGCGCCTCCTCCGCAAACCCCGGGTCCTATCGATTCCTTGTACATCCAGCATGACCGCCGGGGTATTCGCCTCAGGATCCGCGCTTCATGCTGCCCTACCCGACCAGCCCTATTCGGGTCGGCACCCATATAAATCTCGAGCTCCGCCACCTTCAATCGCCATCTTTGGCTCGCCACTTTCATTCCCGTGACCTCCAGAGCAATCACCGAGGTGACAGCTCGCGTTTGCCCCTGTTGCAGTGAGGAGAGGGTGCCCCGACCATCGATCCGGCAGCTTCACGCCGCCGTGCTCCGCCGCTTGCAGGAGCTCGAGCCTCAGGCCTTGACGCCCTTCGAGGCGACGACCGGGAGCTAGCTAAGCTCCGGCCCAGTCTTCCGCTCCACCCAGGTAACCATAGAACCTTCTTGATTAGCCTAATTTTGAGTTACCCCCAATTAGCATCTCCGACATATTCCGTTGATTCCGGCTACATCAAGCATCGTTTTGATCATCGGAACCCACGCTCACCTTCGCCATCCCTCGACGCACCTTCTTCGCCCATTCGTTCAACCCAGCTCGCCCCGGAGCTGGGATTCGGGCTCCACCATCCTCCGCTCGCCGGAGCTCATCCGCCCCGACGCATCGATCACCCTCACGCCGCTTCATCGGGTCGAGGCACTTTGCCCTCGACCCGCGAAGCTTTTGGTTCACTTTGCAGGCCAAGAGGAGGGCATCTGAGCCCCCCTCACTTTCAGACCAGGAGCTCGTCGCCGCCGACCTCGCCGGAGTCCCTCCAGGGCTCGGCTTGGTCATCTGAAGCCTTCACCAGCTGCGGGACCCCATTGCGGACCTTATCCGATCATCCGAGGCAGCTGAGGAGGTCTACATCACGCGCACAAGGCCGGCGAAGCTCGCCGGCCGAGTGTTCTTCCAGTAACCTCCTTCACCGTCAGATCAGCCCCTCCGCTCCAGTTCGCATCTCAGCCGTCCATTCATCAAGGAGCAGCTACCGTCGATCATCGTGAGGGGGCTGATCCGGACCGTTGGCACAGAGGAGAGAGGCCCCAGCACCTGAGCCGTTTGATCACCCACGTGGCCCCCTCTGCACCGTCGATTGGCCCAAGTGCGGAAGAGAAGAAGAGCGCCCGCCGTCCGAGACCGTTGGATCATCCACGTGGCGCGAATCCAGCCATCGACGTTAAATAAGGGGTAATTTACTTAGGACCCCTCGTAGTTTGTATTTTTAATCCTAGTCCTGTAAATATTTTAGTCGTTTTATTTACGTAGGGTAAATTGCACCTCGGACCTTGTGCTTGTCTTTATTTGCATTGATACCCCTGTGTATGTGAGCCCACGTGCTTCGTCACGTGTTTAGTTGGGTTATTTGCATCTCTTATCCTGTAGTTCTGGATGGTTATTGAATGAATATATACTTTGTGGTATTTGCATTTCTACCCCTGTGAGCATTTTATTTGAACATGTGCGGATTTTAGTGGGTTATTTGCGCCCAAGCCCCTGGACTTTTTGGTACGAGTTACCAAAAGGTCCAAGAACTTGGTTTTTATTACCAGAAGGTCCCTGAGTGCCCCAGGAACGCGCCACGTGCGTGATTTGCTGGGAAAATTGCACCTGGACCCCCAGAGTTTCGGGTATTTGCACTTTGGTCCCTGTGCACAGTGCCCCCTTTCGATTTTTGAATAAAATATCAAATCACCTCCAAATTCGATGAAAATTTGACACATGGCTCCTGCCATGGTGTAGGATTTTTAAGAATTTTTGAGGACATTTCTGAGTTCATTTATTATTTTTAAAAATTCAAAAACAGCTATTTCGGGCACTGCTTAACTTGGAAAATCACAAAAAAATATAAAAACTTTTTGAAAAATTCTACAAAAATTAGGTTCTGTTTCTTGTGTATTGCTTGATTTTCTAACCAAGTTTGGCTATTTTTCATTGCTTAAAAACCCTAAAAATTCAAAAACACCTAAAAACTCATAAAAATTATAATAAATAATCTAAAAATCCAAAAACAATAATTTTGGTGCTCAAATTTTCCTTGTTTTCTCTAGTATACAGGAAAATTACCTCCAGGGCCATCTGAGATCCTTGAATATTTTATTTTTGGGTTTTGGGCTCTGCTGGACAGTACCTTATCTTTATAGTACTGTTTGATTTTTAGAAAATAAAATACACCTCATAAAAATCACAAAAATTCACCAAAAACACTTAAAAACCTAAAAAAAACATAAAAATAAATTTTCTGGAATTTTTGCTTGAGTTCTGGTGTGTGAAATAAATTGCTCAAGTCTGCTAGGTCTTGTGTTTTCTTAATTTCTTTACATATTAAAAATCCAAAAAAAATATAAAAATCATTAAAAGCCACTAAAAATATTTTGTCTTTATTTTATTTCATTTTGACTACTTCGTAGGCTTTTCAAGCCAACCCGTGCTCCTTGTGTTCGACCCTGGGAGCTATACCAGGTTAATCCCATAGCTAGGACCGCACTTCGTGTTTTGATCTCTGATTTATTTCGCGGTTCGATTTTTTTCTTGATATACCTAGTCTGATTGATTGAGGTCGCAACGACCAGTTCTTTACCTTTACCTTAGTCAGTCGGTCGGTTATCAGAATGGCGCCGTTGCCGGGGAGCACGGCTTAGTAGTCATTTTTAGCTTTTTCCGCGGTTTTTGATTTTCGCGGCTTTCTGTATAGATTTTGTATATATATATATATATTTTCCCATATTGTTAATAATAATCTTGGGCTGACCACTTTTCTCTCTGTTTCTTGCGAGGGCCCGAGGAGCGAGGGCGGCATTCCTAGGAGCGCCGGTGCACCCGAGAACTCGGAGGCGGCTCCCTTCTGCACGGAGCCGCAGGAGAGAGCGAGAGAGAGAGAGAGCTGAGTGGGTGAGGATAGTTTAGGGATATTCTTTATTATTGTTGTAATAATACAGGGACTTGAACCGTTGTAGACTTGACCACTCTCTGGTCTGTTTCGCCGGGCACCGGTGTGCTCGGGGGACCCTTTAGGATCTTAGCGGTTTTTCGCGGTTTTCTCGCGGTTTCCTTTACTTTTTTTACTGCCTTTCCGGTGTTTACGCGGTTTTGATCGAGCCCCTAGCCGTAGGAATTTCTGGTGCTTGTGACGTAATTAGTAGGATCCACACACCTAATTGCTTATCTGTTCCCATAGATCGTAATTGGACCTACTAAAAAAATAAATAATAAAAATAACTTAGTTGATTTCCTGAGATCCTACGCGCCGTGAGCCTGCCCCACAAGCGCTACTCCTGAACTCGACCTGTCGAGAAGAGGAGGGGTAGGCCAAGACCGGACTCTTTGGATCGAGGGCGAGCGACTGAGTTAGACGGTTCTGCGCTAGGAATTGCTCATCTAGGACTCGGTTTTTCCCGCTTGCATCATTTAGGTAGTTTATTTCCTGTCTTTAAATTCTGCGCGGATCATATTGCATGTAGAGTGCTGGAGTCAGGTACGCCTTTCTTACTTTGCATGCATCATTGATTTTCATCGCGCATCGGCTTTTTCGTCTTCTCCCCCCTGTTTTCGGACTTAATAATCAGGAGAACCGAAAAATTCGTTAGGCCTTGTGTTTGCTTTGAAAAATATTAAAAAGAAAAACAATAAAATCGGGACTGATAATCATACTTGATCTTAAAAACCGCTCACCCTAAAAACTTTGTCTTGGGGAGAGCAACCCCCTCATTGTCTTGTTTGGATGCGCGAGAGAGTGACCCGCACCCTAGGTAGAGCCTCCCGGTGTTAGACCCGACTGACTACCGACTTTTCCGTGCGGGCCAGTCGGTTGGGATAGCATCGAATATCCTAACAGGTCACGTAAGCGCTCTGATATTTTGTGTGTTCACCAAAATAAAATAGACAAGATAATTTGACCGAACTTTCACGGTCTTCAGCTCGCGTTGCGTTGGTGAACCGGGGGTTTGTTTTTGATCATAGTTGATTCCAGATCTCATCCGCACTACTCGCCAGATCAAGATGATGGGTAGACGGTCTCTTAGGCAGCCTCTGGCTGCACCGCTTTCGGGCACGTCTACCCGATCATCTAGGTTGGCCCGCGAGAGCCAAGACCAGCTCTCCGAGCCCGAGTACGATTCCGCCCTGTTCCCCCTCGACCCCCTTTCTTTCGGTACTGAGAGACATGAGCCCGAGGAGAGAGTATCAGATTTGACAGCACCTGAGTTGGGCTCATTTGATTTTGCAGACGTCGTTATGGCCGCCAGATCAGACGATTACCCCGGAGGTCAGCAGGGAGATCAGCATGTCGTATTTGACCAGGGGGCGATCAACTCCACCCTGATCGCATCATTAGAGACAGTGCAGCAGCAGTTACGCGATCAGGGGGCATTTATGATAGAGATGAGGAGAGAGTTGGAGAGGCTCAGACGAGAGCGAGACCAGCATAGCGAGCCCGAGGAGATGCCTGATGCAGCAGCCGCAGCCGCAGCAGCTGCCGCCGCCGCAGCGGCAGCCGCCGCGGCAGGAGGACCACCACGACCGATGCGGGAGTTGCACAACCCCGGATCTACTCTGATGCATCACTGGGTGGTAGTGCCAGCTATCGTGGGGGACTTCAAGTTCCCCCCGAACACCTTGCAGCTACTGCCCCGTTTCCACGGGTTAGCCACTGAGGAGCCCCATCTTCACCTCCAGGAGTTCTTGATGATCTGCAGCACTGTCCATGATCGCCACGTGGACCAGGATACGATCCGGATGATAGCCTTCCCGTTTTCACTGGTAGATAGAGCAGCCACCTGGCTGAAGCATTTAGGGAAGTTTGTCTACACCTGGGAGCAGCTCCGCACCGAGTACTTGAAAAAGTACTATCCACTCGGGCGGACGAATGCAGCGAGGGCCCTGATCAGCAACTTCTCCATGTTCCCCAACGAGCAGTTTCACGAGGCTTGGGAGAGGTTCCGAGAGCTCCTAGACAGATGCCCGCACCACGACATATCCAAGCCGAACCTAGTTCAGAGCTTTTTCAGCGGGTTGACGCCAGAGCTTCAGGGTCTGGTGAACGCTTCTTGCGGCGGGTCCTACTTTGCCAAGGACCATGAGCAGGTCTGGGCCATCTACGAGGAGATGTCCGAGAACTATATGGTGATGTCTCAGACCAGGCTCTATACTCAGAAGACCCAGCCACATCAGCCAGGACCCGTGCAGTACCAGCGGATAGCACGGGTAGATGCAGGTCCATCCAGTTCGTCCGCAGTCGCAGCAGCACAGGCAGAATCATCCGCTGCGGACATGGGTATCATTAGCGAGAAGTTGGACCGCATGGAGCTGATCGAGAAGAAGCAGTGCCAGAGTATCACGCAGATGGAGCAGATGGCACAGGTCTTGAGCGACATGAAGACCCAGCTCATGTGTCTCCAGGAGACACAGACGGCTTCACAGCCCCGTCTTCTGTCGCGAGGCGATACCGGCGGCAGCAGCAGCTCGTCCCAGCGCTCCAGCTCCTCAGAGCAGCCTAGACAGGTTCACTTTGTACAGGCGGAGCCGTACCAGCAGCCGCAGCCCACCTACCAGTCCCCACCATCTCCAGAGATGCAGATGGTGCTCTACCAGCCGGATCAGCCTCTGGCAGTACTGCCGCCAGACCCCTTCGATGCAGAGCCGTTGATGGATGTCAACGGGATTTGGTATGACCGCCCCCAGCCTGGGATCCGACGAGACCATCCCGGATTTAGGTGGGGGAGTGGTGGTGCCCAGCAGCAGCATCCGCAGCCGTCAGGACAGGGAGGGCAGCACTCCCAGCAGAGAGACCAGCACCAGCCGCAGCAGCAGCCCCCAGCGTATCAGCAGCAGTCATCCTACGGTCCTCGTCCCTATCAGTAGCAGGGACAGTCTTGGAGACGTGAGCAACATGCTCACCAGGGATACCAGCAGCACCCTCCATCCTACCCCTCTCACCAGCACCATCAGCAGCAGATCCAGCAGCCTCACCCCCAGAGAGGCTACCCGTCAGGCTTCCACGAGAGCCCCGCTTTGGATGACATCGCCCGCCTCCTCACGGACCAGCAGGCCACATTCAGACGGGAGATGGACGAGTTCCGCCAGGAGATGCGGGACCTGGTCAGAGGGAAGGCCGCCATACCAGCCCAGATCGAGCCGAATCCGAACAGCCTCAAGAGGAAATCTGAGCAGGTAGTACATACTGAGTCTGCCACTCCTAGTGACCCATTTGATGATACATCGTCGGATTTATTTGATGCTGATTTTGTCACACTTAGGAGCGGTAGGACCCCAGCAGGCGGCGGCGCCTCCTCTGAGCTTCACCACGAGGACACTCCAGAGGCGCCACAGGAGGAGGAGAGCGGTACTGAGGCCGCTCCAGATGATGATGGTGGCACTGATGCCACCAAGGATGATGATCCCATCGGCGGTACTGAGGCCGCCGCTTCACCAGTTCGAGGAGGTGGTACTGATGCCACCCATTCAGCCGAGCCAGCCAGCGATACTGATGCCGCACGACGTCTACCTGCAGCAGCAGCAGAGCAGCCAGCCCGTGGTGGTACTGAGGCCACCGGTGTGTGTACAGAGAGAGATGTTGTTTTTCCTCGCACTCATGTATCTCGGAACTCTGATATGAATAAAGGGAAAAGGTTTACTTTCTTTTGGTCCCACTGTGGTGCATGATGTATGTGTGGATCCGGTCCTTGAACCGTCTAGACCTTTTCCTAGTCCTTCATCTGAGAAGGACCCAGTGATCCCCTTCCCTAGAGCCCTTCAGATGGGGAAGGGGAAGAAAAAAGAAAATCCCAAAAAGAGAGAGCTTGAGGAGTTCAGCCAGAGCATGATTGATCGATTCCACATCCAGCTGACCCTCCAGGAGGCTTTGCAGCACATCCCCCTTCTCCAGCGTTCTTTGAGAGACAGGACTACACTCAGGAGGAGGAGGAGGAACCACACTTCAGAGATTCATGTGCTGACGAAAGCCACGTGTTTTGCGATCCAGAACCGCCTGCCAGCCAAGAGGCCAGATTCAGGGGCCCCGTACGTCAGATGTCAGATCAGTGAGCAGTGGTTCGACCGTACTCTTCTAGATAGCGGATCGTCGATCAACCTTCTTCCGGCATCCCTTCTCGACCGCTTCGAGTTGGGGCACTCTTCGACAGAGCAGGACAGTCCTTCAGTTCGCTGATCGATCTGTGAAGAGGCCGAAGGGGTTATTACGAGACGTTATCGTCACGATTCAGGGCCTGAAATTCCCCGTGGACTTCGTAGTGTTGGACATGGAGATCCCTGAGTCAGTGGCCGATACCCCCATCATCCTTGGTCGTCCGTTCCTGGCCACAACCAAGGCGGTGACTGATCATGATAGCGGGAAGGTTTACTTTCGCGTCGAGGGCGAGAGTATACAAATAGAGACGGTCGAGGACTACAGAGCCAGACTCAGAGCCCGCTCAGATGCGAGTACAGGTTCAGAGCAGCTGACAGACACAGAGCCAGACATCCACCAGGACTGCGATTTTGTGATTACAGACGATGAGGCAGCTTGGGCAGATCCTGTAGCACAGACCATCCTCTCACATTCAGATACAGCTGATACCGAGATGATAGCAGAGGAGAGTCTGGAGAGCACAGCCCTGGTTCAGGATACCATAGAGGCAGCAGAGCCGGTCCTTGATCGTTACACGATGTTCAGTGATGGTGGTGCTGAGGCCACCTTGTGTTCTGGTGGTACTGATGCCACCGTGATTGATGCAGATCCCTCGGATTCAGAGTCTGATTGGGCCAATTGTTATGACCAGATGCCAGACCTGAGTTCACCTGAGCCTACAGATGAGGAGGAGGTAGATGCAGAGCCGAGAAGAGACAGTGCAGTTGAGCAGCCTTCTCCCGATCCAGTTTGCGAGAGTACGCTTTCACTTTCCCAGGCAGATTTGGCAGACTTAGCAGCTTTCACTCAGTTCCTTCCACAGCCAAATTTGCCAGCACCCAGCATTCCAGAGCGAAAGCCGCTCCCTACTTCGCTGAAGTATCGATTCCTTGCGGGCGATCCAGAGATGTACCCAGTCATCATCTCAGCCGAGTTGACTGGAGAGCAAGAATCCCGTTTGATGGGGGTTCTTGAAAAGAACCGCAAGGCGATCGGATGGAGCGTAGCGGATCTCCATGGGATTAGTCCAGCAGTGTGCTCCCACCATATCTATCTTGAGGAGGGGGCGAAGCCGTCGCGTGAGTTCCAGCGGCGACTAAACCCCAACCTGAGAGAGGTCGTAATGAAAGAAATATCAAAATGGTGGAGTGCAGATTTTATTTATCCCATCTCCGACTCCAAGTGGGTCAGCCCCTTGCATGTGGTGCCCAAAAAGACGGGCATCACGACTGTGATCAGTGAGTCGGGAGAGGAGATCGCTACACGAGTACCCACCTCTTGGAGGGTCTGTGTTGACTACAGGAGACTCAACCAGGCCACCAAGAAGGATCATTTCCCTCTGCCTTTTATTGACCAGATCATTGAGAGACTGGCAGGGAAGAGCCATTACTGCTTCCTGGATGGGTACTCGGGCTACAACCAGGTGGCCATCGCTCCTGAGGATCAGGAGAAGACCACCTTTACCTGTCCCTTCGGCACATATGCTTTTCGACGCATGCCATTCGGGCTATGCAATGCCCCTGCGACTTTTCAGAGGTACATGTTGTCGATCTTTTCGGACATGGTAGGGGAGTGTTTGGAGGTCTTCATGGACGATTTCTCGGTCTACGGCGACGGATTCGATTCTTGTCTTGACTGCCTAGACCGGGTACTCCAGCGATGTATCGAGTTTCATTTGGTTCTATCTTGGGAGAAGAGTCACTTCATGGTGACTCAAGGGACGGTGCTTGGCCACATCATCTCCAGCAGGGGCATGGAGGTTGATCCGGCCAAGGTTGATGTCATTAGAAAACTCACACCGCCGTCCAATTTGAGGCAGCTACGGTCATTCCTGGGGCACGTTGGATTTTACAGGAGATTCATTCAGGACTTCAGCAAGATTGCCCGACCATTGACTGACTCTTGACGAAAGACACTGAGTTCCTTGTCGATGACAAGTGTCTCTCGTCTTTTGCGACTCTCCAGCAGCATGTTATTGAGGCTCCTGTCCTCCAGCCGCCCGATTGGTCTCTCCCATTCGAGATCATGACGGACGCCTCCGATTTTGCCGTAGGGGCAGTGCTGGGACAGAGGAGGGATGGAGTTCCGTTTGCCATACACTATGCTAGCCGCACATTGGATTCCGCCCAGCGGAATTATACGGTCACAGAGAAGGAGATGCTAGCCGTAGTGTTTGCCCTAGATAAGTTCAGATCGTATATCATTGGATCTAGAGTGACTTTGTTTACAGATCATACCGCCATCAGGTACCTCATGGCAAAGAAGGATGCCAAAGCCAGACTGACTAGATGGATCCTTCTACTCCAGGAATTCGACATTGAGATTAAGGATAAGCCTGGAGTCAAGAATGTGGTGGCGGATCATCTTTCCCGACTAGAGCAGCCTGAGGATTCTGAGCAGATTGATCCTATTCGAGATACCTTCCCAGATGAGGCGATCCTTGCTATCGCCTCACTCCCGTGGTACGCCGATATTGTGAACTTTCTCGTTGCAGGGAAAGTCCCACAAGATTGGCCCAGGCAGAGGCTTGAGACCTTCCTTGCGAAGGCCAAGTCCTACCACTGGGAGGATCCCATCCTTTACCACGAAGGAGGGGATAGCGTCTGGCGTCGGTGTATTCCTCAGGAGGAACACCATAGCGTCCTCACTTACTGCCACAAGCTTGAGGCAGGGGGACATCATTCTGGGAGGAGAACGGCACAGAAAGTACTCCAATCCGGCTTGTGGTGGCCTACCCTCTTCAAGGACTCTGATGTGTTCGTGAAGAGGTGTACTGACTGTCAGAGGATGGGCACTTGTGGACAGCGTGATATGATGCCGATGCAGCCCATTCACGTCTGTGAGGTTTTTGATGCATGGGGCATCGATTTCATGGGTCCATTCCCTAAGAGTCAGGGATTTGAGTACATTCTGTTGGCCGTTGATTATGTGAGTCGTTGGGTTGAGGCTATCCCCGCCCGAGCCGCTGATGCGAGGACAGTTTGCAGATTTTTGAGGAAACATATCATCACGCGGTTCGGGGTTCCACGAGTTCTCATTTCTGATGGGGGGTCTCATTTCATCAACGACCAGGTAAAAGCCCTTGCTAGCGAGTTCAGCATAGATCATCGTGTTGCCACACCTTACCATCCACAGACGAATGGTCTAGCTGAGGTGTCGAATAGGGAGATCAAGACTATTTTGCAGAAAGTCGTCCGCCCTGACCGAAAGGATTGGTCACAGCTTTTGGACTCGGTTTTGTGGGCATATAGGACGTCTTTCAAGACTCCATTGGGTACATCTCCCTTTCGCCTCGTATATGGCAAGCCATGCCATTTACCTGTTGAGCTGAGGCACAAGTCACTTTGGGCAGTCACAGATATTCTTATGGATTCAGATGGTATGGGAGACCAGAGAAGGGCAGAGTTAGCTGCCCTGGAAGAGCTTAGAGATGCAGCTTTCTCAAGCAGCCTACATTATAAGGAGAAAGTCAAGGAGTGGCATGATTCTCACATCAGCCACAAGCATTTTGAGATTGGACAGAGAGTATGGCTGTTTGATGCGAGGCTTAGATTATTTCCAGGAAAGCTACAGAGCAAATGGAAGGGACCTTTTCTCGTCAGAAAGGTACACGACAATGGTAGCATTGATATATCCGAGTTGTCTTCTGAGAGTACCTTTCGAGTGAACGGCCAGCAACTCAAGCCATTTCTAGATCATGAGCCGCGGGACGTTATTGTTGCCCCTATTCATTTTGCGTGAGATGTGGTCTCTTGACTCACATCTTTTGCATCTCACGCCTGATTTTCACTGTTCCTCCGCCTGTATAGATCCAGTTGTCCATATCATTCTATTTTTTTTTAGTCCCACATCCCTTTTCTCATCTTACGATTATGCTATACTTAGGGTGTACTTTACCCTAAGTATAGGGGGATGTCGGACTTGCGAGTATTCTTTTCATTCGGTTTGCTCCTATTTTGCTGCCTATACTTAGGGATATTTTACCCTAAGTATAGGGGGAGCAGACTCTGTATCTTTTTCACTCGGATTTCCATTCATGTACAGCTTGCTATACTTAGGATTAGTTAATCCTAAGTATAGGGGGAAACCACCGAGTTCCTCTCATTCTATTCATTTATTTGTTCATGTACCTAGCCATTCCTTTTCACTTCCCTTTTACTAAGCACGAGTTATGTCTTCTTCATCGCTCTTGATCACTCTGAGGACATCGTTCGAGCTAAGTATGGGGGGTGTGTATATATTTCATATATACTTTAGCCATAACTCGTACTTTGTGTGAGTGTGTTAATAAATAAATAAAATGGCTAAAAATCACAAAAATTTAAAAATTTTCATGTACATAAACCTCTTTTATCCTTGCACATACATAGCTAGTGTACAAAGTATTTTTGTAAAAATGATTTCAAAAATCTTTTGTGTGAAGCTTGTGTAAATATTTGTGTACCAAAATTATGTATATAGTACAAAATTTTTCCAAAATGTTTTGAAAATCAAAAGTTTGCAAAAACCTTTTGTAAATCTCTTGTAAATGGTTGTAAATATCTTTTTGCAAAACTCGCACTTCATGCATCATCATCATTCATGGTTTCAAAACATTTTTCAAAAATTTTGCATGATTGTAAATATTTGTAAATAGCATCTTGTGTACATATATGTATATAGTTTTTCCTGGATGAGAGTTGACATTTAAACTAAGCCTGGAATTAAATTGAGAAATGGAGCTTGAAAAAGATCTTAATCCACTTAACTCCAAGAGGAACCTTATAGGATTTAGGTTTAAGGCTTTTCAGGTCCATAAGGACTTAATTCTTTGAGTCCACTAGGCTATGAGCATATGTCATCTTGATGAGCTTAAGTAGAACACTTAACAACACACGCATGACTCTTAGAGACAATGGCTTGACTTGCACCTGCACTTTACACATGGCTCTCCACGGATGAGGTGGTGAGGAGGCAGTTTCCTTCGGCTTGGGGTAGCATATGAGGGTAGTACTTCTAGGCGGAACCTCTCTTCTTCTTCTAGTGAAGGAAGTGCACCTCAACTTGGTCTAGTGGTGATGAAGGCTAAAGACAGAAGCTGTGGGTTGCAATAAAGCTTCAAAAGAGGGATAGTCTACTGGCTCAAGAGGAAATTTCTTGTATATATGCTGCACCATGTAGATATGTTGTACAGAAGTCCTTGAAAAAAAATGCAAAAATGCAAAAAGAACTCCAAAAAAGTGGTGGGTCGGATTGAAAATTTAATAATCCCACCGGAGTGTACCTAGTCAAATAAAGCAAAGCTTATGGTATCCATGTTACATCTCATGAAGCTTGCAGCGGGAGACTTAGCTACACTGGCTAAGCTTCCAAAACTCTATACTTCTACCCCCTCTTCTTGAGCCGGTTGCACTTGAACTTAGAAGGGAATACCCCGCTTCTCGAGGAAAGAGTTGCTAGACCGAGGCATTAGAGTTACCAGGTTGAGGGAGGTTGTTTCTTTGTTGCTTCTGAGGTGGGGAGCCACATATCACTTACACTGCATGGAAAGATTCATGGTCATTAGAGTTTGTGTATGTAGACTTGTTCTGATCTGGTTTATTGAGGAGTCTTGTCCATAGATTGGTGGAACTTAGAGGCTGTTGAGTTTTAAGCTTAAGTCTAAATAAGGTTCCGACACATTAATAATCCAAAGATCTGATCGAGCTCCATATTTCAATTTAATGAAGGAAAGTTTAATAATTCAACTTTGATCCATGTACATCCTCTTTTTCTTTTTCTTTTTCTTTCTTTTTCACTTCTTTTTCAAATAAGTGTTTGCTAAGGGACTAGCAAAGTTAAGTATAGGGGGGTGATGAATACCCATTCATCACTCTTTATTCTTATATTTTAGCTACAAAAACCTTTGCAAATACATGTAGATATGTGTAAATACAAATAATTACCAAAAGCATGCATTATGTAAAAACCTATAATTAGCATGTTTTTGTGCAAAAATAAAAGAATAAAGAGTAAAAAGAAAAAGAGGGAAATATTTAGAATAAATATTGAGCAACCTAACCCAAGGGAGGGCTCAGCATGGGCCTGACCGCATCAAAGCCAAGTAGAGGGAGATAGGTGCTCATGTGTAAATACCCATGTAAATAAACAAAACTATATTTTCCTCACCCAAAAATATGTTGTAAATGTTTTGTATATATTTAGAAACTCTTAAAAACAAAATAAAAATTTAAAAATCAAAAATGCAAAAATATCCCTCCACCATGTGCATAAACCATCACCCTTTATTTATTTAACCCTATAAATAAATGTATTTATTTTCAAAACTTTTTGTGAATATTCTATGGTATATATTGTAAATAAAATAAATAAAAAGAATTAAAATAAAAATCAAATAAAAATAACAAAAATTAAAAATACAAAAATATATTGTACATATGCCATGTATATAGTTGTACATAACTATTTATTTCACCTATGTATATAAATAAGAAAAATAAAATAAAAATATCCTTTTATTCCTCATTTTATTCTATAAATAAATAAAATATAAAATGGGAATAAAAATTGTATAAAAATAATAATTAAAAATTAAAAATCAAAAGCCTCCTTATTGTATATATACCTATATAATGTAAATACCTCATTTTCATTTCCAAAAATTAATTAAAAATCACCAAAAAATAGAAAAAAAATAAAAGAAAAATATTTCATGTTTTGGATTTTTGCAAAATCGGCCATTTTCTGCCTTATTTTTGAGCTCCAAATCCTCTCCACGTGGCAGCTTGTGGTTGGTCCACGGAGATGTTGACCTCCGGTCAACTCCCTCCGCGGACCGCCTTCTCCTGCGGATCTCGCGCCCGACCCGTTTTCGCCTCTTTTTCCGCGCTTGATCCGCGCGCCTCCTCCGCAAACCCCGGGTCCTATCGATTCCTTGTACATCCAGCATGACCGCCGGGGTATTCGCCTCGGGATCCGCGCTTCATGCTGCCCTACCCGACCAGCCCTATTCGGGTCGGCACCCATATAAATCTCGAGCTCCGCCACCTTCAATCGCCATCTTTGGCTCGCCACTTTCATTCCCGTGACCTCCAGAGCAATCACCGAGGTGACAGCTCGCGTTTGCCCCTGTTGCAGTGAGGAGAGGGTGCCCCGACCATCGATCCGGCAGCTTCACGCCGCCGTGCTCCGCCGCTTGCAGGAGCTCGAGCCTCAGGCCTTGACGCCCTTCGAGGCGACGACCGGGAGCTAGCTAAGCTCCGGCCCAGTCTTCCGCTCCACCCAGGTAACCATAGAACCTTCTTGATTAGCCTAATTTTGAGTTACCCCCAATTAGCATCTCCGACATATTCCGTTGATTCCGGCTACATCAAGCATCGTTTTGATCATCGGAACCCACGCTCACCTTCGCCATCCCTCGACGCACCTTCTTCGCCCATTCGTTCAACCCAGCTCGCCCCGGAGCTGGGATTCGGGCTCCACCATCCTCCGCTCGCCGGAGCTCATCCGCCCCGACGCATCGATCACCCTCACGCCGCTTCATTGGGTCGAGGCACTTTGCCCTCGACCCGCGAAGCTTTTGGTTCACTTTGCAGGCCAAGAGGAGGGCATCTGAGCCCCCCTCACTTTCAGACCAGGAGCTCGTCGCCGCCGACCTCGCCGGAGTCCCTCCAGGGCTCGGCTTGGTCATCTGAAGCCATCACCAGCTGCGGGACCCCATTGCGGACCTTATCCGATCATCCGAGGCAGCTGAGGAGGTCTACATCACGCGCACAAGGCCGGCGAAGCTCGCCGGCCGAGTGTTCTTCCAGTAACCTCCTTCACCGTCAGATCAGCCCCTCCGCTCCAGTTCGCATCTCAGCCGTCCATTCATCAAGGAGCAGCTACCGTCGATCATCGTGAGGGGGCTGATCCGGACCGTTGGCACAGAGGAGAGAGGCCCCAGCACCTGAGCCGTTTGATCACCCACGTGGCCCCCTCTGCACCGTCGATTGGCCCAAGTGCGGAAGAGAAGAAGAGCGCCCGCCGTCCGAGACCGTTGGATCATCCACGTGGCGCGAATCCAGCCATCGACGTTAAATAAGGGGTGATTTACTTAGGACCCCCTCGTAGTTTGTGTTTTTAATCCTAGTCCTGTAAATATTTTAGTCGTTTTATTTACGTAGGGTAAATTGCACCTCGGACCTTGTGCTTGTCTTTATTTGCATTGATACCCCTGTGTATGTGAACCCACGTGCTTCGTCACGTGTTTAGTTGGGTTATTTGCATCTCTTATCCTGTAGTTCTGGATGGTTATTGAATGAATATATACTTTGTGGTATTTGCATTTCTACCCCTGTGAGCATTTTATTTGAACATGTGCGGATTTTAGTGGGTTATTTGCGCCCAAGCCCCTGGACTTTTTGGTACGAGTTACCAAAAGGTCCAAGAACTTGGTTTTTATTACCAGAAGGTCCCTGAGTGCCCCAGGCACGCGCCACGCGTGTGATTTGCTGGGAAAATTGTACCTGGACCCCCAGAGTTTCGGGTATTTGCACTTTGGTCCCTGTGCACAGTGCCCCCTTTCGATTTTTGAATAAAATATCAAATCACCTCCAAATTCGATGAAAATTTGACACATGGCTCCTGCCATGGTGTAGGATTTTTAAGAATTTTTGAGGACATTTCTGAGTTCATTTATTATTTTTAAAAATTCAAAAACAGCTATTTCGGGCACTGCTTAACTTGGAAAATCACAAAAAAATATAAAAACTTTTTGAAAAATTCTACAAAAATTAGGTTCTGTTTCTTGTGTATTGCTTGATTTTCTAACCAAGTTTGGCTATTTTTCATTGCTTAAAAACCCTAAAAATTCAAAAACACCTAAAAACTCATAAAAATTATAATAAATAATCTAAAAACCCAAAAACAATAATTTTGGTGCTCAAATTTTCCTTGTTTTCTCTAGTATACAGGAAAATTACCTCCAGGGCCATCTGAGATCGTTGAATATTTTATTTTTGGGTTTTGGGCTCTGCTGGACAGTACCTTATCTTTATAGTACTGTTTGATTTTTAGAAAATAAAATACACCTCATAAAAATCACAAAAATTCACCAAAAACACTTAAAAACCTAAAAAAACATAAAAATAATTTTTCTGGAATTTTTGCTTGAGTTCTGGTGTGTGAAATAAATTGCTCAAGTCTGCTAGGTCTTGTGTTTTCTTAATTTCTTTACATATTAAAAATCCAAAAAAAATATAAAAATCATTAAAAACCACTAAAAATATTTTGTCTTTATTTTATTTCATTTTGACTACTTCGTAGGCTTTTCAAGCCAACCCGTGCTCCTTGTGTTCGACCCTGGGAGCTATACCAGGTTAATCCCATAGCTAGGACCGCACTTCGTGTTTTGATCTCTGATTTATTTCGCGGTTCGATTTTTTTTCTTGATATACCTAGTCTGATTGATTGAGGTCGCAACGACCAGTTCTTTACCTTTAGCTTAGTCAGTCGGTCGGTTATCACCTAACAGGTCACGTAAGCGCTCTGATATTTTATGTGTTCACCAAAATAAAATAGACAAGATAATTTGACCGAACTTTCACGGTCTTCAGCTCGCGTTGCGTTGGTGAACCGGGGGTTTGTTTTTTATCATAGTTGATTCCAGATCTCATCCGCACTACTCGCCAGATCAAGATGATGGGAAGACGGTCTCTTAGGCAGCCTCTGGCTGCACCGCTTTCGGGCACGTCTACCCGATCATCTAGGTTGGCCCGCGAGAGCCAAGACCAGCTCTCCGAGCCCGAGTACGATTCCGCCCTGTTCCCCCTCGACCCCCTTTCTTTCGGCACTGAGAGACATGAGCCCGAGGAGAGATTATCAGATTTGACAGCACCTGAGTTGGGCTCATTTGATTTTGCAGACGTCGCTATGGCCGCCAGATCAGACGATTACCCCGGAGGTCAACAGGGAGATCAGCATGTTGTATTTGACCAGGGGGCGATCAGCTCCACCCTGATCGCATCACTCGAGACAGTTCAGCAGCAGTTACGCGATCAGGGGGCATTCATGATAGAGATGAGGAGAGAGTTGGAGAGGCTCAGAGCAGAGCGAGACCAGCAGAGCGAGCCTGAGGATATGCCTGATGCAGAGGCCGCAGCAGCCGCAGCAGCAGCAGCAGCCGCCGCGGCAGGAGGACCACCACGGCCGATGCGGGCGTTGCACAACCCCGGATCTACTTTGATGCATCACTGGGTAGTAGTGCCAGCGATCGTGGGGGACTTCAAGTTCCCCCCGAACACCTTGCGGCTACTGCCCCGTTTCCACGAACTTGCCACTGAGGAGCCCCACCTCCACCTCCAGGAGTTTCTGATGATCTGCAGCACTGTCCACGATCGCCACGTGGACCAGGACACGATACGGATGATAGCCTTCCCGTTTTAACTGGCAGATAGAGCAGCCAACTGGCTGAAGCATTTAGGGAAGTTTGTTTACACCTGGGATCAGCTCCGCACCGAGTACTTGAAAAAGTACTATCCACTCGGGCGGACGAATGCAGCGAGGGCCCTGATCAGCAACTTCTCCATGTTCCCCAATGAGCAGTTTCACGAGGCTTGGGAGAGGTTTCGAGAGCTCCTAGACAGATGCCCGCACCACGACATATCCAAGCCGAACCTAGTTCAGAGCTTTTTCAGCGGGTTGACGCCAGAGCTTCAGGGTCTGGTGAACGCTTCTTGCGGCGGGTCCTACTTTGCCAAGGACCACGACCAGGTCTGGGCCATTTACGAGGAGATGTCTGAGAACTACATGGTGATGTCTCAGACCAGGTTGTATTCTCAGCGACCCCAGCCACAGCAGCCAGGACCCGTGCAGTACCAGCGGATAGCACGGGTAGATGCAGGTCCATCCAGTTCGTCCGCAGTCGCAGCAGCACAGGCAGAGTCATCCGCTGCGGACATGGGAATTATCAGCGAGAAGTTGGACCGCATGGAGCTGATAGAGAAGAAGCAGTGCCAGAGCATCACTCAGATGGAACAGATGGCACAGGTTCTGAGCGACATGAAGACCCAGCTCATGTGTCTTCAGGAGACACAGACGGCTTCACAGCCCCGTCTTCTGTCGCGAGGCGATACCGGCAGCAGCAGCAGCTCGTCCCAGCGCTCCAGCTCCTCACAGCAGCCTAGACAGGTTCACCTTGTACAGGCGGAGCCGTACCAGCAGCCGCAGCCTACCTACCAGTCCCCACCATCTCCGGACACGCAGATGGTGGTCTACCAGCCGGATCAGCCTCTGGCAGTACTGCCGCCAGACCCCTTCGATGCAGAGCCGTTGATGGATGTCAACGGGATTTGGTACGACCGTCCCCAGCCTGGGATCCGACGAGACCATCCCGGATTCAGGTGGGGGAGTGGTGGTGCCCAGCCCCAGCAGCAGCCGTCAGGACAGGGAGGGCAGTACTCCCAGCAGAGAGACCAGCACCAGTCGCAGCAGCACCCAGCACACCAGCACCAGCACCAGCCATCATCCTACGGTCCTCGTCCCTATCAGCAGCAGGGACAGTCATGGAGACGTGAGCAGCAGGCTCACCCGATGCAGCAGCAGCACCCGTCCTCATATCCCTCTTACCAGCACCATCAGCAGCAGTTCCAGCAGCCTCACCCACAGAGAGGCTACCCGTCGGGCTCCCACGAGAGCCCCGCTTTGGATGACATCGCCCGCCTCCTCACGGACCAGCATGCCACATTCAGACGGGAGATGGATGAGTTCCGCCAGGAGATGCGGGACCTGGTGAGAGGGAAGGCCGCCATACCAGCCCAGATCGAGCCGAATCCGAACAGCCTCAAGAGGAAATCTGAGCAGGTAGTACATACTGAGTTTGCCACTCCTAGTGACCCATTTGATGATACATCTTCGGATCTATTTGATGCTGATTTTGTCACACTTAGGAGCGGTAGGACCCCAGCAGGCAGCGGCACCTCATCTGAGCTTCACCACGAGGACACTCCAGAGGCGCCACAGGAGGAGGAGGAGAGCGGTACTGAGGCCGCTCCAGACGATGACAGTGGTACTGAGGCCACCAAGGATGCTGATTCCACCGGCGGTACTGAGGCCGCCACTTCACCAGTTCGAGGAGGTGGTACTGATGCCACCCGTTCAGCCGAGCCAGCCTGCGGTACTGATGTCGCGAGACGTCCACTACCAGCAGCAGCAGAGCCAGCCCGTGGTGGTACTGAGACCACCGGTGTTTGTACAGACAGAGATGTTGTTTTTCCTCGTGTTCATGTATCTCAGAACTCTGTTATGAATAAAGGAAAAGGTTTACTTTCTTCTGGTCCCACTGTGGTGCATGATGTATGTGTGGATCCGGTCCTTGAACCGTCTAGACCTTTTCCTAGTCCTTCATCTGAGAAGGACCCTGTGATCCCCTTCCCTAGAGCCCTTCAGATGGGGAAGGGGAAGAAAAAAGAAAATCCAAAAAAGAGAGAGCTTGAGGAGTTCAGCCAGAGCATGATCGATCGATTCCACATCCAGCTGACCCTCCAGGAGGCTTTGCAGCACATCCCCCTTCTCCAGCGTTCTTTGAGAGACAGGACTACAGTCAGGAGGAGGAGGAACCACACTTCAGAGATCCATGTGCTGACGAAAGCCACGTGTTTTGCGATCCAGAACCGCCTGCCAGCCAAGAGGCCAGATTCAGGGGCCCCGTATGTCAGATGCCAGATCAGTGAGCAGAGGTTCGACCGTACTCTTCTAGATAGCGGATCGTCGATTAACCTTCTTCCGGCAGCCCTTCTCGACCGCTTCGAGTTGGGCACTCTTCGACAGAGTAGGACAGTCCTTCAGTTCGCTGATCGATCTGTCAAGAGGCCGAAGGGGTTATTACGGGACGTTATCGTCACGATTCAGGGCTTGAAATTCCCCGTGGACTTCGTAGTGTTGGACATGGAGATCCCTGAGTCGGTGGCCGATACCCCCATCATCCTTGATCGTCCGTTCTTGGCCACAGCCAAGGCGGTGACTGATCATGATAGTGGGAAGGTGTACTTTCGCATCGAGGGAGAGAGTATACAAATAGAGACGGTCGAGGACTACAGAGCTAGAGATAGAGCCCGCTCAGATGCGAGTACAGATTCAGAGCAGCTGACAGACGCAGAGCCAGACATCCACCAGGACTGCGATTTTGTGATTACAGACGATGAGGCAGCTTAGGCAGATCCTGTAGCACAGACCATCCTCTCATATTCAGATATAGTTGATGCCGAGATGATAGCAGAGGAGAGTCTGGAGAGCACAGCCCTGGTTCAGGATACCATAGAGGCAGCAAAGCCGGTCCTTGATCGTGACACGATGTTCAGTGATGGTGGTGCTGAGGCCACCTTGTTGTTCGGTGGTACTGATGCCACCGCGGATGATATAGATCCCTCGGATTCAGAGTCTGATTGGGCCGATTGCTATGATCAGATGACAGACTTGAGTCCATCTGAGCCTATAGATGAGGAGGAGGTAGATGCAGAGCCGAGCAGAGACAGTGCAGTAGAGCAGCCTTCTCCCGATCCAGTTTGCGAGAGTACGTTTTCACTTTCCCAGGCAGATTTGGTAGACTTAGCAGCTTTCACTCAGTTTCTTCCGCAGCCAGATTTGCCAGCACCCAGCATTCCAGAGCGAAAGCCGCTCCCTACTTCGCTGAAGTATCGATTCCTTGCGGGCGATCCAGAGATGTACCCAGTCATCGTCTCCGCCGAGTTGACTGGAGAGCAAGAATCCCGTTTGATGGGGGTTCTTGAAAAGAACCGCAAGGCAATCGGATGGAGCGTAGCAGATCTCCATGGGATTAGTCCATCAGTGTGCTCCCACCATATCTATCTCGAGGAGGGGGCGAAGCCGTCGCGTGAGTTTCAGCGGCGACTAAACCCCAACCTGAGAGAGGTCGTGATGAAAGAAATATAAAAATGGTGGAGTGCAGATTTTATTTATCCCATGTCCGACTCCAAGTGGGTCAGCCCCTTGCATGTGGTGCCCAAGAAGACGGGCATCACGACTGTGATCAGTGAGTCGGGAGAGGAGATCGCTACACGAGTACCCACCTCTTGGAGGGTCTGTGTTGACTACAGGAGACTCAACCAGGCCACCAAGAAGGACCATTTCCCCTTTCCTTTTATTGACCAGATCATTGAGAGACTGGCAGGGAAGAGCCATTATTGCTTCCTGGATGGGTACTCGGGCTACAACCAAGTGGCCATCGCTCCTGAGGATCAGGAGTAGACCACCTTTACCTGTCCCTTCGGCACATATGCTTTTCGACGCATGCCATTTGGGCTATGCAATGCCCCTGCGACTTTTCAGAGGTGCATGCTGTCGATCCTTTCGGACATGGTAGGGGAGTGTTTGGAGGTCTTCATGGACGATTTCTCGGTCTATGGCGACGGATTCGATTCTTGTCTTGACTGCCTAGACCGGGTACTCCAGCGATGTATCGAGTTTCATTTGGTTCTATCTTGGGAGAAGAGTCACTTCATGGTGACTCAAGGGACGGTGCTTGGCCACATCATCTCCAACAGGGGCATGGAGGTTGATCCGGCCAAGGTTGATGTCATTAGAAAACTCACACCGACGTCGAATTTGAGGCAGTTACGGTCATTCCTGGGGCACGTTGGATTTTATAGGAGATTTATTCAGGATTTCAGCAAGATTGCCCGACCGTTGACTGACCTCTTGACGAAAGACACTGAGTTCCTTGTCGATGACAAGTGTCTCTCGTCCTTTGCGACTCTCCAGCAGCATGTTATTGAGGCTCCTGTCCTCCAGCCGCCTGATTGGTCTCTCCCATTCGAGATCATGACGGACGCCTCCGATTTTGCCGTAGGGGCAGTGCTGGGACAGAGGAGGGATGGAGTTCCGTTTGCCATACACTATGCTAGCCGCACATTGGATTCCGCCCAGCGGAATTATACGGTCACAGAGAAGGAGATGCTAGCCGTAGTGTTTGCCCTAGATAAGTTCAGATCATATATCATTGGATCTAGAGTGACTTTGTTTACAGATCACACCGCCATCAGGTACCTCATGGCAAAGAAGGATGCCAAAGCCAGACTGACTAGATGGATCCTTCTACTCCAGGAGTTCGATATTGAGATCAAGGATAAGCCTGGAGTCAAGAATGTGGTGGCGGGTCATCTCTCTCGATTAGAGCAGCCTGAGGATTCTGAGCAGATTGATCCCATTAGAGATTCCTTCCCAGATGAGGCGATCCTTGCTATCGCCTCACTCCCGTGGTATGCCGATATTGTGAACTTTCTCGTTGCAGGGAAAGTCCCACAAGATTGGCCCAGGCAGAGGCTTGAGACCTTCCTTGCGAGGGCCAAGTCCTACCACTGGGAGGATCCCGTCCTTTACCACGAAGGAGGGGATAGCGTCTGGCGGCGGTGTATTCTTCAGGAGGAACACCATAGCGTCCTCACTTACTGCCACAAGTTTGAGGCAGGAGGAGAACGGCATAGAAAGTGCTCCAATCCGGCTTGTGGTGGCCCACCCTCTTCAAGGACTCTGATGAGTTCGTGAAGAGGTGTACTGACTGTCAGAGGATGGGCACTTGTGGACAGCGTGATATGATGCCGATGCAGCCCATTCACTTTTGTGAGGTTTTTGATGCATGGGGCATCGATTTCATGGGTCCATTCCCTAAGAGTCAGGGATTTGAGTACATTCTGTTGGCCGTAGATTATGTTAGTCGTTGGGTTGAGGCTATCCCCGCCCGAGCCACTGATGCGAGGACAGTTTGCAGATTTTTGAGGAAGCATATCATCACGCGGTTCGGGGTTCCACGAGTTCTGATTTCTGATGGGGGGTCTCATTTCATCAACGACCAGGTAAAGGCCCTTGCTAGCGAGTTCAGCATAGATCATCGTGTTGCCACACCTTACCATCCTCAGACGAATGGTCTAGCTGAGGTGTCGAATAGGGAGATCAAGAATATTTTGCAGAAAGTCGTCCGCCCTGACCGAAAGAATTGGTCACAGCTTTTGGACTCGGTCTTGTGGGCATATCGGACGTCTTTCAAGACTCCATTGGGCACATCTCCCTTTCGCCTCGTTTATGGCAAGCCGTGCCATTTACCTGTTGAGCTGAGGCACAAGTCACTTTGGGCAGTCACAGATATTCTTATGGATTCAGATGGTATAGGAGACCAGAGGAGGGCAGAGTTAGCTGCCCTGGAGGAGCTTAGAGATGCAGCTTTCTCAAGCAGCCTACATTATAAGGAAAAAGTGAAGGAGTGGCATGATTCTCACATCAGCCACAAGCATTTTGAGATTGGACAGAGAGTATGGCTGTTTGATGCGAGGCTTAGATTATTTCCAGGGAAGCTACAGAGCAAATGGAAGGGACCTTTTCTCGTCAGAAAGGTACACGACAATGGTAGCATTGATATATCCGAGTTGTCTTCTGAGAGTACCTTTCGAGTGAACGGCCAGCGGCTCAAGCTATTTCTAGATCGTGAGCCGCGGGACGTTATTGTTGCCCCTATTCATTTTGCGTGAGATGTGGTCTCTTGACTCACATCTTTTGCATCTCACGCCTGATTTTCACTGTTCCTCCGCCTGTATAGATCCAGTTGTCCATATCATTCTATTCTTTAGTCCCACATCCCTTTTCTCATCTTATGATTATGCTATACTTAGGGTGTACTTTACCCTAATTATAGGGGGGATGTAGGACCTGCGGGTATTCTTTTTATTCTTTCTGCCCCTGTTTTGCTGCCTATACTTAGGGATATTTTACCCTAAGTATAGGGGGGGCAGATTCTGTATCTTCTTCACTCGGATTTCCCTTCATGTACAGCTTGCTATACTTAGGATTAGTTAATCCTAAGTATAGGGGGAAACCACCGAGTTCCTCTCATTCTATTCATTTATTCGTTCCTGTACTTAGCCATTCCTTTTCACTTCCCTTTTACTAAGCACGAGTTATGTCTTCTTCATCGCTCTTGATCACTCTGAGGACATCGTTCGAGCTAAGTATAGGGGGGGTGTGTATATATTTCATATATACTTTAGCCATAACTCGTACTTTGTGTGAGTGTGTTAATAAATAAAATGGCTAAAAATCACAAAAATTTAAAAATTTTCATGTACATAAACCTCTTTTATCCTTGCACATACATAGCTAGTATTTTTGTAAAAATGATTTCAAAAATCTTTTGTGTAAAGTTTGTGTAAATATTTTTGTATCAAATTATGTATATAGTACAAAATTTTTCCAAAATGTTTTGAAAATCAAAAGTTTGCAAAAATCTTGTGTAAATGTTTGTAAATATCTTTTTTGCAAAACTTGCACTTCATGCATCATTCATTCATGATTTCAAAACATTTTTCAAAAATTTTGCATGATTGTAAAATATTTGTAAATAGCATCTTGTGTACATACATGTATATAGTTTTTCCGGGATGAGAGTTGACATTTAAACTAAGCCTGGAATTAAATTGAGAAATGGAGCTTGAAAAAGATCTTAATCCACTTAACTTTAAGAGGAACCTTATAGGACTTAGGGTTAAGGCTTTTCAGGTCCATAAGGACTTAATTCTTTGAGTCCACTAGGCTATGAGCATATGTCATCTTGATGAGCCTAAGTAGAGCACTTAACAACACACGCATGACTCTTAGAGACAATGGCTTGACTTGCACCTGCACTTTACACAAGGCTCTCCACGGATGAGGTGGTGAGGAGGCAGTTTCCTTTGGCTTGGGGTAGCATATGAGGGTAGTACTTCTAGGCGGAACCTCTCTTCTTCTTCTAGTGAAGGAAGTGCGTCTCAACTTGGTCTAGTGGTGATGAAGGCTAAAGACAGAAGTTGTGGGTTGCAATAAAGCTTCAAAAGAGGGATAGTCTACTGGCTCAAGAGGAAATTTCTTGTATATATGCTGCACCATGTAGATATGTTGTACAGAAGTCCTTGAAAAAAAAATTTGCAAAAATGCAAAAAGAACTCCAAAAAAAAGTGGTGGGTCGGATTGAAATTTTAATAACCCCACCGGAGTGTACATAGTCAAATAAAGCAAAGCTTATGGTATCCATGTTACATCTCATGAAGCTTGCAGCGGGAGACTTAGCTACACTGGCTAAGCTTCCAGAACTCTATACTTCTACCCCCTCTTCTTGAGCCGGTCGCACTTGAACTTAGAAGGGAATACCCCGCTTCTCGAGGAAAGAGTTGCTAGACCGAGGCATTAGAGTTACCAGGTTGAGGGAGGTTGTTTCTTTGTTACTTCTGAGGTGGGGAGCCACATATCACTTACACCGCATGGAAAGATTCATGGTCATTAGAGTTTGTGTATGTAGACTTGTTCTGATCTGGTTTATTGAGGAGTCTTGCCCATAGATTGGTGGAACTTGGAGGCTGTTGAGTTTTAAGCTTAAGTCTAAATAAGGTTCCGACACATTAATAATCAAAAGATCTGATCGAGCTCCATATTTCAATTTAATGAAGGAAAGTTTAATAATTCAACCTTGATCCATGTACATCCTCTTTTTCTTTTTCTTTCTTTCTTTTTCACTTCTTTTTCAAATAAGTGTTTGCTAAGGGACTAGCAAAGTTAAGTATAGGGGGGTGATGAATACCCATTCATCACTCTTTATTCTTATATTTTAGCTACAAAAACCTTTGCAAATACATGTAGATATGTGTAAATACAAATAATTACCAAAAGCATGCATTGTGTAAAAACCTGTAATTAGCATGTTTTTGTGCAAAAATAAAAGAATAAAGAGTAAAAAGAAAAAGAGGGAAATATTTAGAATAAATATTGAGCAACCTAACCCAAGGGAGGGCTCAGCATGGGCCTGACCGCATAAAAGCCAAAGTAGAGGGAGATAGGGGCTCATGTGTATAGATTTTTGTAAATAAATAAAATTATATTTTCCTCACCCAAAAATATACTTTTACATATTTTGTATATATTTAGAAACTATTAAAAACAAAATAAAAATCTAAAAATCAAAAATGCAAAAACACCCTTTCACCATGTGCATAAACCATGCCTCCTTATTTATGTAACCCTATAAATAAATAAAATTATTTAGTAAGTTTTTTTTGTAAATATTCTATGTTATATATTGTAAATAAATAAAAAGGATCAAAACAAAAATCAAATAAAAATAACAAAATTAAAAATACAAAAATACATTGTATATATACCATGTATATAAATGTATATAACTATTTATTCCACCCATGTATATAAATAATAAAAGTAAAATAAAAATACCCTTTTATTCCTAATTTTATACTATAAATAAATAAAATATAAAATGGGAATAAAAATGCACAAAAATAACAAATTAAAAATCAAAAAAATTTAATTAAGAAACATTGTACAAATACCTATGAATAGCTATACTATGTAAATACCCTATTTTTATTTCCAAAAATTAATTAAAAATCACCAAAAAATAGAAAAAAATAAAAGAAAAATATTTCATGTTGAAAGTTTTTGCTGATTCGGCCCCTAGCTAGGAGTATTTGTCACCTCAAGATCTTGCCACGTGGCCTGATTTCATTGGGCCCTGGGGATGTTGACCGCCCGGTCAACTGACCCCCCCCCCAGGGCCATTCTTCGCGGATTCGAGCGCCGGACCTTCTTCTCGGTTTTATACCCGCTCGACCCGATTGCCTAACACCTAAACCCCGGCTCCGTTTGACACCTCCCACATCCGACATCCTCGCCGGGCATCTACCTCGGGATCCGCGCGCCACCGTGACCCTACCCGGTCAGCCCTAGTCGGGTCTGCACTCATATATATTCTGAGCTCCGCCGCTCGATTCCAGCATCTTTGGTTCCCCATTCTCTGTCCCGTGACCTCCACCGCAGTCCCTGAGGTGACAGCTCTCGATTGCCCGTGTCGCAGCGAGGAGGGGGTGGCCGGACCACTGATCCGGCGACTCAGCGCCGCCGTGCTCCGCCCAGTGCAGGAGCCCGAGCCTCAGGACTTGACGACCTTCGAGGCCACGACCAGGAGCTACCTCAGCTCCAGCACAGTCTTCCACACCGCCCAGGTACCCTTCTAGCTTTCCTATTTCGCCTAATTCCGAGTTTGCCCCAAATCGTATCGCTACTGTATTCCGTTGATTCCGACAATCCCGAGCATCATTTCGATCATCGGAACGTACGTTCACCACCGCCTATCCTCCACGCACCTTCTCCGCCCCTTCGTTCAACCCAGCTCGCACAGGAGCTGGGGTTCGAGCTCCACCGTCCGTCGCTCGCCGGAGCTCGCTCATCCCGACGCACAGACCACCTACACACCACCTAACCGGGTCGAGGCACTTTACCCTCGACCCGCGAAGCTTCTGACCTATTTTGCAGGACCAGAGGAGGCCATCTGAGGCCTCCAGACACTCGGGCCAGGAGCTTCCCTCCGCCGACCTCGCCGGAGCCCCTCTAGGGCTCGGCTGGGCCATCGGAGGATACCAACAACTGCGGAGCTTCATCGCGGACCTGTTCCGATCTTCAGAGGCAGCTGAGGAGGACCACAGCACGCGCACGAGGCCGGCGAAGCTCGCCGGCCACCTGTTCTTCGAGGGTCCTCGACCACCGTCCGATTACCCTCAGTGCTCCAGTTTCCATCGAGACCATCCATCCATCGAGGAGCAGACACCGTCCGATCATTTCGAGGGTTGATCGGGACCGTTAGAGCAGAGAGAGAGGTGCCATTCACCAGCACCCGTCAGATCTTCCACGTGGCCCCCTCTGAGACGTCGATTGGGCCCACGTGCGGAAGGAGAGGAGCGCCCGTCGTCCTCAGCCGTTAGAGCAACTACGTGGCGCACATCCGGTCGTCGACGTAATAAAAGGGTAATTTACCGTAGGCCCCCTCTTAATTTATGTTTTTAGATTCAGTCCTGTAAATATTTTGTGTCGTTTATTCACGTTGGGTTATTTGCACACTGGACCTCGTACTTTAGTTTATTTGCATTTATGCCCCTGTTTGTGTGAGCCACGTGCTTCGTCACGTGTATATTTGGTGTAATTGCAACATTAGCCCTGTAGTTCTGGATGTTCTTTAATGAATGAAAACTTTTTGGTAATTGCATATATGCCCCTGTGAGTGTTTTAATTGCACATGTGCGTCTTTTAGTGGGTTATTTGCAACACAGCCCCTGGACTTTTTGGTACGAGTTACCAAAAGGTCCTCGGACTTGTTTTTCTTACCAGAAGGTCCCTGAGTGCCCCAGGCACGCGCCGCGCGCGTGACTTGCTGGGTTAATTGCACCGAGACCCCCAGAACTTCGGGTATTTGCACTTTGGTCCCTGTGCACAGTGCCCTCTTGTCATTCTTGAATAAAATATCAAATCACCTCCAAATCCAACGAAAAATTGATACATGGCTCCTGCCATGGCGTAGGATTTTTGTAGATTTTTGAGGACATTTCTGATTTCGTTTGCTATTTTTAAAAATTCAAAAACCTCTATTTTTGACACTGTCTAACTTGAAAAATCACAAAAAAATATAAAAACTCCCCTAAAAATTCTATAAAAATTAGGTACTGTTTAGATTATTTTGCTTGATTTTCTAGCCAATTTTGGCTATTTTTCACCACTGGAAAACCTTAAAAACTTAAAAACTCTCAAAAACCCATAGAAATTCTAACAAATACATTAAAAATCCAAAAACAATAAATCTGGTACCTAAATTTTCCTTATTTCATCTATTTTAAAGGAAAATTGCCTCCAAGCCTTTTTGAGGTCCTTAGGTATTTTATCTAGGGACTTTGGGCTTGGCTGGACAGTACCTTGCATTTTCACCACTGTTTGATTTTTAGAAATTAAAATAAATACCAGAAAAATCTCAAAAATTCACCAAAAACATAAAAAAATATAAAAAACATAAAAATATTTTTGTTTGAATTTTTGTTTGATTTTTTATGCATTGAATAATTTGTCAAAGTTTGCTTGTTTTTGCTTTTCTTATTTTCTTCACATATTAAAAATCCAAAAAAATTAAAAACAATTAAAAACCACTAAAAATGTTTTTCTTTTTCTCTGATTATTTTTGTCTACTTCGTAGGCCTCACGGCCAATCCGTGCTCCTTGAGTTCGACCCTGGGTGCTATACCAGGTTAATCCCATAGCAGGACCGCTTGCTTTGCTTTGATTGATTTGACTTGTTTCGAGTGGTTCATTTTTCTTGATTGACACATTCTGAGTGGCTGAGGTCGCAACGACCTATTTCTGCACCTTCTACCTCAGTCGCTCGGGATTTTGCGTCATCAGTGCATCCACTTCCCCGCACCTCCCCCATCTGATGCACATCCTCCTCACCGTTCCTCCTCACTCTACCACGCATCCTCCTCGCCGCACCTACCGCCTCCGCCACGAATCAACTTGGCCACGCCTCCCCCTCTGCGGTGCAGTCTCCTCGGCGTGAATCCCCCTCATCGTACCTCCCCCCCTCCATTGTTGTGCATACTCACTCACAAGAGTATGATGGGACAGTGACGATGCAGCGTCCCCAGTATCACTGCCTTGACATTGGCATCTTGGCCAAGTCGTCCTGCCGAATCTCCTGCCTTGGAGGTGATATTTGAGATAACTTTTGTATGCTTCCTTCATATTTATGCGCAAGTGACTCCATTACTATGAGTAATAGTATGCTTCCTTCCTCCTCACCCGACGCCTCAATCCCGATGCCATCTTCCTCGGATGCATTTTCCTCCGATGCCGCCACCTCGCCCCGAGCGCTTTATGGTCGACGCCTCGCTCCTCCCCCGACTTGGTTGGAAGTGAAAGGTTTTCTTTCTATACTCTGTTTCGAATGAATATGTATACGAATACTTGAGAGAGTATGTATTAGACCTTCTTGGAAGTGAAATTTTTTATCCACGTTGGAGAAACATCTTGGTATTATGTTCTATTGCATATCGAAGATGCATCTTGTATCTCTATTCTCAAGGCGTCTTTTGTAGGAAAACGTTGATTTTTGTATACTAAAGCATGTTTAGGTATGGCAATCAGCTCTGTTGCATATTGGATATGCTTCTTGTATGTTTGTTCTTAAGGAGCCTTTTGTAGGAAAATATGGGTTCTTGTATAATGAAGGATGTTTTGGTATGGGAATCTGCTCTATTGCATATTGGAGATGGTTCTTGTATATTTATTCTCAAGGTGTATTTTGTAGAAAAATGTGAGGTTTTGTATAATGAAGGATATTTTGGTATGGGAATCTGCTCTGCTGCACATTGAAGATGGTTCTTGTATGTTTATTCTCAAGGCGCCTTTTGTATAATGAAGCCTGCTAGAACTCAAGTACTCGTCTGTTTGGTGCAAGAGGAGGTGATTTAAATCCTGAGCAATATTGGTCAAGCTGATAGTAAAGTTTTAGAATTGTTCATGTGTTACTAGTTTATATGGTTAGACCACATTATATATATCACACAAAATTTATGATGAGCTCGAAAAATAGCATATGGTGCTCTTAATTCCATGATGAGCTCGAGGAGATGAAGTTGTAACACGATCACATAAAAAATTATTAATTCATTCGGTAAAACAACATGATGAGTACAAAACAATAATGGTAGATGAAGGTGTAAATGGTTGTTGATGTTGAACATACAAAACAACCCTCCAATATGCAACAGAGTGAACGACCATATCAAAAGGACCTTCGATATACAAAAATCCTCCGTTTTCCTACAAAAGGGGTCTTTAGAATAAATATACAAGAATTGTGTCCAATATGCAACAGCACAAAGTATCCTACAAAATCCCTCTTGAGTATACAAAAAATATTGTTATTCTACAAAAAGGATTTTGATTTGGGCATACAAAACGTCTCTACCATACCAAAAGGACCTTCAATATACAAAAACCCATGTTTTCCTACAAAAGAGGTCTTTAGAAAAGAACACACAAGAATTGTGCCCAATATGCAATGGAGCAAAGTATCCTACAAAAATCCTCTTCATTATACAAAAAGCGGCGTTATCCTGCAAAAGGGCTTTTGATGTGGAACACACAAAATGTTTATCAATTATGTAGCAGAGTAACCGATCATACCAAAAAGATCTTCAATATACAAAAATCCCTCGTTTTCCTACAAAAGAGATCTTTAGAAAAAAAACATACAAGAATTATGGCCAATATGCAACCGTAGGGAAGGGAAATGATTTTCTTATCTCTATAGTATTGGGAGAATGTCTTTATGCAGATTTTATTTGTCACCAAAAGAGTATCTGGGACAAGTAATAGAACTTCAAGTAGCATCTTTTTTTACTTTAGAGTGGATGAATGTTACATGTATCTCATAAAAGGTGGAGTTGACCGAGTATAATGGTCATGTAAAACGTTGCATTTGTTGTGATTTTGAGGTTGATGTCGTACTCTAGTTGTTGCTTACCAGCATTGGTGGTATGTGATCAGCACACTATCTCCTACAATGCACATGCATGTGTTTGAGATTATATCCAATGTGGCAGTGTTAGGACAGAATTTGTGAACAATGATCTCCCGTTCAATGCTAAGGGGGCGTGCCTTATAATGAAGTATCCAAAAATTGGATTATATCATGTAATTAGATGATCATCACAGAATTAGCACAGAATTGGATTATATCCTGTAATTCCGGTGAATTTGGAGAAATATCTCGAGACAACGGATATTTGTACAGCTCTCCATGTCTATAGAGCAAATGAAGTCCAGACTCTTGAACATGCCTTGCTAACTGAACTGAAGTCGCGTGTCATGTAGAGAAAGCAAGTACTTGGAGCGGCAATTCAAACCGGTTGCAACACTTTACTGTTATGTACAGGTTTAGTGAACTTAATCTTCTTGATTTCAGCTCTTCAAATGGGGAGGAAGGAGGCGACTTCGGAGGATAGTGCGTCCGAGAAGAGGTGTGAGTATTCATGGGCCAGCACTACTCGGGGCCTTAGGGTTGAGGCGTCGAGTGAGGGGGAATGTGGCGTCGGGATTGAGACGTCGGGTGAGGAGGAAGGTGGCGTCAGCCGTTGTGGGAGGAGGTACCTTGAGAATAGGAACACAAGATGCCTCTCCATCATGCAACAGAGGAGATTCCCATACAAAAATTTCCTTCATCATACAAAAACACTCGTCTTTCTACAAAATGCATTTTGAAAAAAACATAGAAGATGTATAATTATTATGCAACAGAGCATACTTCTATACAAAAACATCCTTCTATATACAAAAATCTCCCATTAACTTACAAAAAGTGCCCTGAGAATAGCCCATACAAGATGCATCTCCTTTATACAACAAAAACTTCCTTCAATATACAAAACACCCTCATTATCCTAGAAAAGGTGCCATGAAAATAGGCAGACGAGATGCATCTCCTTTATACAACAGAGGACCTTCCCATAAAAAAACTTCCTTCAATATACAAAAACGCTCATCTTTTTACAAAATGCCTTTTAAAAAAAGAATACAAGATGTATCTCCATTATGCAACAGAGCACACTTCCATATGAAAATGCCGATGAGGGGGATTCGTGTTAAGGAAGATGCACCGTAGAGGAGGGAGGCATGACCAGGTTGATGCGTGGCGAAGACAATAGGTGTGGCAAGGAGGATGCACGGTAGAGTAAGGAGGCACGGCGAGGAGGATGTGCAGCAGATGGGGGAGGTGCAGGGAAGTGGATGCACAACGGAGGGGAGAGGCATGGTGAGGAGGATGCCCGGCAAGGGGGGTGGGCGTCGAGGGATTGGGATGATGAGGGTTTGGGGAGGAGAGTGTCGGGAGAGAAGGGGGTTGGATGGGATTGTTTTCCAAGCCGTTGGATCGTTTGCTGCTACGTGACGTGCATCTGTGAGTTGCAGCTTACGACAGACGATCATTCCCCTGTGTTCCATCCCTCATCGATTTCGAGAAACAAAAATGTAGCCTTTCCGAAATTTTGGGATAAGAAAATAAGAATTCTAAGATGTTCACGTCAATGTGACCTTTTCTCTTTCTTTTTTTTAAATGAGGCTCTTTCTTTCACTCATATGAAAACCTAATTCGATTACAATATGAAATAACCAGCATCATCAAGTTTTCTCATGGATATCATGTTGAGATGCATATCAGGAGCGCGCCTCACTATAACGGAACGGGTCGTATCGACCGACAGAAGTATGCAATAAAGATCGCACGACCGACCGTTATCAAAAACATGCACGACAATCATCGAGCAGAGATAATACCAATTTCATAAAAAGTCCATTCAACAAAGAGTTTCATTATCACAACTCCGAGTGGGGTATTTTTGCAAAAGACCACTCTAAGAATGTAAACCAAACCATATTCTTCACGTGATATTGACAAACAAAATTTTGCATGACCCTAATGCCCGGTATGCATTGGGGTCTGTGCATGGGAATTCTAACGACCTTTGATCCATTATATTTCATGTACTTAGATTTTTTGGATAAACATCATTACGTGCCTATAAAATTTCCCATGCATGTCTAAGTTTGAACTTTAACATGTACTTTGATTTCTTTTGTAACATGGATATATGTGTGATGTGCTCAATAATATACAACATACATTCTTCAATTCTGTGGGGGCATGTTTCGTATGATACACAGTCATTACATACTTATTTAATCATATAAGATATTTTGCATATTAGCCCCCATGACTTTGATAATTTTACTTTTCTTAAACCAAATCTTGTACAATCATATAATGGTTTACTCATTTATCAAACTATTTTCTTGTATAACTCATGATGATTTATCTGATAAACTATTTTTTTCATAACTTTCAAGTTTGTATCTTGTTATACGTTTTCAACCGCTGACACTTGTGGTCCATGACATGACAGTGTAGCTACAACTATAGAGGACTTAGCTTTTACCTCTGGTTCCTTGCAACCATACGCCCATTGTGACTTTACATGACAGTGTAGGTACAATTGTACATGCTTAGCTTTTACCTCTGTGATTCCTTGCAATTATATGTCCCTTGCGGCGTTGTCCCTTATGGTCGTTCATGTGATTCTGTATGAGTTTGTGCCTTAGTTTCCTTTAGCTTGTAATTTTTTTGTGCACATTGCTTTAAACTTGTACATGACACTGATTCATACAAAAATATTATAACTTGGACCGAATTTCCATACTTTAACATAGTACTTCATTTCGCTTAAATAAAAATGAACAAGCAAGCAAATTATATATGCAGGGTTTATTTATGTGTGATTAGTTAAGAACATAAAAATGTCATGTTTCTTAATGTAGACATAAACTCATACATCTATTTCTAACTAATATAAATTGGTTTGCTTGATGTCCCTTAATTACATAATTACAAATACGGAATAGTCGGATTTAGATAATAACACTCTATAAGTATACATGACTCTGAAATACTATGTAGACACTAGTTGCTAATTTTATTTAAATTATTATCCAGCAATAATGGGGTAATTATGCTTTTGATAACAACAACAACACATGATATATTTGATGAAATCTTCACCACACGAATTGTTATGACTACGATAAACATGACTAAATTTGTCCCTCCCTCGAGTAGAAAATTGTTTAAAATCCCATTAGTAAGATGCATGTCCTTATGTGATTAATGGAGGAATCTTGTCTAATTAGGAAAACGTAAATTCGGGATTTAGAGTGAATAATCAAAATGGTTTCAAAGTTTCGTATAGTATAATGCTATATATACAACAAAAAATTTGTAATAAGATAAAAGGCTATAATAAGCCATGCGTAATCATTACATGTATACTTCACATAACATATGTACCACATCTATCGTATACTAAACATTTACCAAGTTATCTGACCAAGATTATAACGACAAATCCAAATGTAACAACACGTTTATTTAATTTCCTTTAATGGCAAAATATAAATACTTGAAAAAAATACATAAATACGTGAGGAGAGAGCAATATACCTGTAATTACATGATTGTGTACGCATACGATCTTTTAATACATATAAAGTCATGATCGAGTAAGCACATAAACGTCATCAACGCATACGATCTAATTTGGTAGTGTAGTTTAATGTAATATGTGATGAATATTCAAGTATGAATGTTTGAGCGACAAGAATTTTTTTGGCAAAGAGATGTTTGATTGCTAGATAATCTCGTCATCAAGACTTAGTTGCCCCTCTTTCTTGGAGTGAATGTTCAATAGCCTACTCAAGAACCTATTAACCCTAACTTGAGTTCAACTCAAATTCTTACCAAACCTTGCCATCTTTTTTCAATCTAAATCCATTCGTTGGATCACACTCATTCATCAAGGTTTTCTTGGTGGGCATGACCTTCTATCGTCTTCCCTAAGATGCCAGTCGGTGAGAATCAAACACAGAATCTATATATATATATATATATATATATATATATATATATATGATATCTTTCAAATGGGACATGGTCCTTCCATTACTATGGAAGGCCTGCAATCACAGTCCTCCGTTTTTTATCTTGTGGTTGTTATTAATGCTGTGTTAATATTATTTATAAATTAAACAAAAACCTATTTTCGTCTTTAAACATTATCTAAATATAGTATCTAACAACCACAATTATCTCCTCCATTAATATGCCACTTAATTGCATATTCAAAATTAGAAACTTTAATTATTTTGGCATGTTGAGGGTTTCCCGTGGATGCTGATTCTGATATTCACCGGATTGTGTTGTTGTCATACGAATCCACAGCAGCAGCAACAATCGCTTGTTGCAATTCAATGGTCTCTATGAGATACAACAATAGGGTATTGGCTTCCGCCTCACGATTGGACTGTGGGTTTGCTTTATTCTTCTGATTGTTCTTGCTTTATCCTTTTTTTATGAGAGAAACATTCCCATTAAAATTGATTCTTTTCATTTTCGTCCGTTTTTTTCTTTGCATGAGACCCTTTTCGTTAGATTTCATTTTACATATCTTCTCTGTTGTTCGTTTGGCATTCGCGTTAGAAGCGTTCGAAGTTGCGTAGACGATCTCAACCATGTTTCTCAAATTCACGTGATCACGTGATCCATGTTTCATTGTCGTGCGCAGTCTCGTGGCAAGACGGAAGTGGATCTACAGGGATGTCTAAATCGACGACAACGTGTGTAGATCTTCATGCAGGCGGCACCGACAACATGTAATTGATGGCACGTGTAGTTGCCAGGTAATGATGCTGCGGCTTTCCGTCAAGACCTCATGCAAACGACGACGACAATACGTAGATCGAATGCGATGCGTGTACACGGTGTTGCAACCAGTCCTGGATGAAGAACGATTCCCAGTTTAATACACTATTGATGTGTACTATACAGTATTAATATGTATTATACAATTTTGATATGTATTATACATATTTGTCATGTATTTTTTCAAAATAATTGGTTGCGAATGAAAATTATATTTTTTATAAATCTTGTATATATTGACGTGTATTACACATTTTGATGCATTATACATTTTAGACGTATTTTATACAAATTTAGTTTGTATATTCACATTTATTTAGTGTGAATGACTAACGCAATTTTTATAAAGAACTATACAAATTTTATTATACAAAGCAACACATATTAATTGCTCATATGAGTTATATTCTACAAAGAACAATGCAAAATTTACAAATAACTAACGACTTTTTGAATGAACGACGGATTCTACAAAAAACATGTAGTCGTTACAAAAGTAGCCTTTAATTCTACAAAAAAAACGTGTAATGATACAAACATTGCCCCAAGTAATGACGCCCAGCACAAAACTGAACATTTTTTAAATATGGCATTGTGAAAAATACCAAAAATAAAACTAGGTAAATTTAGTATTTCAGAATATTAATTAATATGCATAATTAATGCAGAAATTGATGACTAAAATGCCCTTTTGGACAAATAAATTGATCACGCCGTTAGATTTGAATCTAACGGCTACGATCGTTGGCCTTTCCTTAAGGATGGAAGGACCAAGTCCTATTTGAAAGGCCCCCTATATATATATATATATATATATATATAGGGTAAAATGGGGCTGCCCCCAGGGAGTAGCCAACTTGGCTACTCCCACCCCTATTTTTCCCTCATTTTTTTATTTTTTTGAAAAATAAAAATTTGTATATTCATCATTAAACCCCTCCCACATTCTATTAAAATTTCGTCAGAAACAGAGACTCCTAAGCCCTCCATCTAGACGTCATTTTTTTAACGGTCGCGGATTTTTTAAATCGACCATGTTTGGATGGAGGGCTTAAGAGTCTCTGTTTCTGACGAAATTTTAATAGAATGTGGGAGGGATATAATGATGAATATACAAATTTTTATTTTCCAAAAAAATAAAAAAGGAGAGAAAAATATGGGTGGGAGTAGCCAAGTTGGCTACTCCCTGGGGGGCAGCCCCATTTACCTCATATATATATATATATATATATATATAGGGTGCACTTGAATTGAGGTGGCACCTTTCCTTGATTAAGGAAAGGTTTCATCTTAGGCCGTGGGATGAAGAGTGAACGAAGGAGATTGAAACCACTATGTAGTTTTCGTGCCAACTAACATTCCTATAATAAGGGATGGTTAAATTAATGCTAAATAAATTATTACACGTCACTAAACATTCTATATATAGCAAATAATCATTTTTAAGAACACATCATTGCGTCAAAATCTTGGTTGAATTAAAGCACCCTATTTTGAAATAATCTGTTATGATAATACAAAATATTGTGCTATTTTACTTCTTCATGTCATATTTTACAACATATTATCTACCGTTTATACGGAAAAAAGCCTAAAAGACGGTGACATATTGCGTTTATTCAAAAGAATTTTACACATATTAAGTAAAAAAAATTACATTCGGTTACGTAATAAAATACGAAATTGATAAAGACATTGCAAACTCTCCTATACGCATATACAAAATGTGAAATTTAGATATAAGGAAATGGACATATGAATTACGTTATATATCTATAATTTACAAAATACAAACGAGAATTACAAATTTGAATTATATTTTACAATGATATTATGATAACTGGAGAACATTTTTTACAGACTTTTAAACAAGTTTACCAACAATTATCATATTTTACGTATAAATTGTATATTTTACTAAAGGCTACTATATTCTGTTAATGTATATCTCAATTAATATATGTACGTTACGTATACGTATGTATATTTATTTTTTCAGAATCTTGATATCACATATAATTACAATTGTATAATAATATATTACAAATGAACAATTTATTTTACAAGAATTGAGGGTATTTTACTGAGATATTCTAACATTTTGCATTAAATAATTGACAATGTTGCCACTATTTTACATTACTAGTTTATATTTTACAAAACCATGTTATATTTTTCAGCTTTGTCTTCTATTCTACAATTTGAAATCTCTCTTGGTTTGATATTCTCGATTCTACATATAAAATGGGAAGATATACATGGTAACTGCTCTCATGTTGATATTTGTATTATATAACATTTTAAAAATTTTATCTTTCTAATTTTTGATGCTTTCAAAGAGAACATAAGCAGTGATAAATAAACAATGTATGTTTTCCTGTTTTAAGGATTTGAATTAAATTAGTGATTCTATATATAACAGAAAAAAATCACTAAAGAATGAGATTGCAGATGTTATGAATAATTTATTGCGAGAAACACATGTCTGATTCAAAGAATCAAAAGCTCAACGCAAAAATGAATCTTTTAAATTTAAATTGTGCATAAAGATTGATGAAAACATATACTGGAATTTGGAACAAATGCAAATATGAAGAAGAATAAACATAGTGGGTAGATGAAGATAAAATACTGACCTGTTTAGACGTAGAGATGATAAAGCAGAAATGAATTTCAAAAGCAAAAACTAGCTAACAATGGTTGAAGAGCAAAGGAAAAAAGGGAAATGAAGTTTTAGATAATTAATTAATTACCAAATTAATGATTACTCATTGATTAAGTTAAATCAATTTGAAATTTAAAAATTCAAATTCTTTCTATTTTTAGTCTAAACCGAAAACAAGCTCATGTTTAATTTCAAAAAATACAACATTACTAATAAATCACAAATAGAGATCTATGAATAAATGAAATCGAATTTAAGGAAAGTAAAATATGAAGTATATTCATACAATAAAGATACAAAAAAACCTAATTTGAAATTAAGCAAGAAAAAGTTACCGCATAAGGGCGACGACGGCAAGGTAGGCGATCTTCTAGCGATTCGATTGAGGAGAGAGTCTCCAATCGAGAAATCGCTTTCTAAGGAGAAAAGAAGGACATCAGGAGACGATGGAGGAGATGCAATCAAACTTGGTTGAACCAACGAGGGTACGGGATGAAGACTCAGATCAGTACAGTGGGGGTACAATGATGGAACTCCAGATCCATCGGCCGAAGCAACAAATCAAAAGTAAGTATATTTTCAAATTTTTACGACTATTTTAACAATTTTAGACAAATAATATCTCTGATAAATGGTATGAACAGAAGGAACAAAACTACCAGTTATCAAAACAAAGGAATTCGATGTTGATAAGGATGCTCTGAAGCTTAATGATGATTTTGGAAGTAAGAAGATTTATGTTAACTTAAATATAAATTGCGTTATTTATTTGTATGAATAAAATCATTGATTATTGCAAACACAAATATATTTTTTTCCTCTTCTTTTAGGCGAAGGTTATGTACAACACAGGTGCTACATTGAACATTTTGTTCAGTTCATTGATAACCATAGACCCACGCCCAAACAACAAGCACTACTGTCAAAGACGGCTTTTGGGAAAATAATTAACATTAGCCATGTTGACATACAAAGAAGAAACCCTCAATGGTTGGTTGAACAATACTAAGGAGGCAGAAATTTCAGATTTGGGAATAAGGTAGTGAGTTTCAGTGATGAAGAAGTTGGAGCAATTTTGGGTCTGCCAAGCTCTGGATTCTCAATAACAGTGAGAGGAAGACACCTTCAATGGAAATCTTTTATATCTCACAAAATGTTTGAAGAAGGAATGATTTTCAATAGAAGGAAGTTGAACAACATTCTCGAGGACTACTACAATAGAGATGATGACAACTCGGTCTCTATTTATGTTACATGCTTGATAGTTTTGATGTTTGCCACATTCCTTTTCCCAGACAGTTCTTATTCTTTTCCGAAAGATTTGTTACACTATGTAGAATCACTTGAAGATACAAGATACTTTAACTGGTCTGGTGTTGTAGCAAGGATGATAATATTCAACATTGATGACGTTGTGAGTATAGTTCAGAAGAGAAGAGCAGGTTCATCAAGGGTAACACTTGGTTACCTTACAGGATGTGTTGCTTGCTTATATGTGAGTACTTTGAAAATATTTTTTATTATATGATAAAAAACATAAATATTAATAACACCAATGTATCAGGTATGGATGATGGAGTACTGCTGCAAAGACCTTGTGGTCAGCAGAGATCTTAGGTCACGAATAAGGAAATGGGCTGGACCAATCAAAGGAGTTTCGAGAGCATTGGTTTCAATAAGTTGTGATCAAGTAAGCCTTGTTGAGATGATTAATAATATACTGAATGACTCGTAATTTCATTTTCTTTCCAATACTAAATTATTTTGTTTATATAGATATTGCCTGCTTTTCAACTTCAAAAAAATGAAATTGTAAAGATAGGAGCAGACGAGTATGTCTTTCCTTTTGAGAAGTTTACAATTGATGGTTTTGCTGTTAGAAGACCAGAAATTTTGATCATAACCCCAATCCCAGTACCACAGGATGCTTTAAAAAAGAAAGGAAAGCAACAGCTAGAAGAAATGAGTGACCAAAAAAAAGATGCTTGTGTTTCAAGTGCAGACATTGTAAAAAAAGAAACAAAAAACATGTATATGTGATGCATTTTCCATTGAGATAGAGGAACTGAAAGAGAAAATCAAAGTAATAAGTGAAACATATAGGGAAAAAGTTGAAGAACATATCAGAATAAATTTAGAATTGAAGAAGAAGAATGATAGGTTGACAACTGAGATTAAGGAGCTGAAGGAAAAAATAAAAATGGTTCCTGATCATGATATGATTGATCTTGGTCATAAAGCATTGGAATCAGAAGAAACGTTAGAGAATAAATATGGAAATAAAGATGAAGGTGACATTGATGACAATGACCAAGACATGGATGCAATAACACGAAATAAATGTGATGTCAATGTAGGAGATTTGGAACCTAGTGACTCAGATATCGGAGAAAAACTTCAGAATTTAATTTCTGAAATCTGTGATGAAGATCCACTATATCAATCTCAAGATACAACAAAAAAAGATTCACCTCTCAAGAGTGACATGCCTTCTTTCGATCTGAACATTGGTGACAATTCAAAATCAGAAAATGTGAACATAAAGCCTACTACAAAGAGAAGAAAGAGGGAAAAAGTTACTGTTCAACAGAGCTCAATAATAAAAAGATTGAAACAAAGAAGAGAAGTAAAAAAATTGGTACAAGAAGTAGAGAAGCAAGGGAAAGAAGAAATTGGAAAACAAGAGGATGACACATCCAGTGAGGTAAGCCATAAAAAATAAAACAAATTCTTTTGTATCATTGATTACAAGTGTCGTATAATGTATATTTTCAATACTGTTCACACAACTCTGTATATTCTATATGATAATGATATTAATTGTTTCTAACCATGTCTATAATTGATTGAATAAGAATCAGTAACTCTGCGATTTAGTAACCGATTTCATTGGTTACGAAAAAGTATCAGAAGAGACAAAGAAAACGATCCAAGAATTTCTTCGTGATCCTGCCGACAAGTAAGTACTTTTCCACAAATTTCAGCTTTTATATGTAAAAATCTTTAACTTTAGATATATAATATTAATTAAATAAAATTCCACAGATTGAATGCCACATACTTCACTCCAGGAAATCGGAGTTGTAAAGGAAAAGATATTCATAACTTCTTGTACGAAAGAATGATCGAGGATACGGTACGTATATTTATAACATTTACCTTTTTATATTTGTTTATGCCTAAATTGTTTTTGATATTGTAGATAATCGACATGTTTATGAATGTGCTGCAACATAAATACAGCACAACTAATGATCATGTCCCATTTGTATTCACACCAATATTTCAAATGGTGAGATTATGATTACTGATATAATTAATATCAAATATATTTAATCCTCATAATTTAGTATTATTACTTGTATTTTTACAGCAATATCTTATGAATCTGGTGGTTAATGCTACGGAAAGTGAATTTGATAAGCTCGAGGAGCTTTACAATGAAGGATTATTCATTCCAGAGTTGGAGAAAATCTTTACTGTTATCCACACAAGAAACCATTGGCACCTTCTTGTTACTGATTTTAAAGCAAGAAAATTCCTTTCATACAATTCTATGAAAGGATCAAAATTCCATAAGAAGGATGTTTTGAAATGGGTATGAGATAATTAAAGTTTAGATTTTATTAAAATTCTTGATTCACTGTTAATAATATTCTTTTTTAATTACATGTCAGCATGGCTGGATCTCTGAGTACTTCATGGACAGTATTCTAGATGATTGCCTTGCAGGTTGAGAGATCATTTACGTGCAAGATTGCCCGCAGCAACCTTCACAGAGTCTGGATTGTGGGATTTACGTGATGAAGATGATGGAGTACCTATGTGAAGGAAGGGCGTTGGACTTCAGCTACGATGATATTGACAGATTCAGATCTGAAATAGCTTCGTTGTTGTTAACGTGTGGACACATAGAGAACTCGACGACACAATGATAAAGCTAGAAGACATATTAAACACAGATCTTGGAGTTTTTTTCATTTTAAGTCAGAACTATATACTGTTTAATTGTCTTAAATTGTGTATGTTTCCACAGTTTCTGTTTAAAACTTCTTTAGAACCAAATATTTCATTTAAATATGACGAGTAATCTATGTTTGCATTGACTATATATTACATGTTGTAGTCAATATATTCATGAATGACAGGAAGACATAAGATACATTATAATACTTGATAACTAAAGGACATTATGGTTATGTTAGAGTTTTCCAATTGACATTCCAATAATTACAATTTATTTGTTATTACTCATGATGATATAGACTTGTATTTGCAGATAGGATCAAAATATTGACAGGAATAATGTAGCTAATTGTATTATATTGAAAATGTTTGTAAACTATAGTACCAATACGTAAACTATTATTCCTATATGTAAAATAGTAAATTTATTCGTAAAAAGTCTAAGATATATTTTAATGATCGATAACTACACAACATTCTAGTTGTGTTAAAGTTTTCGAATGATCGAAAATCTTCTTCTACTTTAAAGATACACATCCCGATGAATACTAACAGTTTGTTATTACTCATACTGATTTATACTTGTATTTGCGCATAGCTTCACAATTATGATACAAATAATGTTGTTAATTGTAACATAATGAAACTTTCTGTAAATTACGGTTAAAATTCGTAAAATTATATCATTGTATGTAAAATATTGATCTTATTTGTAAAAATTATAAGATGTATTTCAATGCTCGATAACTAATGACTTTCTGGATAGACTAGAGTTTTACAATGATCGAAAAACTTCTTATACTTTAAAGCTTAACATCACGATGATGGGTGTACGATGATTACTAATTGTTTGTTATTCTTCAAATCATGTGCATATTTCTAAAATAATGAAAATTTACGTAAAGTATTGCAATTCGTTATTGAGGAAACAATTATGGTAACAATTGCAATCTTTCAGACAATAATCTAGTCGTAAAATAATGAAACTTTCAGAAAATTGCAACCTTTCATCAAAGAACCTTTCGGAAATTGCAATCTTTCTGTCAAGACAATAGTTGTAAAATAATGAAACTTTATGTAAATTATGTTAACGATTTGTAAAATAATAACATGATATGTAAAATATTGATAATATTTGTAAAAAGTATGAGATATATTGCAATGCTCGATATCTAAACGACTTCCTTGTTAGATTAGAGGTTTCCAATGATACAAAAACTTCTTATACTTTAAAGATTAACATCACGATGATGGGTGCACGATTATTACTAATTGTTTGTTATTCTTCATTATTACATATCATGTACAAGTTTCTAAAATAATGAAAATTTACGTAAAGAATTAGAATTCGTTATTATGGTAACAATTATGTTAACAATTGCAATCTTTCAATCAATAATGTAATTGTAATTATGGGTACACGATGATTACTAATTGTTTGTTATTTTTCATTATTAATTTATAATCAACTTTATAATAAACTGGCTTACGGAAATGTGTAAACTTTATAATCAAAGCTCTGAAATACTCTATGTTATGATAATATCAAGGGATACATCTGATCTGAAACAACATAAATAACATATTGTTTGAATTCTACAAAAAATGAACAAAGAATAATAAGCAACAAAAATACATAAAAATAAATAATCTAAGTCTGATAAGCATCCAAACGTCAAAGCTCATTTGCAGCCAAGAATCTTTCAGAAGATTGCAAACCTGCAAAAACAAACAGAATGAAAAGGAAAATAATAAGCAATATTAAAATGATTTATATGAGATGTATAAAATGTTGCAACAAAATATTAAAAAATATACTCTTACTTTATAAGAATCTGATCAAATCACTTTAATTTCGTTCATCTTCAACTGCACAATAAAACAGAAAGATTAGTGAACAAAAAAACATATCAATAAACAACGAATGTTAAATATTTAACATGAATCGTAGATATGTTATTAGGACAATTCCTAGAATCGTGTCCAACATTGTATTTGAGGCAAGATTTGCATTGTCGGCCTCTATTTCTTCTCATTTCAGATTCCGATCTAATACGATTGCCAACGCCCTTAGGTCTACCACCGCGACCACTTCCTTTCGTTCTAGCAACATTAGGTTCTTTAACAGTTGGTTCAGTAATTATATCTGCAACATTTGTATTGTTAACTGTTGTAGAACTCGAAGAATGTTTGCTACTTATCATGCGATCAATGTTGCTACATAAATCACTTAATCTTTCTTTGGCAAATAAGAATATATCCTCATCCTGTTCAACCGAAGCTGAAATAATATGCGAACACAATTGATTTAGCTGAGACGACCTTTCTTGGTGTGCAACTTTGACATAAATAGGATAATTTCCTGATTTTTTAATGGTTCTTGTCCACCTTTTCAATATATATTCCTCATTCAAACGCTCCATATTCTGTATCTTCAATACTGCAAGTATGTGTCTACATGGATATCCAAAGAATTGCATATTCTTGCATTCACAAACAAGAAAGTCGCTTTCCATTGACGATGAAACACATAATTCTTCATCAGACTTCCCAATATATGACACAAAATATTGACAGTAATCTAGTAAGTTCAGATGAGTTCGAACATTAAGTTCCTTCACTACGTTCAATTCATATCGAAATTTGTAAAATATGAACTTGGTGTATATACGAACCATCTGTACCTCCATCTTCCATTTGAAGTTTGATTCTGGAGTGTAAACATCACCAATGTTATCCATGTCATTCTCTCTTTCCCTGCGTCGTTGAATTGCACTTTAAAATCTACAGACAAATTCTAGCAAGGAGTTCTGTTTAGTGATATGATGTTGCAAAAATGCATTCATTCTTTCACTCCTCTGTGTACTGCGCTGACCACCCCAAAAATAATCCTTAAGATATAAACTAATCCATTTAAATCTGATACTATACTTCTCATTCAACCAGACATTAGATGATAGATCATACTGATCAATTATCTTGCACCAACCTTGCTCAAATTCCCTTATAGTTATACTTTTCCATACAACTATGGAAAACGCAGATAGAACTTCATTTATATCTTTAATCTTTCCAAGTTTACTTTTAAGCTTGGCCATTATATGCCAAGTGGAGAATTTATGAACAGTATGTGGGAAGCATATCCTAACAGCTGCACAGATTGCCGGATCTTCATATGTGATTATAGATACTGGATGTTTGCTCATTACTTCTAGAAATCTCTCAAATAACCACGAGAATAACTCGGTTGTCTCCCTGCTCATGAACGAATTCCCAAAGAAGATTGTGTAACCGTGATGGTTAACACCACAAAAAGATCCAAATACCAGGTTATATTCATTGGTCCTATATGTTGTGTCGAACGATATTGTATCACCGAATAATTTGTAATCCTCAATGGAGGCACTATCAATACATTCCACCATTGATTTGATCTTGATGAATATCAATGTGATCATCACCTCAAGCACTGGTTTCATGGTGAGATGCAAAATTAACGATGCATCTTGATGAATGAGCGGCGGAAAAGAAGAGTCTATACGAGCGGCGGAAAAGAAGAGTCTGAATGAGCGGCGGTGGAGAGTGGGTGGTCGTCGGTGCTCGACGCCACCAAGGAAAGGCTTCGGGAGGTTCTGACTTCATCGAGGGTTCACGCGTGGTTCCTAAGGAGCGTGAACAATCTCGGCGGGCGATCAATGGCCGTGGGGAGGTCTTGCCATTCGGCCGAGGATGTTTCAGATGTGGCTCGCTCACTCATTGGGCGAGACAGTGCAGGGACGCCCTGCGTTGCTTTAGGTGCTCGGGGTTGGCGCATCGGAGCAGGAACTGTCGTGCGGGAAGGAACTTGCCCAAGGTAGGGACTGCCGGGTTTTTGTTGATTGGTGAAGGGGGAGGCAGGGACGCCCTCTTCAAGGGATCCTCGGACGTTGGCCTGGTGACAGATGGTGGCTTCGGGGGGGATGTTGCTGCGGTGTCTTCATGGAAAGTGCTAGCTCGTGGGCTTTCGGCGGGGGAGGCCGATGCCCTATTGTCGCTGTCACGATCGGGAAAGTCCTCGCTCAAATGGAGGCGGGTGCTCGGTGGGGACGGATCATTATCCCAGGATCTGCTGAGCATGGTGAAGGTTAAGGGAATCCCTTTTCTTTGGAGAAATGTTCACCATGTGCGTGGGCTGCTGTCCGGCATTGCGGTGGTGAAGGGTTTGGTCTCCACTGGTTACTCCCCGGGAGAGGACGTCGACGTTGTTGTGCGGGTCCGTCGGTTCCACCCTCGTTTGTTGGGAAGTTGGTCAGTGGTGGCAGAAGGTCATCGGCTGTGTTTGGAGATTTCCTCGACCTCTTGTCCGAGTAACGTTCGGCAGGGGTGGTTGTCCCGCGAGACGACGGTCCAGAGGAGAGGAAGAACGTGCTCCACCATTTCGACCAAGGTCGGGGTGGCCGGGGCAGTCCCTCCGGCAGCGACGGTGGTTGCCAAGGAGGGTGGGCGTCCGTCGTCCGTTCGGCTTCCTAATTCGATGGAGGAGATTGTGCGTAATTGCGGAGGATGCGCAATTAATTTTGGTTCGCTGAACCCGGCGGGGAGATTAATTTCAGCCTTGCAGCGTGCGGAGAATGCGCATGAATCGAGGGGACCAGCTGTATTGGAGCCCGTGGTTGTTGGGAGTGAGGCGGGCGCCGAATCATTGCATGGGATACGTAACGCCATGCAGATTGAGTTGTTAAATGGTGGGATGGATTCACGGAGATTTATGGGAGGGCGTCTTGGGGCAAATGTGGGAGGAAGGGATCCGTTGGGGAGGTGGGGGCCAATTGTGGTGGGGCCCTCCGTTGGAATTGGAATGGAGGGAACCCCAGTGCGAGGAATTGATGAGGAGGAGAGCCAATTAGGAGTGGGACTGGAGGACTGGGGTCCACGGGTGCTTATGGGAGTAGGCGAGAGTGAAAGCACAGGGACCAGTGACCATCCAGAGCCTTGCAAGGTGATGCATTCGGCCGGGTTGCCTGTTCGGTCTACAAAGACCATACAACCGCAGATCCTTCCTCTTGGAGTCCCTATCGAGGGGAGTGGTGCGATTCCGGTAGCGCCGTTTTCGCAGGAAGTGCGAGCTGAAACACCGATGGAAGTTCAAGGCATAAATCTGATCGTGGATCTTCGGAGGTTTGTGGGGTCAGAGTTATCTGGAGAAGTTCCTTTGGAGGTCTCTCTCCCCCGGAGATTGGCAGTAGTTGGTTCCGGGGGTGACTCAGGTTGTGGGGTGGAAGCTACTTTGGCTTTGGGAGGGCAGGAGGGAAGTTGTTACCAAAGAGAAACATTGAGGTTGGCAGGGGAGGGGTCCGAGGTCGCTGCTGGAGTATGTGCAGAAGGAAATGGCAACTGTGGTGGTTTAATGGTGTTGCTAGAAGAGGAGCAGCTTGACAAGGTGGGAGGTGCCGAAGGCGGGAGAAGGCCGCATCGTACTTGGGGGGACGAGAAGAAGCAACAAGGAGGGGCTAAGAAGAAAGATCGTCGTTTGCTACGTGCGGGGTTGCTTTCCAATATTGGAGGCGAGGCCGCCCCCAAAGGGAAGGAGCCTGTATTGGGCTCGCCAATCGGGAGACCTAGCTATTTCAGCTTGCTTGACAGGAAATTTGCGGAGAGTCTAGGCGTCGTTCCACCCCGTGGGAGGTCAAAAGATGTTTATATATGAAGATCCTATCCTGGAATGTTAGAGGGTTGGGCCGCCCTGAGAAACGGCTGGGGGTGAAGAAGTTGATGCTGGAGGCTCATGCTGATATTGTGTTGTTACAAGAAACGAAGTGTTCGACTCTTAGGGGGAATGGATGGCGGGAGCTGGGCGGAGGCTCAATTTATGACTTTGTGGAGGTGGAATCTCAAGGCACGGCAGGTGGCCTCCTCTCTGGCTGGAAGCTGGATGATTTCGAATTGCTGGATGAGTGGAGAACTGTGTTTTCTATTTCTGTGACTCTAAAAAGAAGATTAGACGGGACTATCCTTACTGTGACCAATGTTTACGGACCATCTTCTCCGGGTCCGGTTTCGCTGGCTGAGGATTTGGCAAGGGTTACTTTGGAGAGAGATGTTGGTGTTTGGCTTATAGGTGGGGACCTTAATCTGACTTTGTTCCCAGAGGACAGGCCGAGGCTGGGAGGAGGGAGAGACGGGGGCTCGGAGGATTTCAGGAATCAGATCCATTCCCTTGGCCTGGATGTGGTGGATGCTGCTGGGTGTTCTTACACATGGCGAAATTCGAGATCGAGATCGAGAATTGACAGATTCCTCCTCTCCCATGAGGGGTTGGAACTCTTTCCGTTTTCTAGGGCTTGGGCTCTGCCGCGGGCTCACTCTGATCATACGCCGCTGATTTGGTCGTCAGAGGAGGGCACTCGATCCAGAGCCTTATTTAGATTTGAGAAGGCATGGCTGTTGGAGCCTGATTTCAGGGAGGAGGTGGAAGCTCAATGGAGAAGTTGGCAGGTAGATGGTTCGGCGGTGATTTGCCTAGCCAAGAAGCTTGTTATGCTAAAGGAATTCCTCATTGTGTATGGGCGGGGTTTGAAGATGCAAAGAAGGGAGCGTCGTCATGCGGCTCAGCAGGGGGTGGTCAGATTGGATGGCTTGGACGATGAGAGAGGGCTCGGCCTGGAGGAGGTAGAGGAGCGGTCGAGGCTGCTTGATGTTATTTTGCAGGAGGATATGAAGGAGGAGGTGGAGTGGAAGCAGAGGTCTAGACAAAAATGGTTGCATGAGGGGGATGCTAACACAAGATTCTTCCATTCAGTGGCGTCAGGCAGAAGAAGGAGGAACTTCATTCAGTGCCTCGAAGTGGGAGGGGAAAGAGTGGCGGGGCTTGCATTAGGACGCACTCTAAAAGATCACTTTGTTAGGTTGTCAAGAAAAGAGCAGGGTAATGGTTGGGGTTGGCGGGGGGAGGGAGTTGAGTCCATTTCGGGGGTACAAGCGCAGGAGCTGGTGTCGGACTTTGAAGAGGAGGAGGTCAGAAGGGCTATCTTGGGGCTGAACTCGGATGGGTCCCCCGGGCCAGATGGTTTTCCGGTATGTTTCTACAAGGAGTTTTGGGGCATGTTGAAGGACGATTTATTGGGTGTGCTTAATGAGTTTAGAGACGCCAACAGGGGATTCGAGAAGATTAATCGGGCGTTGCTTCTCCTTATTCCGAAGAAGAATACTCCCTCAAGAGTGGAAGATTTCAGACCGATAGCATTGTCCAATGCAATCTATCTTATTATCGCTAAGGTGCTTGCTAACAGGTTGAAGAAGGTGATGGATACAATTATTCTGCAGAATCAAACGGCGTTTATCCCTGGTCGGCAGATGTCGGACGGTTTAATTATGGCTTCAGAAATCTGTCTACAGTGGCGGCGGGAGGGCAAGAAGGCTATGCTATGGAAGATCGATTTCGAGAAGGCTTATGACTGTGTGGATTGGAGTTTTCTTTGGAGGTCTTTTCGATGTCGCGGTTTTCCTGAGCCCTGGATTGCCTGGATGAAGAGGTGCGTAACAACCGCTTCCTTCTCGATCCTCGTGAATGGGAAGCCGGATGGTGGATTCTTCCAGCCGCAGAGGGGGGTAAGGCAGGGGTGCCCGCTCGCACCGATGCTATTTGTTTTGGTAGCTGATGCTTTGGCAGTCATGTTTAGGAGAGCGGTGGAGGGCGGGTGGTGTGAGGGCTTCCGGGTAGATTCTTTTTCGGTGCCCTTATTACAATATGCTGATGACACAGTGATATTCTTAGGAGGGTCCGAGGAGATGGACAGAAGGGCCAGACAGCTGGTTAGCATCTTCAGTAATATCTCAGGTCTCAACATAAACAGAAGCAAATCCGTTGTCATCCAGTTCGGGATGGATGAAGTGGAGGGCAGAAATAGGGCGGAGTGCTTGGCATGCCCCTTGGGAAACTTACCTATTACATACCTGGGACTCCCGTTGGTGGCAGGCAGACTCAAAAAATCAGATTGGGACGTAGTTCTCCAAAAGATTGAGCAAAGATTGGCGGGTTGGAAGGCAGTGATGCTTTCAAAGGGCGGGAAATTGACGCTGTTGAAGCATGTCTTGTCGGCGATACCGATTTTTTTCATATCAACTCGTCTAATGCCAACATGTATAAGAAAAAAGATAGAGAAAATGATGCGAAGATTTTTTTGGTCAGATGGGAGGCAACACAGGTCTGGCATTCACCTGGTCCGATGGGAGGAGATCACGCAGAAAAAAAGCAAGGGAGGGCTGGGTGTTAGAGACATTTGCAGTATGAATAAGGCCCTTCTGGCAAAGTGGATAGTACAGATTTGGGGCAAAAATGACAGTTTGGTCATCAAGTTACTTCGCAATATCTACGGAGTTGGTGGTTCTCTTGAGGCAAGGAGAATAAGGTTTGAATCGTCGCTTTGGAGCGGTATTCGAGACATCCTGCCGACGGTACGGGAGAAATTGAGGCCTGAGGTAGGATCTGGGGAGGTATTCAGATTCTGGCAGGATGATTGGACTGGCGAGGGGGCCCTGAGTGCTAGGTTCCCCAGGCTTTTTGCTTTGGCGGCTGTCAAAGGGTGTTCTGTGGCGGATGCTCACGATTCTGGATCGTGGGCCCCTCGTTTCTTTTCTGCCATCCCAGAGAGAAGGCTGGAGGATTTATCAAGGATGAGAGCGGAATTGCCATCCCCATCTTGTATTACGCATGGGAGGGACCATTTTCTTTGGGAGGGCGGCAGATTCTCAGTGAAGAGGGCCTACGACATGTTCAGGGAAAGCCCGGATGTAGTCGATTCAAATGTGGTTCAGGACATGAAGATAATATGGGCTAGCAAGATCCCTAGCAGAGTCAAAGTATTTCTATGGTGTCTCAGGAGGGGTAGGATTTGTGACAAGGCGAGAAGGGGAAGGTTATTTGGAGTTGATGACACGAGCTGTGATAGATGTGGTGAGCATCTGGAGGACGCTGAACATATTTTCTTTAAATGCCCTTTTTCGCTTAAGGTTTGGCAGGAGCTCGGGGCACCGTGGGCCACTATCAGTGGCGAATCTGACTTCTGGCAGCTGGCAAGATCGCTTGGGGGCAACTCGATGGATGACTGCGCTCTTCCTTTTGCGGCTTTATGGTCTATTTGGGGAGGAAGGAATGATCTTGTTTTTAACAACCAGAGATTTTACTCTGAAAATGTAATTGTCGTATGCCTCTCTCTCTATCGGCTCTGGTCTTCTAGATAATGTATCTTTCTTGATCTGTTTTTAATATAATTTTTGCGGTGGGTCCCTCATTGGGACTTCACCCTCTTGCTTCTCAAAAAAAAAATCCATATACACTGAGTAAGCCTGTTATCATTATCGGTTGTGTAAGCATAGTAAAAATCAGGGGTATTGGCCTTACAACTTTCAAAATGTTCAATTAGAAGGTGCACATCCATCCAATACGTTGTTTTTTCTCCTTTCTGTTCAAGTTATAAATATCTCGAACAATACTACCAACTTGACCACTGGATATGTTTATGAAAGCTGACTGCTTGGATACAGGTATGTTTACATCATTCATTAACTTCACAAGCATTTTTGTGGCTTTTGAAAAACGCCTATTTGGTCTTATGTATCTGCGTTTAGATGGAGAAACAAGATTGTGATTGTGATCTGGTTCAAAATTTGATACAAACCAATCATTGAGATCAGGCCTATACGAGACAGACATGAAAGCTTTGCACCCAGTCCTTGATATGCCAACACGGCGCTCCTCCTTATAAAAATACATTCATCACTCTCATCACTTCTTGCATTGTCCACTGACATTGTTTTATCTGTATTTTTAGAAAACCCCTCTTTCCAGCAAACAAAAGATTTAAATATAATTTTGCGCTCCTTGGAAATCTTATCTTTACCAACTCTAGAGCTTGCTTTCCTAACATTGAATACAATCTCAGTTGCATATGCCTCATAAAATTTAAATGCATCTTCAATAGATAGAAATATTTGGCCTATATGCGGTGTGATACCATTGACAGGGTCACTGATAGAGCAGTTATCTGAAATTCATTAGAAATATGGTTGCAAAAATTAGTTATTTTTAATTCAATGTATTACCTATAAATGTAAAATAATGACAGAAAATGTAAACTGATGCACGTATATGTAATTTATCGGATAATGGACTGGAAATGGCACTATTTGGACAATATTACATCAAATTATATAATGTAAAATGATGATCAAGATTGTAAATAATAGTTCATTTATGTAAAATATTGAACTATACCACCAAATATACATAATTTACGTAATTTGAAAAAAAAATTTAGCAATAACATATAAATGAACAAAGGCCTGTATTACTTTGAAACATCTGTGTAGTTCAGCATACCTGGTTGATGTAAATTATCATCAACTCGTGCCCCGGGTCCAATAACTTCACCCTCTCCGTCAGATAACTGGAGATAATAAATATAATAATGACACATATTACAATAAAAAAGCCCAAAATATTAAAGCATAATACGACTTCGATTCAAGAACAGATCGTCTTTCAACCAAATTTACAATGTTTCTCGTGATTTGCATAAATAACATTATTAAAGGGAAATGCAAAACGTACATTACCTGGACATTATCTCTGTAAAATTCTGGATTTACTGTTTCGCCGATTTCCATTGAATTTCAAGGAGATATGTCGAGAATTTCTGAATACTGGTTCAATGAATCGTTAAGGAAGAAAACGTATTTTAGGAAGTCATCG